>OW679196.1:75700944-76055163 GCA_940337035.1 Agriotes lineatus | reverse complement strand
ATTTGCTTTTTCGAACAAAATTAGTTAAAATTAGTGTTTTCTACAGTCAACACTAATTTTGCTCGAAAAGAAGGCAAATCATTGCAGAAAGTGGTATTCATTAAATTATATCAATTTATTCAACTAATTAACAGTACTAATCAGAATTAGCTTGTAGTGGCGTTGACGGTTGTTCGGTATTATCTATCAATTTGACAGGTTTTTTTGCGTGTATTTCATTTGATTGATAGATATTTTACTTCAAATTCAAGAAAAAACTACATGGTTTCGCCAAGGGTGCAAGACTCACGGAGTTACGGCAGACTGCCAAACTTGAGGTAAGAATGGAAGAACTTGAAAATGAACTACCATTTATTAAATGGGATGTACAGTTTTAAATTACGAAAATATGATATGTCAATATAACAACGAAAACGGCAGAAATAGAGGTGTTGTAGTAATAATGGCGAAAAAAATCGAAGTAAAATTATATAATTGAAAGCTATCTCCGCTACAGTTATGCTTGGATACAAACACTATGAAAGAGATACAGTGTCTTATTTATACAGATGTATGCATAAATATCAACGCATTCAGATGAGGAAATCGAAATGTTTTATAAGTATGTAATAATAGCGTGAACATAGTGATCACTGAGTGGCCCTAGTCAAGATTCTAATCGGTCTTAGAACAGAAAGAAATTTAGTTCACATTAGAGATGGGCGCGTGACGTGAAAATCGTCGGTCACGTCGTGAACGTGAGTAATAATTGAAAATCGGGCGGTGAGCGTGAGTGAAAATTTCTAAGGTGTGATTCACTTTTCACGTTAATTTCACGTTAAATATTTAGTAACAAATAAAAGACTACAGGGTGCCCCGCTCCCTCGCTGCTCGACATCTAGAGCTGGAGCGGGAAGTCATTGTACTTCTGTGTGGCAGCTTGCAACGACGAAGCTTCGCACTTTTGTTGTGTTGTGAATGTTGTGTCTACAGTCTGCGTCTATAGGCGAACAAGTAGAACTTACTTTTAGTTCCTCAGACGTAAAAGTATTTTTTACCTAAGAATTAAAAGTGTTTTCTAGCAACATATACTTTCTTGTACTCGTATCAGTAAAGGAAATGGTAATTCCAATGACATTTTTTGGTATTAAAAGTAATGTTTTTGAAGACGGTTGCAAAAACGTTTTTTCGAGAAATCAGTGTTTATTCCTTGTTGTAAGCTATTGTACTCAATTTTCGTATATTTCTTTTTGTTTCTACTATTCTGATTGCAGTATATCACGTAAATTATTTAACTTTAGAGTTTTTAGTTCTGTTGCGGGTTCTTTATTAGTTTTAAATTTGAACATTCCTTTCTATCTGAATTTGAATTTTTAAATAAAAGCTGCGGGTCACGACGTGGGTCGCGGGTCACGCCGTGAACGTTAGTGAACGTGAGCGTGAACGTGCGTGACGTGAGTGAATACTCACTCACGCGCCCATCTCTACTTCACATATAAGAAACGTGATAACATAATGATCAGTTTTCTTGAAGCATATAGAGATAAGTGTCAGAATCTATTGATAAAAAGATGGCACTGATAGAGCAACAATAAACTAATATTAGTTTGAATAATTTAACAAAGCGTTGATAACAGATATTTGAACCTGCAAGAAGATGGTATGCATGGTTATGCAAGTAAAGAAACTCAAAATAAATTGAAAAATAGACGACAACTCAGTAAAAGTTTCATATACTACTATATTAGAGAATTAATATTAGAAAATAACATAAACATGAAAATACTCCATAAAGAATACGTAAGGAAAATCTATTATAAACGTTATTCTGAAAAACTTTTAATTTCTTGCACTATTTAGAAAGCACTTCAGAAAACGTAACTTGTAGATTGTTAGAGCCACGTTATTAAGCTGAAGATGTTGAAACTTGTTGAAGGGATACAGGGTTGGAGGGTAAGGTGTGAACGGAGTAGTCGGGCCTAATTATCCCTTAAGACAGTTGTAGCGTATGTCAGTTTACAGATGAACACACCTCAGTATTTGAGATTGTCTTAAAAAATTAAATAAAGTACACAGCTATAAATACGAAATATTGGTATCATGTTTTGCTTATTCTAGTCAACTCTCCGACGTAGTGAATTACTTGGCTTAATTGCGAGACCTACGTCTGCAAAGCTCATTGTTGTTAAACAATAATACTTCAACTTAACTCAGTGAAGTGATACCAACGCTGATTTCTGTGTAAAAAGCTTGCAATACCGCATATTATGAACTATATTTAGATTTCCCTGATTTCTTAAACTTAACACAATTGTCTAAATTATGATCGAATGTTAGTTTGAACAGTCACGAAAGATAATAATTAGATCTTACAATTAAAGAAAACATAAAGAACGCCATTCCAAGATTTTAACAAGATTTATACAAGAGTACAGACATAGATAAAGCGAACAATTTTAAAGCCAGAAATCAACAGTTTTAAATGAAAATTCAGAGGGCATACCCTGTATTGATTGTTGAATAAAGGCACAGGGGAACAGATAATAACGGACATATGGAGTAACCCAGAAATATTACTACTGCAGGAAGATGGAGATATACAGAATATTGGAAATTATAGTCCCATTACCCTATTGCCACATTTGTACAAGCCCGTGATCAAAATGATAATAAATCGCTTGGCTTGGCTAAATTAGACTTCCGAACTGACCAAATTTAGTAAAGGGTTTAGCACTATGCATTCACAGAGTTTAGGGAACCCTATAGAAAAAGCCGCAGAGTACACTATCCCTCTCGCATTTGATGACTATAAAGAGAAATTTGATTCTATTAAAATCTGGACCGTTTTAAAGCCTTAGATAATGCCAGAGTAGATTCAAGATATTTAATTTAATTAAGAATGTACATACAGTGAAAATTCATGAACTGCGAACACGAGTAAATCAAGGCGAATTTACGATTGCCTAAAAATACGCCAAGACCGATGGATAGTCGGTCTAAGGTACTCTGATATTAATCCACGGGTCGTCTGCGTTGATTGTTTAAGTAATTGTTCAACGCAGACGCCTAGTGTAATTCTTTTAAATTAATTATTATATCACAAATAGAATGTATGAGGTACTGTTATTCTGTGATTAATTCAGGTGATAAATTCAGAGTTGAAAAACAGGATTTTTAGAGATTAACAGTGCAGTAAAAGAAGGTAGTTCTCAAAGTAAAACGCATTCTGAAGAAAGAAATAATTTCTTCCGAACAAACTAACCCAGTAAAAAAAAGATGCAAACAAAAATAAAACTATTTTTATTTCAAACAACAAAATTCAAGAAGTTTAAATTAGCTCTTGTTCAAAGAGCCTGCCTTCTTGCGCTAAACAATATCCTAAGCGATCATAGAAACGTATTAGTGCTAGTAGGTACTCTGAACAACCCTTTTAATTTTTAAACGCAGTTCTTCAAATCGTTAGTTGTAGTGAAAACGACTTGTCAGAGGAAGTTTTAGGCATTTATGTCACAGTTTCACAAAATTCCAACTTCTGAAATGGCCAACGGGAAGAATATCGCAGCTAAATCTACTAGTTCTGCAATTTATTTAAATAAATAATCTGGATAGTCATTAGCGGTAATACAAACCTCTTTTAAACTCCTGTCTTCATTGGGAACATTAGGCCTTTTGTGCTTTTGGGGAAAAACACATCCAAAGTTTCCAAAATTTGAAATAACTCCATGTAACGTTGATAACGATAAAGAACGCCTATTTTCAAATGTTGTGAAAGAATTTTGAATTTCCCGGACCGTTGGACCCTGATAATACCATTTTACAATTTGCACTGATCCGTTGCTTCGTAGTTATCGATTTTAAGATAGAAATGACAGCAGATATTATCTACTGACAAAATACGCGAACTGTCAAAGTTAAATTCTCGGCATTTGTAAATTCGACATATCGTCTGCCGTGTTCGTAGTAAGAAAAATCTCTCTGTATACGACGACGATGCCAAAGTTATTATTCAGATCAATCAAAACACCACGACGGAATCCATAACCGGTAATCAGAAGAATCCGGCAAGGACGGATAGCTTATGGAAAATTGACATACTCGTATCGTCAAAGGAAACATATAATATCAATAAATCTTAGACGCAAAGTATATGATGCATGCGTACTGCCAGTAATGACATATGGGATGGAAACTATAGCTTCTATAAATAAAACAACAAACAGGTTAAGAACGACCTAACGAGCAAGGAAACGAATATGCTTGAAATACGACTGGGGGGGCGGGTCAGAAATGAGGATATTTGCAGCAGGACAAAGTTGATAGTTACAGTAAATCGATTAGCAGAACAAAAGTGCAACTGGTTCAAACATGTGGCTCATCACTCAGAAGAAAGGTGGGCTAAAAGTATTAGTAAATATTTGGAGACCTATACAACAAAGAAATTAAGAGGCCTGCCACAGGAGCTATTGATAGACGATGTAAAAGAAGCATACGCAAATAACTGAACAGAGACTGGTTGAAAGAGAAGAAGAAGAAAATTGTTTTTGGGCATCCACTACGAGAAGCATTTTCAACACTGATTCCTTCTCTCTTAAACGCTTTCTCCCATTGCATTGTGCTAGACAACATAAACCATAAGTTTAATTTGGTATGGAGCGCTGTCTAATTGCTGACCGTGAAAAATAGCAAACCTGTTTTTAAGAAGCGGTTCTGAAACTCAGACTCAACGAGATCTTCGCAGAGAATTTAATCTTAAAGTTGCTCCTTCTGTTGAATATGCTGTTACCTCAAGTCAAAGTTGTTTGGAAATCTTCTTAATTGTTTGAACGAATTATAAGATAATATTTCTTTGATAAGCCGTTATTGATATTCTTGTCGAAATGTGCCGGCGTGCAATTAATAATTTATTATATCGAGCAAAAATAGGTATGCAAAAGAATGACGGCCATTTATTCAACATAATTTTTAAGAATTAATTGGAACAAGTAGCAATGGAATACTTAATGTTTATTCTTTTCATGTAAATTATTTGGTTAGTTTTTAAATCGGTATTTCAAATAACTCAGCTTTCAAAATGACACCCTCTATTAACCATATCGTCATGGATTTCCTTCGCCGTCTAAGTTTTTTTAAAGATATTTTATCAAAGGGCCATGTTTAGAATCTTCTATAGAAAAAACACTATACCGACTGTGATTATAATTGTCCCCAATATCAAACAAAATGTCGGAAAAAAATTAAATTATAGTATGTGTGCTCGTCGAACAAAAGAATTTCTAATTTTTATTTAAATTTGTAAAATATTGCTTTTTGCATGTAGCAATATGATAGCGTTGTCAAATAAATAAATAGTTTTTTTCTTCAAACTATTTTTTGGTTTGATATGAAAGAAGATTGTAAATTCGAAATAATAATTGAAGTTGACCTCCATGGTGTTGGTCCTTAATCATATGCTTAAATAGTCAGACCCCTAGAACATCGATCCATTCGAGCCGATGAACAGTTTGTGGACATACAGTGATGTTTGACTGTCTGTGAAGTGACCAAGAACACTATACTAAGGACACGCAACTCCCGTTTCGAAGCGGATCGCTAAAAGCTGACAAGTAAGGCGGCCGTGATGTACAATTATTCATTCACAAAACTCGTGAACTGTCAATGTCAAACATTTGCTGAGTGTAACTGGAAATTCGGACCATGTTTTAACAATTAATAACACACTTGAAATACACTCCATTGGATTAACAACCGTAAACTGACTTTTAACCGCGATTACAGGTTAATTTAGCTCGCTTCCAACTCTCGAACGGCAGTACACGCTGTCGACAGCGCCGCGACGGCTATCCCCGACATAAGGGCCGCTTTTATATAGAGCCGTTATAGGAAGTTGCATCTCCTAGTATAGTCTTCTTGGAAGTGACATTGATAGCAGTTGACTTTTGATTTTATTTGAGAGTAACAGTATGAAACATAACCCGTATACTTCTACTTGCTTCATTTTTGGGTACGAATTCACACTACTTCTCATCCACCCGCGTATTTGTGGTTGTGCTTTATTACATTGAATCTGAAAATGCCAAGAACATAAATATGTTTTGTCTTAATTTTTTGAATACACACTGTTTCCATCACGATTAAAATTCGTGAACTATGGAGTATCAAGCTGTGAAATATGAAAATATACGTTTCAGACATTAACAATTTTTAAAATAGGCAACTTCAATAGTTATTTACGTATCAAGGTCTTAAAAAGGCGTTTATGGCCCAGTGCGTGGATATTATAATCCAAGGCGTGGCTGCCGGCTCTAACACAATAAGGGCCATAAACACCAGTTTTGCAAAAGGTGCATACAACATTTTATGTACAGACAGGAATGATCATAATTCAAACCACATTTATACTTTATACTAAATTTTGGTAGCCTACGATGTTCCTAATTATCAGTGCTTGTCAAACTGACAAAAGAAGACCAGACAAGACGCTAAGCTTAGTGGGCCGTACTTTGATGCCCTTGGGCTATAAAGTGCCACATTATGACATCCAAAGTACGATATAAATTGGCGAATTCCGCCGGTTGTACATAAAAGTGCAAAATCGGTAAAAATAAGCACGATGACAGAGAACTTGTAAACCAAACTGAAACTAAGCTCCAATATTACTGATAAAAACACATTGCAAATGAAGGGATTTTCCAACAGTTGTGAATACTAATCCTAATTAATGATTTAATACTTGTAATAAATGGTTTATTACTTTCCTGCCACTATGACCTCACAAGGGTGAGTTCAGCTCTTGTTAAGATTTTATTACATTGCACGACAGGCATTTCATGGCATAACGGCATTTATAAAAAAAAGATTGATTTCTCAAACCTTAGCTTATCTTTACAAGGTTGAATTACCTCAAGAACTAAAGTCAAATGACGATTTGCAGAGTCGACAATTCGCTGATTGGGCCTCCAAGTCAATCTCGATATTGGCAAAAAATCATCTTTCTTTCATACAAAACAGTTATCATGTTGAGGTATCCACCGCATGGGTCCGAATTTTTAGCTTTATTTCTGTCAAAGTAATTTTAGAATTTTTCTGTATGCGCTCTTCCATAAATAGGCGATATTCATATAGTAATTTGCTTCTTCTCATTCTTCGACGTTTTTTCTCTTCTCCCTCTAGTTGGTGTTTCACCCATCGATAGGCGGTTCATTTCTTGACATCCAATGTATCTGCAGAGCTTTCAGTCTCCATTATTGTTGTATAACTGGCGAATCTGCTTCCTTACATTGTCAGAATCCACTTTCTTAATATGCGCCACTTTTTATATTATTAGATTAATGAGCCACAGAAACAACTGACAATAATTAATTATCTCCTGTCACAACCATGTAATCGTCATTTTCCAAAGCCTACCGTTAACAAAAAGCTTTTCTCAATTTGAAATTGATTAGTTCCAATTTGAAATTGATTAGTTCCAATTTGAAATTGTTCATTCTCAATTTGAAGTTGATTAGTCCCAATTTGAAGTTGTTTATTCTCAAATTGAAATTTTTTATTCCCATTTTGAAGTGTTTAGTCCCAATTTGAAGTTGAAAAGGTATAGAATCACCTTAAGCTTAAATGCTGGCTGATTATGTAGTTACAAGTGTAATAACCGTGCTACACGACTCTTTAGTTCATTAGAAAAATATGATGACATTTTACCATGGAAGGCAAGCGGTAGGGATGCCTACTGCTTCTGTACGCTTCATAAAATAAAGAAAATATCTTATTCTACGCACTTCAAAAAATACATAATAACCCATGTTTTACCTGCAACTTCTGACTACCTATCAAAACAAAAAGGTCCATAATGAAAACTGTATTCCACAGAGTACCTAGTAATTTTGAAAAAAAAAATATATTACCCTGAGGAAACGCTCAAAGAGAATAGATATAGTAACAAGGAATTGCATGCTGAGCGAAGAAAAATAAAGAAGCTGTCTTCTACGAACTCTAAATTACAGATCATTTAAAAAGCATTACCCGACTATATTACATTGAACAAAGTAGCCCAATATGGAACTTCATTAAAACCAAAACATCTACACTATTAAAATAGAAAAGTGGTTGATTAGAAATGGTCAGCAAAAATCATTAGCGTCTTATACTATTATCTTAGTATAATTAATAAAGCTAACAGAATTACTAAAATGGGAGAGAGTTTCACAATTTTTAAAGTAAAAACTAGCTATTTCTTGAGCGATATCGAACCGAAACAGCCACAGAAGGGCGAAGAATCGCTACACATCGTGGTATTACTAAAAATAGAACCCTATGCTCCATCAAACTTTTAATGAAGCATTGTTAGCGAAGTTTTAAGCAAATTTTATTTCAGACAAACATCTCATTATCCAGAAACCGTAGCTCTATTTCTACTACTGCAATTATTTATGATAAGTGCATACTATTGTTGTCAATACAACTGAAAACATTTTCTACATAGATGAAATGCAACTTTCTCTTGACTCTTAATCTCTCTAGTTTTAGTCGGGCAATTTGGCAAATAGGAGAACATTTTTCATGAGCCACTTTGTGGTTCTTGTTGATGTGGAGGAATAAATTGGAAATCGGTTTTTGAATATGGATTATAGTCAATTTTGAGATATTTCAAACGTACAGTATTGTAGAAACGGTTCCCTGCTCTAAAATGGACATTCTGGAATAATTTTATAGCATATTTGTAAGTATCCAACAAGTACGTCTTTTTGCTTTTGTAACTGCTTCGGTTCTACCAGCATAAAGCGATATCAGCAACAGTTGATTACATGAACCATCAACCACCGCTTTCGTGTGCATAATATCTGAAATAATTTAGTCTTTTACTTATGTGTCGCCGGGAGGCAGGTGTCAAGGGAATCTTATTTGAGATTCCATTTACTGCTGCTACAGTTGTTCCAAAAGTTGAGTATGCATGACCAAAATAAATTGTGGATCTTCCAGTAATATCTTGTGGGTTGTTAATTATGGTGATATACAAATTATCAGAGTAGAGAGAATCTATCTTCACTTTAACATTGATTCTATAAGAACTACCGTTTCACATTAACGTGACATTTCAGTTACTCACTAAAATATTATGGTTTGCATATTCATTCACGTCTATTCAGGTTATTAGAGGTTGCTACAAGCCAGAAAGGTGTACATCTTTTGAAGATTCAGCTTGCATTGATAGACCATAGAAATATATTCCAGAATCCTTAAAGTGCTACGAAAAACTTATCTTCAAAACTGGAATTTTGTTTAAACTAACAATTAAAAGATTTTCAATATGCTTCTATTTTTTTCTTATCTATTCAATATTGAAACCCTATTGTTATAACGTAATTAGCAAGAACATTTCAGACAGAAAAACAAATTGTCTTTACACTTTTAATCGTTTCAAAAGTATACAACATACCCTGGATGCAAACAGTAATTGTTAAAGAATAAAGATTTATCGATGTATTTTAAGATATTTTAAGTGCTACATTTCAAATATACAAATATTATTGACAAAAAGTTTTAAAACGATTGAGTATTTAACTGTCTTTGATAATCTTCATCGGGTTCAGTGCATTCTCTAGTTTCGACGGTAGAGTTCTTCCTATTCAGTAAATAATCAAGATCGTGTGATATCTTGTCCAGCATTCCATCTAAGCTATCTGAAGGTTTCTGTTCGGTAACCTGTGCAGTTTTGGAACTTTCGGGAGTTTCGGTGGATTTACAGTTTCCTTCTATACATAACGCTTCTACGCCCTCTGGTTGCGTCCGTTCGCACTTCGA
Source organism: Agriotes lineatus (assembly GCA_940337035.1). Lineage (NCBI taxonomy): Eukaryota > Metazoa > Arthropoda > Insecta > Coleoptera > Elateridae > Agriotes > Agriotes lineatus. The sequence continues at coordinate 76,045,389 of OW679196.1, read as the reverse complement.
AAAGTTCTTGGCTACATTTTCTAAGTGTTCTGTACTTACCTTGTCCTGACTTATTTCTGTATGAGGTGTAAATGGTTTTTGATTTACTTCGCATGTAGAATTGACTGCTATGTTACATAAAATTATGGGGTTTTCTTCAGAAACGATTGCTTGGTGATCATAGCTAGCATCGTGTATTATGGGAGTTACTAAATCTAATTCTACATGCACTCTGGTTGCAACGACGTCTGGTGAGTACATGTATTCCTGTAAATCCGAGGTTTTATAGTACCCCTGTTGTTTGCTCATAGGGCATTGTCTTTGTTGTCTTTGAGCATTTATACATTCTTTTGCACATTGTTGGTCTTTATTGCAAATATTTCCACTGTTATCACCGGAATAAGGTTCAGGTGAAAGATTTTTTGTATATGTTGGTATATTCTGTAAGTCTGATAATAATATAATGGAGGACTTTGAATTACTTATAGGCCGATGGTTGGTTTTGCTTTTGTTAGGGGTTGCTTGTCTGTCGTAGTCTGAGCCTTGTTTAGCTGAAAATCAAATTGACATATTAGTTAGAAAAATAAAAACGCGTAAAGTTTTGCATTTATCCGTTCAAGTTTTCCAAATGAGTTCAACGCCTTGTTATATTTGATAAAATTTGATGTAGTTCCGTGTAATGGATCAAATGAAAGCTATTGATGTCTGCTAATAGAAAATTCCAGGTGACATCGGCCATCCATCGAGTATTGTTAGATATTCAGTTTGGCGTCCAAGATGTCTTCAGAATGTTTGAAATTATATTATTGTTACCTGGTGTTGTTTGGTACTAAATTATATGTTTTTAGGAGTGCTAAATCTAAATATATATTTATATATAAATGAAATATATCTGCCAAAACGGATTTTTGTTATAACTTAGTTTAAATACAAAAAAAAGTTTGTAGCATTCGCAATTACTTGACTTGTTAATATTAAAATAAAATTTTAGCTGGGTGTTTATCCATAAAAACGACGGGGCTTAATTCGAAATTTGATTTTAATGTTGATAAAAAATTTAGTTATCAAACACCCATTAAGAAAAGAAAATGTTGATTTACATTTCAAGTTTGAATACAAAAACGCTTTTTCGTTAAATAAAACATATCTGGTATTATATTTTATTGGGTATTGCATATTAAAAATTGTGTTTTAGAAAACTAGAATACCTACATCTATTCCTAATTCTTTCAAGTAACTCTTACAGCAAATAACTTTAAAAATTAAACTTATATTTTCGTCTAATCATATAAACGGGGTAAGTCTATTTTAAATGCCTTATAACAACATGATTGCAGAATGTTTTCTTACTATTTGTCCAATGTCCGCGATAGCCCTTTCTTATACCGGTGATTCCATAAATACACAAGCAAAGATAATAATGCAAAAGAATAATGAAAGAAAGTGTCTTGTAAAAATCTTCTGGCCAACCCTGTTCGAAATTCTTCATTTGTATATCTCCAATTGGGATTAATCCTTTTGCAGTAACTTCTAGTTGCTATGCTTTGTTGCATCAGAGGACAAAGGAATAACTTTTTTTCGAATTTCTTCTCGATAATTATTATCTCTAAATATACTACTTTTTCCTTCGTCTTTGAATGACATTTGAATCAGGTTCTTCTTACTTTTCATCATATCAAACAAACCGTTTTTCAACTGACTGAACAATTAGAGCCGAGGTTTCTAGCGTTTAATGCTTTAAAGTAATGCCAATGATTCCTCCTTTACCATGTCCATATCTCATAGAGGTTGTTTCAATATGCATGTCACACCAAAGACCAATCTATACACTAGCATTGTGTCTCATTACGTATTGACCTTCCAAAAAATATTTACGAACTTCGGTAGTAAGTGCTTCCATTGACCAATGGTAAACAGAAGAAATAAGAACATTAAGATATTTAGCAAAGAATTCATATCACTAAGAACATATCTGTTAATAGTTAAATATACAACAAAAAGCTAAGCATTTATTATAATATCAAACTGTAATGTCTTTGGAACTATTTTGGCAGATATGTTAGATAATTCATTCTGTAAACACGTAACGTCATTTTAAAGTATACATTTGGATTCAGTACTCTTGAAAACATATAATTTGATACCAAATAAGACCAAGCAATTATAATATCAGAATTTAAAAATTCTGACGCCATTTTTGACGGCATTGAATGTCTCGGCCTATATTGTCTGTTAATAGACGTCAATACGTTTTACATGACATCAGAAACACATCTACAGACCACTTTTTCAACCCTTCGGGTAATGCTACCTGTTAAAATTATAGATTTTGATCAAAGTAATACTTACAACCCAGAGGACTTCTTTCTGCAGAGGGCGTGGAGTACTTACTGGCAGGATTCAATGTAAACTTTTCAAAAAATAGTTCCAGTAAAGGAGCTTCTGGTTTCAATATGTAACAGGTGAAGAAGACGGATACCTGAAATGCGTTGGATGTCAAGAAGAATTACTACCTTTCCCAATCTTACCAAAAGCACATTGCTGAGTGCAAACGTATAATTCCAGTATTCCGATTCTTTCATGTTAATGTACATGATGCTTGAACAGATCATCATCACTGTTGCCCAAAATATATAGAAGGATCTTCTTAGAAGCCGTTTTCTAAAACAAGTTCCTTAGTGTTTATATTTTAAAGCTTTTAGAAATTTTAAAGGCGTTTTCAATAATGACCATGAAAATATACTGACTTACCTTTCTATTATAAGAGCTGAAGGTTTGTCTCCACATTGAGTCAACTTCTCCATTACCATTAAGTACATAATATTATACAAAAAGATAATTATTAAAAATGCGATGATAAATATATTGAAAGACACAGAGCCATTAAGTAACCACCAGGATGGCTGTCTTTTTCCCATAGTTCGATGAGTTAAATGGCTAGCAAATACCGTTATAATGGGAACACCTTCAGCAAAGGAGGTAAGTTGATCAAAATAAATTGTTATTATAATATAAAACCGTTGCATTTTATTTACTCACCGGTACTAATGGCAACCACAGTTTTGCTTAGATTTTGAGCTTTTGTTAATTGTACCAGATCTGTAAACACGACCAGACACTTGCTTATGTGGGACGATAAAGCAATAAGGAGAAATATTTCAAGAAGTGTGTTAATGTATGGGTAAGAATCCTGCAATTAGACAATGCTAAATTGAATATCTTAGATAATTATGTTTTACTCACATTAGGCATTTCCTTTGAAAGTGCTACCACAAACATAGCCATAGAGCTTACTAAAGCAAAACAGTATTGAACTTTAAGAAAAGCAATAGATGATTTTTGAAGTATCCAGTAGGCTATTAATATCACCACTGTTACCAAGGAAAATAGTAAACAGAAACAACAAGCTATTAGCACCAGTGCTTGGTAGGTGTGATATTCTTCGTCGTTGATCTATAAGAAGATGGTTGAATTTCTTAATGTTTGTTTCTACATAATATACTAGCATGGAACTTACTGATAATGGTACAGACGTAACAAGCACAGCATACGTTCCTGCTCTGATGCAAATACATCTAGTGGCCGTTGAGTTTAGCACCTTTGTATAGCAACTTGCCATATCCCAACTATCACCATAGTTAGCATAAGTAGCAGATGAGCAATTTATACTCCATTTGGTCATAGTCGTATTTACGACTGGATGAGCAAAATCCATGGTAAATGAAAACTTGTATGCATCTGGCAGCAATTTGTCGTTTTTCAGTAGCCACACGGTAGCAATATTAGATAAAACTTCGTATTCCATTTCGGCACCGTCTCTGCAAGTAATCAAGTAAGTCAAATTGATGGAACTGTGACCAACTTACTTCAGCCTAATGGAAGAGCGGCCAGGTAAGAACGTCAATAAGTTTTTGAAAACTACACAAGCTAAAATTAACGACTCATTCAGGTATGTTATTTCATCTCTGCTATTTGGACTGATTTCTAAATCATAACGGAACCAACTGGGATGTCTGGAAATAATATTAATTTATGTATACTGACTATGCATATTTTTAATCTTTTATTTTTAAATTAATGCCGATGTTACTACTTACTTGTATCCTTCAAATGGGATTTTGGGAATGGAATTTAATTTTCGGGCCGACGCGATGCTTAGGTCAATCGAACTAAAACTTCTGTGATAAACAGCCGAAGTCTTTAGAACCTTTTCGGAGAAGTGGATTTGATTTCTTATAACTTGTTGTAGGAGAATTACTTGCTGAAATTGATAATAATTCAAAATATTGTTTAACTTTAGAGCCAGATTACTTACTGATTGGCTGATAAGCGAATTGCTGTGCTTCATTATGTTGTCAATAATATCAAACAGGGCGTTTGTGATATTAATAATTGTACTGAAATCGTTAGAAGTATTGATGTAAGAAACAACGTTATTTGCAAGGTCTAATATACGAGCACCTTCTCCGGGAAGAAGATCGGACTGTTTCTTTGTGTAAGTATGATAACGTTCTAGAACTTCAAGACCATTGCCTTCTCCATAACCTAAATGTAATCGCTGGAACTACATTAAAAGTACCTATATAGTTAGTATTGACCAATAAATTCTTTTTAGTACAGTTTTTATTCTGCATGTTGTTGAAAACGTAAGTAATACTCACATTATCATCAATTTTTACAAGAGAATCAGCAGTACACATTGAAAAATCTGGTAATTGCCAAACAGATTTTTCAGGGTCATGTAAGATACACCACCGTCTTACTATTCCTGAAAACCCCTTTGGGCATTCTTGTATGCTCTGAGTTCCTGGAGCAGTTTCTGGCCATAGTATGTTCAGATGCTTTTCTCCACGGCATGTGTGAACTAAACTTCGATCTATTACATCTACTTGAATGCCCACTTCAGTTGAAGTAACCTCATCTTGGACGAGGCATGAATATGAAGCAGGTTTCTAAAATAGGCATATAAGCTCTAGTTTTCTTCACATAGATATACTTTACATACGTCTATTTTTGACACTTGTAGAATACTCCCACCTGGAAATAGTATTTCGTATTTTTCCATCTCTGTTTTTATGGGCAAGAGCTCTTTATTTTTAGTCCAACTGTATGTGTACTTGTGGCCGTGATTCTTATAGGAGAGACTGATGCACTTTATAGTGAAATTTTCCCCCTGTAATAATATGCATGTTCAAAAGTAACAAGGGTTTTGTGCATGGGATTTTCGGTTAATTCAGTGTTGCTTTAGGACGGGGAACTTTGTTTGAACATGCAGAATCAAACAAGTTTTGCCTAGGGCACGGGTACGGGAAAAACAAGCAAAACTCGTGGCCTTGCCTTCTGCACAGTAAGACTCATAGGTTCAATTTTAACAATGGGAGGCCTTCGTATTTCTACAGATCTCGAAAGGCATTGTTTAATTCCGTAATCTTCTGCTTCGCAGACGAACACGCCTTCGTCTAAAGACGACGCTTTGTCTACTCCAATTAACGAAGTGTACTGATTGCGTATCTGTGGGTCTTGTATCAACCGGAACCATTTGTTACTAAAATTTGTACGTTACTCAGCGATAACAGAATAATAGAATTATTTGATAAAGTAGCTACCTGGTTAAATGACTGACATTAATAGGTAATCCATCCTTGAACCAGCGAAAAGACGTACTTGGGGTTCCTTGAGCCACGCAAGACAGAATAAATTGGTCGCTTTCGCGAATTGGTCCAGCTTGATTGATTGAAATGCTCTGCAAAGTTACGATTGCAAATCGGCTCTTTTTATTAAGTGATAAAATGAGAAGAGAAACTGATTTATATCTTAGATTAGTTAAAACATTCTTAGAGGTCTATTTGTTTTCACAACGATTCCAAGTGTGAAGATGAGAAAACCTGAAATTCTTAGACTCATATATGGATTTACCGACCTTGATAAATAAAAGAGAATCGTTGCGAAGAGAAATATTCCGATCAATTAGCGTCAGGTTCCCAATGTGTCCGCCGTGCGTCCATCTATTAATCAGTGCCTCGATTCTCTTCTTATCCCTTTTCAAACCATAAAAATGAACTGTTGCTTCTGTTCCCCATTCAAAGTAACTAGAATAAAATATATAAAATTAGAGTTCTTCGACGACAAGTTTCAGCTTATTTTATGATCATTGTGGAAAAATTAATTTTAGGGAGAGCTTTTGTATATTTTAGCGGTTTATTTCATATTTGACCTACTTCAAATCAGTGACACGGACGTTGTCTGGAGAAATGTTTAATTTGGACCCAGCGATCTGAAATTATTAAAATTAGACTTGTTGCTAACAGGAATTTATGTTTTTAAGTTTTACTTGGCTTTGTAGAAGTTGTTGCAGGTCTTCTTTTCTTAAGCTTGGCCCCTGCATTAAACGAAGGGTTGTAGACAACTCAGAGCCATCTGAAACTATAAAGTTCGATGAAATAAACAACTCTTTGGAAACGTGGGCGGGAGGAAATGTATTATATATGTTACCGGAAATGTATGTAATCCGTCATTATATAGAATTCCTAGGAAATGTATATAATGCCTAAAATCGTCAGGAAATGTGTGAAATAAATTTTATTATACACATTTCCTAGGAATTTTATACATTTCCTAACCTGGAATCGGAAATGTGTTAAATTAGAGATGTCATGTCGGCAGGTTAGGTTAGGTTAGGTTAGGTTAGTAGCACTAACAAATCGTCACACTGCTAAAGAAAATATCAGTTCATCTGTGTTTTCTTTTTCATTCATTCCCAAATTCTACAGTATAATGTTGATTTTCATACATTTCCTAGTACCATTTAGGAATTGCATACAATGCCTAGGAAATGCATACATTTCCTAAGAAATGTATGTATTAAAGAACCTTTCATTAATTATTTTACACATTTCCTAAATTGGCTTGGCATTATATACATTTCCTAGGAATTGTATACAATTCCTAGGTTTCATACATTTCCTGTAACATATATATTATATTGTATATATACAAATATTTACCTGTACCGCTGTTGATATTTTTAAAGCAAGTGCAATTTTGTCCTGAAGTTTTGCTGTTGCAGTCTAAATAAAAATATTTATAAAGTCAGAAAGTACTCAAAACTATGATTTAACTAGGTATGTCGCGAGTAAAATAACAGTTTACCGTGTTTTGATGAAAATCGTAGTCTCTTCTGACATTGGTCACCAACATAGCCTTCGGGACAATCGCATATCACAGACGTAGTTCCGACATGTCTGAACGAATAAAAAGATATTATAAAATATTAATTAATAGTAATACAGCATACCTGCAAGTTCCTTTGTTATTACAAAAAGAAGACCCTTCGGGAGTACAGAGAGAATTTGGTCCATTTGAACAGGTTGGTCCGGAATATCCAGGAAAACATTGACAACGAAATTTTCTACAAATGAAGTTTCAATAAGCACAACGTTTTAAAAATGTATACGCATCCATAGCAGAAATTTCGAAAGAAGTTCCAAGTTTCATTGGAATCCCGAACTATTTAAGGATCTTACATGTACAAACTTAATTATGTAAAAATAGATTATGGAAATATACCTACATAAAATCGTCGTAGCAAATTCCAGTAAAACCGCAGTCTCCCATGGTACAAGTTTTGGTTCTTATTGCATCAGTAGTGATTTCATACGTAATGTTAAATCCATACACGTCCAGAAAGTAGTCCAAAATCCTAAGGTGCGTGTTTTCCAGCGTTTGGAGCTGAAATGTTACGACCAAGACGTTTTGGTGGGTTCGTACCCATTTCACTTTCGACACATTGTTCTCCTGAACGACGTGTATTTGCTTTCCTAGAATGTTGTAGCTCTTATCGTAGGTCTCATACTCCTCGAAGCTGAGCCCTTCGAGGACGAACAGTTGTGTAAGGTAGACAACAATGGATGTATTAGCGGATGCAATTTCTGTGGCATCAATTACCCATTTACACAGTATGGGGACCCGGAATTCGTTGGGAAAGCCTGGGGTTTGGAGAACTCCTCGGGTGGCTGTTAGAGTTCCGCCGCATTGTGACTGACTTGCCCCTTTCGTAATAAAATTTGAGAAAACGCTTAGTGTGCTCCAACATAAAGTGGTGATAAGCTTTGAATGTTTCCCAGTGTACATCGAATAGTTTAGCCTGCAAACAAGTTCGTGTTAAACATTAGAATTTAAAGGACCGAAAAATCACCAGTAGCTGCCCTGGTGACTAACGCAAATTTGAGTACACCAAATGAATTGAAATATTCAAGTTCCAACTGCATTTTCCCGTTTACTGCTTTTAATTGAAAATGTTCTAAATTCTACTCCTTGTTTCGACTGCTTCTTGCTTGAAAAACTGCATAAGTGAACACATAATAAATAATTATCATACATAAAATCATACGTCAGCAAAAAATATCCAACAATTTTTGAAGACAGAGTAAAGCACCATCAAAAAATAATTACCGTTGCCTTTTGTTTCTAGACAAACAAAAGTTATCAACTGAATCAAAAGTCACATACACTAATGCATTGTCTCCATTCTACTAATAGGATTTTATCTGTCAAGATGACGTACATTTCGCTTTTGCTTGGATGCTCCTTAACCATGTTTTGTTTTGTCTTTGTGGATATAACTTCATTTCAAAATTTAATACGGTAAAAGCATTCGGTTAACAGAGGAGAATGTCATTCCACAAACAATTTATATCTGCTTTCATATTCCATTATTTCTAAATATAAACGACGTAAATGTCACTCTTCAGAATTTTAAAATTTAAAATTGCCAAAGATAATGTAGATGAAAATGCATATAGTTTATCTTTAAATTAAGGATTAGCATGCTAATTGTTAAATGGGCACTAATTGTTTGACTATGACTTGAAAACTTCAAAACCAAATAATTTCTAACCTTCAGTTTTACAAACACGACACTATACTTTTAATTCCTACTATAGCATTGCCCTGTATTTCTCTAATTAATTGATTTCACCTCAAGAAATATATTGGCTTTAAGGAACGTCGGTTTTATTTATCCCAGTTTTACTTCTGATCATTATTTGGTTAATGAGAGAGATTTGTCTCCGTGTCTTGCTCAATAAATTTCACTAAACCTCTTAGTCATTTTGGTGGAAACCTTTATACTGAAATTAGGATAGGCGATGGTGCTTAGCGAAGTGATAAATAAAACGGTAGTTAGCTTTTCTTAATGTTTCTAATTTAGGTTTTGCCATCAAGACGGTTTGATAAAAGTGGATTAGCGAGTTTCAGAACAAATGTAGCAAAATAATTATTTTAGAATATTTAATTTATTACAGAACTTAAATTATTGTCTACATTTTAAGTCAGTAGTTTATAAACTGAATCGGAAAAGACAATCTTTGAAACCTGTTTCTGGCGTGTTATAATTCATATTGTTTTTGGATATGTTGCCACCCTACAATATTAAAAATATTAGAAGTCCAACGTTTCTGGGAACAATCCGTCTTCGTATCAACGGATAAAAAAGGGATCATTGGTATAGACAGCGTAACGGCCATCGACCAATTTAATAAAGAGTAGATAGTAGCGAGGGTAAATTTGACAAATTTTAAATTTTATGCCCAAAGAGTAGCTTAAAGGTTGTATACGTACTATTACTATAGCCAAATAGTATGACATAGTTTTGGTATGGTAAATTCTTAGAACGAATAATATAGTCATGCTTAATATTATGCTAGATTTTTGAACTGAATTGTGTGCTTAAAACTGAGTATTAAAATAAATTAGATTATGTTCTTGATGTTGGGATTTCAAAAATAAATAACGCACGGACTATGATTATTACTTTATACTACTTTTACCAGAGTGTTTATGACCTTGAAGTTTTAGTTTGATTTGTGCCAATTTATATTATTAAGCCGAAGCCAATGATAGTGTACGCTATAAAGACGAAATCTTTAGAGATTTTTTTTTTCAAAAATGCAGAGATTAACAAATACATAATTTAACCCCAATATTGATAAAAGCTACAAGATTATATTTAATAGGTCTGGCTAATAAGGTAAAAAAAATACTGCGCCTACTTATTTCATACTGTCTGAAAAATACGACTTTACGTCATTAATTTGAGTCCGGAAAGTGGAACATTACATCACTAGGCCGGAAAGTGTTGCTAGGCAACTCCTGGATAATATTTTGGTGGCACTGTAGGTCTATGTCAAATTCGAGGTTATCAGGTTGGGTTTCCGTCAGTTTTGACACAGACTGACGCAAAACCTAACCTGCTAACCTCGAATTTGACATAGACTTACAGTGCCACCAACATACTATTCATACGTTTAAATTTCGACAGCCTTTTTTAATGAACATGTTGTATAAAACAGTTTGAAATAAAACATTGTACGATACACTGCCGTAAAATACTAAAATACTATCAAATTACTCGTTTAGAAATTTCCAATTCGGCTCGTTTCTCGCCTCGTGTGTAAACATCTAAACTCGTATTTTTAATAAGTCATTTTCCTGCCTTATGACGTAAATAACTATTGCAGTCATTAAATCTTTCCTGGTCACTATGTAAGCCAACAAACAACAGTTTTAGATGATAGCAAATAAAGAATACAGATTTGAATATGCTTAATAAAAAATAGACAACATATAGAAATAATTAAAAGTTAAACACTAATTATTGATCGCAAGCTTCTTTAATTATGTATTACTAGCAACCAGTGAGACAAATGTCTCATTTAATAAAACAAAAAAGACCGTTTTTCAAATAGAACGCGTATTAAATAAAAACAATAATTTTTTTTAAGATCACGTGACTGAAATTCGGTTCCTGACTTGACATGACCATTCCAAACATATAACTTTAATAACTTTTTTCTCTATCTCTTACGGTTTGGCTGCTGAAACAGCGTCCCGGACGGACCAGCGTCTCAGACGGACGGAAATCACGTGATTTATCGAAAACCGAAAGTGTCACGTGACTGAAATTCGGGTCCTGACCTGACATGACCATTCCAAACATATAACTTTCATAACTTTTTTCTCTATCTCTTACGGTTTGGCTGCTGAAACAGCGTCCCGGACACACAAAACAGCGTCCCAGACAAGCCTATTATATATATGGATGTATTTTAAAATTAACAGTATAAACGCTTTAGTTTGGTTCTGTAGACTTATAAAACTTAATAGAAAATATGAAAATTAAAAACCAAATAAAAAAAATATTGAATCGTGCGTAGGTGTAAAAAATACTTAAAATATTGGACTTGCTAACATTTTCTTCATAATACGAATGTAATGACAAATGACAACTTAGTTTAGAAAATTACATCGTATTACAAAAACTTATATATTTCCATCGATTAAAAAATATGTAACTGTACTTCTAGTCATGAAACGGCAGCTTTTTTAAAGACAATCATTATAACTTTACAATTATTTATTTTTTGAAAAAAAGGTTATTCAACAGAAATCAAAAATTCTCACAGCAAAATATTATTAACTGTAGCTTGTTATAAAGGGTGGGGACAAAAAATCTATATAAACCCTTTTCTAAAATATAATGTCTTTGAACTAATCCTTAGTAATTTCGATATTTAAAAAAATATCTAATTTAAATAACAGGATCAGAACCACATCGGCTCGCCCTTCTAATTTTTGTTTTAAAATACTTCATTAAATTAACAAACTTCAATTTGGGGTTTACAGCAATTTTTCTCGAATAAATTTTTTAAATTCTTCTTGTATATTGGCATCCCACCTTCCACTATACACATTTCGTTTCAAATTTCTCCAGAAACGTTCAATTGGACGGATTTTTTGTCACCACCATGTACATACAAAATACACAAATGTGTGAAATGCTCCTCAGTCTTCCAATTGACGAAATTGTATAGTGGAGGGTGGACGAATTCTAGGAAAGTTGGTGCAAACTCCAATTTTGACGTTTATTAGTTTAATGTATGTATGTATTGTCGGTAACCTAATTTTACCTTGCGCTTTATACGTTTATGTCTGGCGTCAATGCTCAATTTACCCCGGATTCGCGCCTTTTGTGCTTGCGCAGCAACCATTGTGTGCGGTGTGTATGTTGACCTTATTAATCTAATAGGTCTGTAGTTTCGAGTAGAACACAGTTAATTTGGTGTCCACCTCTAAATGGTCTCACCGAGCTCGATTCCAATCGACAAGGCTGCGGAAGAAGTTTGGCCCCCGCTGGATTCGAACCGAGAACTTGCTTAATGCAATCCTAGCGCTTTAGTAACTGCGCTACTCGGCTTTTGTATTAGTTTAATAAAGAATTTAAAAACAAAAATTAGAAAGGCGAGTCGATTTGTTACTGATTTTGTTATTTAAATTATATACCTTTATTTGAAATCGGCAGTGAAGTACACCGAAATCATCATTAAAATACGAGAAATCGGCTATGAAGTAATCCATTATTTTACGACTTTTTTCTAGGTGGCGAGGCGACAGATAAACGTCAATCGACCGAACATAACCTACAGAAGTTGGTTAAAATGCTGTAATTTCACAATTTCTCGATTTCAAATAAAACATAGTATACACCTCGGCACTGAAGTTCCTTTTTATCTCTTATGTGGTTTATTTGCCTTGGTCATACGGGCCTCGGAAACTAAAGCCACATTCGTGATAAAAAGTTAAACTTCAGTGCCTTGGTATACAAACTACTATTTAGGTATAGAAATTGTTAATAAAAGTTAAATGAAATATATTGAATTTTCATGAAAGTATGTCTATGAATTTGTTGTTCCCACGCCCTTAATACGCATTACTTGCTCGACTTGGAAATGAAATGTGTTCGTGTGATAATTCTAAATTAAAAAAATCTGTAAAAGGCTTTACCCAGAACTTCCCTCGTCGACATTGGAACACTAAATAATTTGCAAAATGAAATTAAGTTAGGAGTAAAAATATCTTCACGTTTCTAATAAATTAAATAAATTTTCAAATAACAAAAATCCGTTACCGTAGGGATTTGAACCGCGGCGCTTGCGACTGCGAACAAATTCACCAACCAATTTCTTGCTATTCTATAGAGTCCTGTTCGTATCCTTGGGTTTCAGCTGGTTTAACCTACACTCCGGGCATGTCTTAAGAAAATGTATTATATTTTTTACATTAGTAAACCAATGCAGATAATTCTTTCACTAAAAATTTCTTTATTCATTTTTAAACATATCATACACAGGATGTATATATTTATGTACAATCGCTTTTACGATATACGTCGATGCCTCGCCCAAATATGCGTTTCCCGTCTATTTGAAGGTTTGGGATTTACCCATTTATGCGGCTTGCGCCCTAAAATAGAGCTAACAATATCTTAACACTTGCTTATGCAAATTAAATCAATTATCAAATTTTAAAAAATACCGGGGAGGGATTCGATCTACATCATCTGCGGATACAATCGTCGATAGTCAGAGAGATTTAACTGGGCCATGCACGATCGCTGATATGTCTGCGACGCGCGGCTTTATTTAAGCGAACGGTGTTGCTGAAACTTCAATTTTTGCGGTCTGATCTTGTATTTGTTGGGTTCTATTTTTGTCAAGTGTAAGGCCTGCTCTATGTGCAAATTACTACTTTAATCTATTTCTACTTAACGCAAATATAAACAAAATTTAATTTTTTTAAGGTGCTCACCCTCTATATATTTGTAGGAAATTGTACTGGTTTTATGCAAGGTAGATATATAATATGTATGCAAAATATCGTTTTCCTCCGACAAATACTTTTTGAGCTATTATGCCAACAGACAGACAGACGGAATTGAGAAAACCTGTTTTTCGTCATCTAGGCACTCTGAAACGTGAAGATCTGAAGAAATCTCTTAAGGTGATTTTTTTCGCGTCTTTTAGACGAAGGAAGTAAAAATGTAATACTTTATTTCTTATGTTGAAAAACTGCTTATTAATAGCTTCATCAAAATATTATGATGGTGATGGATATTATGATGGTAGAAACTGAATCAGCACTCATTAAAATATAATAATGTAATAAAAAATACAATTAGCAATTTAAACAAACTCATTACTAACAAAAGTACTTTAATTCTATAAACCACTATTAAATAGCTATTCAAGTATTACATTTTCAATATTTGAGATACATAGCTACGGTTTTATATTGGTATCTATTGTGAAATTCTTAAGTTTGCTGTATCTTACAAAGGAAGTGATATTATCAGAGTTGTGGATTCAGTTCAGGATTTAGAGAGGCGTAAAAGGGGGTCCCGGACACCATAAGTGAAGGAGCGACAAGTTTTGAACGATAATGATATCACTTAATGGAAAACAATAGAAAGTATTACAAAAAAATGAAGTTTTTTCTATAGCACATGTTAAAGTGTGCTTTTATCAACTCAAAACAAAAGGTCAAGTTTTACTTTAACAGCAAGGGTAGATAAAGTAGCACTTTAACATCAAGGATAGATAAAGTAATTTAATTTTCTAACTTTTGTTTAAATTAAATATGACAGCTTCGTATTATCGTAGCAACCCAATCTAGTTACTGACATTTTGAAATGTGATTGACTGTCATTATTTTCTTTTGAAATTGTTAAAGTTCTTGCTATAGAAAAAAATATTGTATTATACACGACGATAAAGTTATTTCTATCCACTCTTGAATCATTAACGTCTCGACTTCGTCTCGACGTTAAACGATTCACTTGTGGATAAAATTTAACTTTATCGTCTTGTATAATAAATTACTATTTTATGTGCAATGTAGAATTATTCTCATGGCGTATTGTGCAGACATATCATTTGGTTATCAATTTTCAGTTGCTCCTTTTCTCCCTCTACAAGATAGAAAAATTGGGGTGGGATTTTTATTAATGCACATAGAATTACCTACCTCCATTTTCACTCTCCACGTTAAGCAAATTATATTGTACATTTTTTTGTTTCTTTAGGAAAAATATTTTGTTACGAAAATTGTTCGTAATAACGCATAAATTAGATTTATCTTAGATAATTGCATAAGCGATATATATGTTTTTACTAGTATATATGTATATGGGCTTAATAAAGAGATATTATTATTATTAGTATTATTTCTTACACTATTGAACACAAAATTTAGTAAAACATATAAAAATAGCAAATAGCCTTATCAACTTTTGCAACCTCTTACTATACATAAATTTGATAGTAAGTTTTTAATTTTTAGTAAATAAATAATATTAAAAACAAATTTCGACGTTCTTTTAGGGAATTTCGACTATAAGAGATATGGAAAAACATATATACAAAAGTTTGATTTTGCGTTTTGTGGCTATATCTCGCATATTTATGAAAATAGAGAAAAGCAATTTCTACGTCCTTTAGGCACTTCTTTGATAAGAATCCAGTGGCGTAGTCAGTTTTCAAAAAAAGTTTATAAATATGAGTTATAACATAAAGTTGTATTTTTTTATATGGAACTCATAGTTGGCTGTGGCATTATGAGAAGAGATATTTTTTTAATTTTAGTGATATATGATATATGGAATCAATGTATTCATTTTCACTGCTTTATAGCAAAAATTCACAATTTTCAAAATAGTTTTTAATATTTCTTCGTTTTTTAGTTGGAGCCTTGTGTCATTCAGAATATACCTGATTAAACAAAGATTCTGTCTTGGCGTTTTTACAATACCACCGTTTTATTGACAGAATTAATCACGTTTGATTCTTGCTTATAATATTATAAAGCTTCCGTCATACATTTGGACATATAAAAGAAAATTGTTTCGTTATCCTTTTATCAGAAAATTTTATTTTTGATAAATGTCTCTGCATATTCTCAAATTAAAAATGCACTTGTAAAAATTAAAATATCTTCTTCTGTATACGGGGAAAGTTCGAAAAATGAAAACGGCTCGAAAATAAAGTCCTTTCTTCAAAATACACAAAAATATGAATTGTATATATTTGTTATAACATTTCTATTAAAAATTATAATAGATTTGAATTGTTATTAATGTTTAGATCGTTGTTGTTAAATATTTTTGAAGCTACCTGTTTTTTGACACAAAAGTAAGATTTTTAAGACTAATTTTGAAGCACGTAATGTGCTGGTTGCTAACTGATTGGAAACTCAAGTTTGACAGTACACCTTTATCGTATCCGTTGATAAGTTAACTTTGAAATATCTTATTTGATAATACACAGGGTGGTAAAAAAATAGGAGCAACAGTGAAAATTGTTTTTCGAGGCAGGTGGCTGTGATTTCATATTTCTAAGTAACTTCTTCGCTAACGCTCGTACTCAAACACGCCATACTTGTTCAGAAAAACATCACTTTTCTCAAATTGTAGAGTAATATACTATTTCTCTATTTTTCTAAATAAGCGAAATATAGAGACAAAACGAAAAGCCAAAAATCGAATTTTTGTTTATAACTCGAAAACAAAAGATGGTTTGCTGATTTTGGTTTCTATCCTAAGCTTTTCTCGAATAGAGAGATACAGGATGGGGGTCTACTTTTTCATATCTGCTATAGTTATCAAGATTCCCTACGAAAACATGAAATTTGTCCATACTGTACATTCGCAGATTCGCCAACTGAAACGACAGAAACATTTCCATGAGACTACAAAGACTACATTTGTAATAACTTTACAGAGGACTATGTATACAGTAACAACCCGAATTTGATCATGTAAAAAGTAGTAAAATTATCAGAAACCGATCTCATCATTCAACGACAAAAACCAATATATTTTATTTTGAGTGATACCTAAATATTTTCTTTGTACAACGAAATCCTAACTAACAATTTAGTATACCTAATATAGCTGTAATTTCATATAGGGGTAATGAGTTTTTATTTTAATCCATGTAAATATTATAGTAACAACGCTGAGATTACTGAACTACGCAAGTCCAGTTTTATAATTCATACTGGACTTAAGCAGCTCTATAGACCTACCATATTGGGAAAGAAATACCCAGTTTAGTTTTTCACAATTCCAAAATAAAAGATAAAAAAATTTCAACATTTTATTGAAAATCTTACTACTTTGTAAAACATGTAGTTGTGACTAAAAAGATATCAAATATTACAAAAAAACTAAAATTACACGCAATAAAAACAAACGAAAATTTATTGTCTCATTAAGATTTAAGAACTAAAAGCTTCATTAAACGAAACTACTCAATCAGTTTTATATTTTAGAGAGATTAAATATAAAATGTGTGGTTATATTTAAAAAAATATATAAATTTTGCAATACAACACGGAATAGTTTAATTTGTTTTTAATATCTGACAATTTAAAATAGTTTAGAATGTTTAGAACTTGAAAACATCCTAGCATCTTTATTTTTGAAAGTAGAACTTTCGGAAGACGGTCGTCAGGTTCCATTTAGGATGGTCTGTTTCAAATTTTATACTTATTTACAAAAGTAAGTTAAAAAGTGCTTTCTGAATATACCTACATATTTGTATAGTTCATTCAGATTGAAGATAGAGCAAAATCTGCAACCCAAGTTACAAATATCCGCAGTAAGTTGATTACTAATATAATTTTATTAATATTTAGAACAGAGTCATGACCTTGTTGCTGTCTTTATGAATGTCAAAATCAATGTGTCATGTTTTTAATACCAATCTTTGCTTAAGGAGGCCATTTGCAACATTTTTTAGTGGGTAGATTTATTCTCAGATCACATTCAGCAGATTTCATTTAGGTAGACATCACACAATTTTTCAATTTCAAGCTTTGCAAATTTGACAAAAACTATAACCTCTACATTTTAATAAAATCAAATTCGTAATCGACTGACTGTTGCTATTTGTAACTTGAGTTCCAGATTTTGCTCTATCTTGAATTTGAATGAACTATAGATTGATATTGTTTCAATTCTACATGCGTTTTGCGAACAAGCCTTTAGTAAACTAAAACTTAGATATAAGAAATTGATGGCTGATTATGCATTTAAAAGTTTAAACTCTGCAACGTGGTATTTTGTGATGTAGTAAACTGTGCATATTTACTTAAAAATATACAGTGACCGCCAAAAAGTCGGCATAATATGGGACAAAATGTTATTTTTGATTTTTCGAAAAAGCTTTTTACGTCAATAATTTGTGCTTGTCTAAAACCTATTTAGCTCTTATCATATATACCGAGTCATTTTTACTTATTTAGAAAATGGAGTTTTTCGAAATTGTCAAAATCCAAAAAGTGCTATTTTTCGGAAATTAAGTAAGATTTCAATGAGATTGTATTAGAGTGTGTTACATTTAGCTGACTGAATAATGTCAAGGCCCCTATTTGTTTTTAACTTTAGCTAAAAATTAATTTTTCAATTTTTTAAATATTTTTTAAAATTTCACATAATTATCAAGTCTTAATATTAATTTGTTTCTGTGAAGACTTTAAAGATTTATAATTGGAAAAAATATTATAAACTGTTAATTACTTCTATAGATCTTTTATTATTTACCGAAAAGTAGTATGTTTGCATAATCTTTACGTATTTTATGCAAGGCGCTTTTTAAAAGAAATATTTTTCAATTCTCATTAATATCTATTTAAATGGCTTCAAGAAACTCTAATATAGCCCTGTAAATAAATTACTGTTACAAAAATCCTGTAAATGTTCTTTTACAGTTGTCTAAATGATAAGATTTTTCTTTATACAATTACATGTTCTAAAAAATCTTATCATTTAGACAACTGTAAAAGAACAGTTACAGAATTTTTGTAACAGTAATTTATTTCAGGACTAGATTAGAGTTTCTTGAAGGCAATTAAATAGATATTAATTAGAATTGAAAAATATTTCTTCTAAAAGGCGCCTTGCATAAAAGACGTAAAAATTATGCAAACATACTACTTTTCGCTAAATAATAAAAAATTTAAAGAACTAATTAACATTTTATATTATTTTTTTCCAGTTATAAATCTTTAAAATCTTCACATAAAAAAACATTTAATGTTAATATTAATTCTTGGTATGTGAAATTTTTAACAATATCTAAAAAATTTATTTTTAGCTAAAGTTAAAAAAATTAGGGGTTTTCTGGCCTTAACATATAGTTCAGGTAGCTAAAAATAACACACTCTAAAAAATCTCATTGAAATCTTATTTAATTTCCGAAAAGTAGCTCCATTTTCTAAATAAGTAGAAACCACTCGGTGACAGTGAAACTACTACCCACGGCGGCATTTCGAAACGGAAGCATTTTTTCAACTTGCATTAATTCTTCTTTTTGATTATTTATTGGATACCCCTTTTAATAGGGAACAAATAACCGTGATTGTTTTTGTCCTGGCCTACTCCGTTTTTCCGTAAAATACAAACAAATAGGAATTACGGCATATTTTTAAGCGGCTCTATTTCAATAACTATTAATTTTAGACATATGGTATGTTAGACAAAAGTTATTTAGAATTGTTCAGAGAGTCATAAAAAGAGAAAATATATAGGGTATCTCATTTGATTGATATTGTTTTAAATTGTTAAACATTTATTAATTTTGTTCTATAATAAGATTCTGATAAAGCCATAAATTAAAAAACCATATTTCAAAATTCTCTTTAAATCGTAACTAATTTGTAACCTAGATTTATCTGAAACTTTTCATGCACATACACTGCTTTCTTTTATCTTGTTTATTAATGGTGTTTCGACTGCAGAAATCATTAACACCCTGGAACAATAATATTACATATTTCTTACATTACAAGTTGAAATTGTTATATGAGACGTGCGATATTACATATTTTAATAAACTGTAATATGTTTGTGATTGAGTGCGTATTGTTAACGAGGGCTTCTTTCAGTGTGACTGGAATATTACAATGTCGCCTTTGTATTACATATTTTTTACATTCTAGGATGATGTGCTTTACTGTTATACCTTTATTACAAGCATCACATATTTCTACGTTAGTTTTTCGTAATAAATATTTGTGCTGTCCTATTCTTAATCTTTTATATAGCATTCTGTAGCGTATTGCATGCTTCAAATGGTGATTTACAGCAATGGAGTGTTATAATTGTTATTATTGATATTACTACATATATAGATATCAGCGATAAGGCTTAGCAAACTGCAAATGATTCTTGAGGTATTGAAAATAGTACACTTTTAGGAAAACCAAGTTACATCACATATTAGAAATATATGATGGATGAAAAGGAGAGGGCTTCAGAAACCTGTCATAAAAGAGAAGAATGTCAAATTAGTAATCCAGTGCATTAAATCCAGCTCAGCAATTACGTTTTACTTTGGTGGATTATTTACTTTAAGTTCCAACGTTCTTCATTTAATTTGATTAATTTGCGATTAATTACGTTTCTTCCAAGGTCTGCGAGTAAATATGTACCTTCTTTGCAAAATTTTTTAACAACGAGCAATTTTATGTAAATCCATTAATAGTTTTTTTAAATGAATATCTTAAATATAATTGGTTCAGCAGTAAAATATAAGGGAGCTTTCCTATAGTTTTTTAAATAAACCGTAATGGATTCTTGTAACATGATTGTTATGTTGTGAATATCTAGAAGAAATACGAGTATTTTCAATTTTTGGAGTTAAATTTGAATATTTTTCTAAGCTGAGAACTGTTTAAAAGACAACATTATCACAGGCGACTTAAACTGATTATAGACAATCCGATTATTAACTAGTAATTATTAAAGATGACCGTGTGGACGGAAGGTTGGCGACCTTTGGCAAGCATTCATATTATCAACGAAAACGTAAAATTCTAGTCTGAATCAGGACGAAGATAAACGAGGAAGCCCGTGCATTTCCGCCAAAATTCGCAGGGTTGTTATCCTCATTAGTATTCGGAAAAAGCAAGCAACATAAAATTTGAGGTAGCAAAAAATCGAAGTTTTTTGCTACTGCACGGTTCCTCTCATTATAAAACGACCCTTAACCAATGATAAAATTTAGAATCTCAGGGCAGCAAGCAGGACACAAAATCACATAAATTTCTACCTGATTAAATTTCACCTCCACCAATGCACCGTGCAGATCAGACACTAATTGAAGGCGATATTATCAATGTAATTCGATTAAGATCTCGTTTGAATAGTTAACCGGATTTTTGCGATCTGCGTAAAGAGGCAACGATCTGCTGCGCACTGAACGGGGAACAACCACCAGCATCCACCAGCATGCGCTAAACCCCTTTTGACGCATCAACACGGCGTCGTTCGCAAGGCGCTATAATTATCTACATTTGATCTTTATTTGAGTTATTGTTGCAACCGGATCCTTTTTAATTTTTCTCATGGGCCCTCGGAACTGATTTACTACCCTCATTCACTTCTAATTTGAGGACGGTGTCTTGATATTCTCTCAAATATATACACTAAGCCCGTAGCTTTGGGAAGACCAGGTGAAGCTGAGCCCCTTCTAAGATTGGCATTTGTTTCCTTTAAAAAATATATAAACGTATACAAGTTTTAGAGAATTTGTAACAGTAAGACTAAACACATGCAGGTCTATAATATTAGTATCTGCCTCTGTAGATGCCAAAAGAGAAGAATCATAAAAGTTTTACATACAATTTTAGAAAGTACCTAGCAAAAAAATACGCAAAGATAAATTTTCTAATAATAACCAGCGATTTGACCTTAGAGTAAGTAATGATTAGGAGTGGGCGATATTGAAATAACAAGCGAAATTTTCGATATTGGAAAAATATTTATGTAACTGATATATCGACTACATCAACTATTATGATTAGGTAGTACTTCTAGCCATACACTACCAAAAAATCTAAGAAGTACATTTTACAGCAGACAAGGTTAGGTTACCAAGATGCGCCGGTGCAATCTTAAAACTTTGATACCGGGCTTCCTACCACAAGCTACATGATATCATTATTATTATAGGCAATGTTTTTATAATTGTTATTAGTTTAATTATTTTCTGGGCGATCTTCCAAAGAAATTACAATAAGGTACACTTAGGTGCAAAGGCCGGCAGCCAGCTCACTGGTAGGAGGCGTGTAGCTCTGCAAGAAGTTAATATGGGTAGAAACACAAAAATTAAATGCCCAGTGCTCCAACAAATTTTTATAATAACGGCGAATGCACCCCGGGTGTTCTAGCGAGAATTTGTAAACTCAATACTTAACATAAAATTACACTTCCTGAAGGATAGCTCCAAATACAGTAAACAACCGTAACTAAACTCAACCGTGTTTACTAGCATAAATATCATATAATTTCAGGAAAATATCACAGTACAAAGCATATACCTACAGGGGTAGCCCGGATTTCGTAGGGACAACATGGGTAACTTTTGTATTTGAAGAGATACAGAGATGGTTATATTAGCAAAAAGGTGCAGGTTTGAGGAGCTCATCAAGAATCCATCTTTAAATTTTACTTGTCATAGCCCACTTGTCTAAAATTTAAAAAAAAACACAATCTCCTAATTTCTTTTATATGACGTAACTTTTTTGTTACTTACGATATTGAGATGCGATTTAAACTAATTTGCATGGAAATTTAAATACATTTATTGGCACTTAATAAAACTAATTTTTATTTGTGCAAATTTTAGTAATCTAACCTAACCTCAAAATTTTAAATTGGTACAGTGCAATTTTTTGGCCCTTTTAAGAGAGGATTTTTTTCTGAATGCAATGATGTACTACATGATATGGAAACTTTTTCAAAATTTTGAAAAACTGAGCTTATTCTTTTTGCAGGCAGAAATCACTAGTGGCATGATCACAATAATTTTGTTTTTTATTTATCACGTATCCGTGAAATTATGTTTCGAAACAAAAAGCACGCTTATCATCATACGGGCCTTCCAGTAGTGTGAGTGTTATTACTTCAACTTATAATGAAAAATTTTGAAAATATGATGTACCGAGTGACTATTAAGATGATTGAATTTTTTTTTATTAGGTTGGCACTGTTTATGTTGGTGGAACTGTAAGTCTATGTCAAATGCGAGGTTAGCAGGTTAGGTTTTGCGTCAGCTTTGACATAGAATGACGCAAAACCTAACCTGCGAACATTGAATTTGACATAGACCAACAGTGCCACCAACATAAACAGTGCCAACCTAAGAAAAAAAATTTCAATCATTTATAGTCACCCAGTATTTTGTGCGTATATCAAGTGCTACAAGAACGTAGAACTTACACGTCAAACATACGGAACACACTGACACTACTGGAAGGCACGTATGATGATAAGCCTGCTTTTTGTTTCGAAATATAATTTCACAGATAACGTGATAAACAAAAAACAAAGTTATTGTGCTCATGGCACTAGTGATTTCTGCCTGTAAGTAGACATAAGCTCAGTTTTTCAAAATTTTGAAGAATTTTTATTTCATGTGATACAGCATTTCATTCAGAAAAAAATTCTCTCTTAAAAGGGCCAAAAAATTTGCACGGTACCAATTTAAAATTTTGAGGTTAGGTTAGATTACTAAAAATTTGCACAAATAAAATTGGTTTTATTAAGTGCCAATAAAAGTATTTAAATTACCATGCAAATTAGTTCAAATCGCATCTCAATATCTTAATTAACAAAAAAGTTACGGCATATAAAGAAATTAGGAGATTTTGTTTTTTTTTTTAATTTTAGACAAGTGGGCCATGGCAAGTAAAATTTGAAGATGAATTCTTAATAAGCTCTCAAACCTGCACCTTTTTGCTAATTTAACCATCTCTCTATCTCTTCAAGTACAAAAGTTATCCATGTTGTCCCTACGAAATTCGGGCGCACCTTGTATATAACTATCACAATAATATGCATAAATCAGAATCGCATGGTTACTATATTTTAATAAGTTAGGTACAAGTAAATATAGTTTTACAATATAGTGTCGCAATACTATAAATATGCACACATTAAAATGACTGTCTAGCGGGCCACTTGACCAGCAGATGTTCCTGGGGCTCGGTTTTGGGGGAAACGCAAACGCGGTTCCAATCGTTTGGCTAATAAACTCGTGTGGCCGTAGCTTGTGTCTCAGCGCGATCTGCACCGCGACGGCAAGGTTAGCATGCCAAGCTAGGAGAGAAAACGCCCCGCAACGGGTCCTTTCTTGTGCTCTAATTCGGCGCCGGCAGCAAGAGGGTAGCGGCCCGCAAGGTCCAACAACCGTCGGCTCGCAAACGTCTGCAGCGGTCGCCGTGGACGCGAAGAACAATTGAACGTAGCGCCTGCTTCAGAGCGGCGTTTTGGCACTACTTACTGTGAAAGGGAAACAGGAGGGAAACGATAAAATACAAAACTACAGGGGGTCTTAGGGCGTCTAGACTATTCACCCAAGATACAATCCAGGCCACATGTGATGATTCGTGGTCGCATTTAGAATCCGCACAAAGCTTAGGAATAAACTTTCTTCTCGTGAGCTCGGGGCATCAGAAACACGAAAACGTGAAGGCTTGCATTTCACCAACAAACAAAACTAACCGTAGCCTCAATAAACAGCCCTAAAATCTCCTAAAACCACCATGCTTGCGTGACGGCTGTAAGCGGAAAAGGACGCTCCCGAAGACCACAATCTGCGCCTTAAGATAAATGCTCATCAAGGTTATCGCGGCCAGCTCGATCCAGATTGCGCGGAGCGTGCGCGGGAAATACCATTGATTATTAAATCTAAACGGCGCGGCGGCGTAAATGAAACGTAACATAATGAAAAACCATTGAAAACATCATTACTAAGTTAAACATCTACGACTAATAGACTATCTTTGACGACATTTGCAACATAGGAAAATTGGTGAATTTCTATTATAATTAAAAATTAAATGGCACTATAAGCAAAAAAACCCTTAGGGGTCAGTACCAAAAGTGTTGATGTGGAAATTGCAACCCCGAGATACCCGAGCAAAGACTTTCTTTATTTGGGCAATTTAATATTAAATCATCTAAGGGCCAAATAAAAAGAGCCGATTTTGGACGAGAAAGCGTTTTAGTAATGGTGGCGTATGATTCCCAGGTTTTGGATCAACGGCAGCTTGCACAGCCATAGTAAGATTGTCTATTGTCATCGCCAAGCTGCGCGTCACGCCAGTGACGTTTGTCAAACGTTTCAGCAGGCCGCGATTGAAAATTGTGCGACAAGGATATATATAAAAAATCACTAATGGCGGTACCTTATTAATATAGTGACCTTAAGTGAGTCACCAAAGGTAGGACAGGCCTTGAAACCGCACCTGGTTCGAAACGGTACGGCGAAAGCTGAGAGAAGCTGGCCGCATTACAGCTAATGGTCTCCCTACAGGAGGGATGAATTATGCTTCAATGCCGACTGCATCCAAGTCTTAAAGGCGACCGATGTGTGTATCTGTAATGCATTTGAAATAAAAAATGTGTAAAGGGGGTTATATGAAACTTTCTTAGCGAGAATCATAAAAAAGTCTGTAAAGGGCTTTACACGGAACTTCCCCCACAAGTAGCCGTTTTGAAACTAAAAATTTTGAAATTATCAAACGAAAAGAATAGAACCTAATCTTCTTAAGGTGTTCGTCCTGTATATGTTCGTTCTAAAATATAACTTTTTTCATCAATGGTAAAAACCTGAGCAAAATATTAGTTTTATTTGATTAATAGTTCTTGAGTTAAAGCAAAAATAGGCAGAATTTTATCTTTTTATGGAGCACATTCTGTATATATTTGACCGAAATATTCAGGGCTTTGTACCAAGTAGACATATAACGTTTTCCTCCATTAAATAGCAACAGACAGACAGACGGAATTCAAAAAACCTGTTTTTCGTCATCTAGGGACCCTGAAGCGTAAAGATACAAAGAAACCTGGGAAGGTGATTTTTTCGCCGTTCCAATACTTCCTTCGTCTTTTAGACGAGAAAACTAAAAAACGCATTGCAGGCACGAACTCGTGTTCCCCGCGATGCTCCCAGGTGGCGTCCGATTGCTAATTCTTAGGCCGCCGGTTTAACCGCCAACCCACGCTTGCGTAACAATTGGCGTTGCTTATGGTTGTATTATAAAGTACGTTTGCTGCATATTTCTGTCCCTTTTGTTATGTTCGCGCAGTATTTGTTGAAGCCTATTTTGGTCTAGTTGAAAACCTTGACTTTGATAGCCCTAAAGTTAAAGCAAGTTTATTTTATAAGTTGCTTGCTCTGTATATATTTGCCCGAAAAGTATATTCGGTTTCAAGCCAGGTAGGCATGTAATCCACATGTAAAATATCGTCGTGTTTGACAAATAGTTTTTGAGCTATAGTGACGACAGCCAGACAAATAGACGGAATTGAGATAACATGTTTTCGTCATCTAGGGACTCTCACACGTGAAGATATGAAGACATCTCGGAACGTGATTATTTTCGATTACAATACTTCCTTTGCTTCAGGAGAGTTAATATTAACATAAAACGATAAAGTGGGAACAGGGATGTTCAAGTTTCATATTGGATTACGGAGTTGAGGCTGTATGAATTCTTAAAGAATCCGCAGTAATTCATAATTATCAAGCATTGGATTGAACGGGGTTAGTGCAGAATTATTAAAATATTGAGGTCCCAATTTTTGAATTTAAGTTTTAAATTTTTTTAACAAATGCTGGACAGAAATAAAATCCCTGCAGATTGGCAGACAACAGAAGTGATATTTATATAACGGGTGTTTATTAGAATTTGACTGTGGTCTAGTCGGCTTTGGAACTGATGAAGTCATGTCGTGCATTAAATCATATGGCTGATAACTGACACTGATGACACTGTAAGTCTATGTCAAATTCGATGTTTTGACACAGACTAACGCAAAACCTAACCTGCTAACATCGAATTTGACATTTGTTGATTTAAGACTGCCGTATTATCGAACGCATTTTTAACCTCAATTTCTGTATTTGACACGTGCGCTAGGACGTTTCTATTAATATATATTTGGTGTTATTGACATTATAGTTGTTTATAGTTATTTATTTTACGTTGTTAATTGTTCACTATCATATAAAAGCCTAACAACATATAAGAAATTGTGTTGATCGTTATTATATTTTATAGCGTAAGGATGTCTAAACTGCTAAATAATGGACAAATAATTCATTATTTCTATATTCCCATGACGTCATGAATGTATAGAGCAATCTAGGAAATAATGAAAATTATGTTTGCATCGTTTCTCTTCGGAAGTAGAAGAGAACATTAGAGTTGAATTTATTCCGCGGTTGCCTATTAATGTAAACCATAATTCGCATACTTAAAATATCACGTAGCGTGAGAAAAATAGAATTGCTTAATTCGTGTGTCGTTTAATAGTGACGTAGTAGTATTTATGCGAATATATTTGTTATCGGTTTATTATTTTATATTTATAACTTATAATGTTAGCTAGACTTCTTTGTTGATAATAGTCATAAACTACATATCAAAATATTAGGGAATTGTGGTATTAAACATTGTTATTGAAATTTCATGACAACTGAAATAACGGAACTAATGTATTAGGAAGATTAAGTAGTTACCTAGTACTTGTTTAATATCACTTTGTATACATTCGGTGGTGACGTCGCGGAAAAGGTCGTCGAGACAAACTGCGGTACGCAGCTGTGCGCCAAGTTTGTCGTATCCCGGATATCGAGGGTCGGGCCTGCATCAAAATCCGGCTTCTGCCAAGCACTGGAATTAACTAACTCATTATTTCTATTGTAAGGCGTAATTGCTGGGCTTAAATGCTGTACTTACCTATTTATTACTGAATGGAAATTATTTCTTCTGGCAATGGAAATTCTCGCTATGCAGCTGATTCTGTCTAAAAATTTAATTTCGGAAAATTCTCAAAGCGAAATAAAATCCAACCTATTATCCTGGACTAGAAAAAGAGGATAAAGATTTTGCATAATTGCTATACCCAGTTTTCCTACGGTTCGTATTTGGATTTGTTTCTTTTTTACTGGCGTTTTGCGAAGCCAACGTGCTTGCTACAGTCGAAAGAGCTTTTATTTAATTATATTTAGGTTGAAATCTACGTTTTATTTATATGAGAAGATTTTGAATTTCAGTACTGAAGAAGTTTTTATCAAATGCATGTTTATATGCATATAAACAAAATAGAGTATGGATATTTTAAAAATAAAAACCAGGTTGTACGTACCTCCAGGGGCATAGGAATGTAAACAAATATAATTTTCTATTGCACACTAAACTTTTAAACAAAGCCAAATAAAATATAGTATATTATTTGTTTTTGCTTTTAGTTATGGTTACTACAGTAACAGACCGATGGTATGTACAAACTGTCACGTCAAATTTACAAAAACTAAAAAAAAAATTATAAACAATTAAAAGTGAATGTACAATACAGTCGTTTATTTTTCTTTGTTCAAAAATGGTACAGACCAAATATGTTAATTGCGAATAAAATAAATGAGAAAGATTGAATCAGGCGAATATTTAAAGCCTACAATATTTCTTCAACATCAAAAAACTTTTTTATTTGTTCCTCACTTGTAAACATCAATTTATCAAGTCACTGTATTCACCTTGAAAATGTTTCTTAACTGGCTAGCCAGTAAAAAATTTACTGGCTAGCCAGTTATATTTTACAAGCGTGCTCATAGATAAATGATAGCGTGCAAAGCCAGAGTTGTCTTCCTTAGTATGTGTCATATTGATTAATTTAGTTGCTTGTCAGTTTGACATTTTGAATAAATGGTGAATTTCTAGTTATTTACAAGTGAGGAACAAATACAACATTCAACAATACACGCCAGGTAACCATTTTTACTGGCTCAAGGATATGACAGGCTCGCCTAACGGCTCGCCAGTCATCCCAATCATATCGCCAGTAAAACCTGTTTTACCTGGCTTGTAATGTTATAGTATTTAACATTACAAGCCAGGTAAAACAGTTTTTACTAGCGATAGGATTGGGATGACTAGCGAGCCGTTAGGCGAGCCTGTCATATCCTTGAGCCAGTAAAAATGGTTACCTGGTGTGTTTTGTTGAATATTTTATTTGTTTCTCACTTGTAAATCACTAGAAATCTACCATTTATTCAAAATGTCAAACTGACAAGCAACTAAATTCATCAATATCACACATACTAAGGAAGACAACTCTGGCTTTGCACGCTATCATTTATCTATGAGCACGCTTGTAAAATATAACTGGCTAGCCAGTAAATTTTTTACTGGCTAGCCAGTTAAGAAACATTTTCAAGGTGAATACAGTGACTTGATAAATTGATGTTTACAAGTGAAGAACAAATAAAATACTATAAATTTAGTTTCCCAGTAAATTTACAATCTGTCTGTGATGACAAAAAAAATGTTTTGTAGTTAACTTAAAGAACTTGCAGGTATTCCCTCACTGACTTCTTCAATCTTTGAACATTAACTACTGTATTATTTATGAAACAGCAACCAATTGCTACTAACAAATTACTTAAATTCGGTTGTTTAAGTCCTCCTTAAACCTTTTCAATCTACCGCTAACTGGTTGTGTACTGGGCAACTTTATTGATAACTGATTTGGATGTACAGTCGGGGAATCAAAACAGTTTACACTTGAGTTTTTCAGTGTAAGTTTTTAAAAAATCAGTAAATTTGCAATAAATTTAATTTGCTATGTTAAGTGTAAACAAATTTAAAGAGTACTTCAGTTTACTGAAGAAGTGTAAACTGTTTTGATTCCCCGACTGTACAGTATGTGACCGCTGAACGCTCTAATAGGCAAAAGTATGAAAATATAACTAATGGTAATCTTCAAAATAAGTCGGATAGTGAGCGGCGAATGCCAAAAATAGTTCATAAATAATTGTGTTTAACGGGTTAGCTGAGCTATTCCGGAGATGCAGGTAGGTTAACACTAAAATGATCAAGACGAATAAGGACGCTACCAAATTGATTATTCACAAATCGCGAATCTAAGTTAAAAGATTCTCCGGAGATCTGGTAATTGCAATATAAAATGAACGGTTCTTTGATAAACTGTAACTGTTCTAGAATGAAAAGGACATGAGCAGCTCTTCGTAATCAAATAAATTATTAAATCTCTGATATCTAAAGACAAGGTAAATGTTCGCAACATAACGCATGTATTGATGTAAAAGGTAAGCTTGATGCACACATAAACAAAGCGCAAAGTACGTAGAAAATACACATATAAATCAATATTGAATAAATACATCAATAAATGTTAAACTCCGCATAAGAGCAAAATTTAAATATCGTCAGTTTGTAAACTTATTTATGCTAATCCATATTAAATTGAGGCAAAATAGTTATTTAAATTAAAGCAGAGTTGTGGCTTATTTACTGCATTTAACGCATTACGAAAAGTCTAAAAAGTAGCCAAAATTGTAACTAGCTAGAAATTCATACTCAAATCCCGTAAATCCATAAAACTCAAATAACGATTCCGAAATACTAATATCCGTAAATATAACCAAAAGAGTAAGACGCAATTAGAGCACAGGTGTGGAGTCTATTCGGAAAAACTCACTTTGGGTCCAAATCGGCTTAACGACCCATCTCCAGTCTTAAGTAGTGTAATAAGGAAGTACTCACTTATCGAAAACCATCTAAAATGTGATAAAACATGCATAAGAGCAAATTACCAGCATTTGTTTCTCGTTGGAGCTCACCATAAGAAACAACTATCTTAGTAAATCGATCACATTGAATGTTTCCCAGATTCCATTTAACTAACCAACGATAGAGGATTGAGAAAATAACGGAGATAAGGCAACCACTCAGTTAGGGAGACACGCTGGGTCTCCAAAATTCCAATGGATTTGTTTTATTTTTGCAAGCTCGAACCAAAAGTTCTTCAATTGAAAGACAAAACATTCGAGAAGTAGAGTACACAATACGCCAAAATGCAATAAAACACGCGTGTAAAGTTAAGGCACTACGAGATATCACCCGCATATACGACTAGAGAAGTTAAATGATGGAATAACGGAAATGACCTTGAAAATAAATTCACACAAGTGGGACAAAAGACACTGCTTATTATATTGGGTTGCAGGCGTCCACTCTTAATCCATGCACCAAAAATCACTAACGGCATATAAGCGTATACCATAACCTCGTCATAATAAATACCTAATTTTACATGTTAGCAGGTTCAGTTTTGCGTCATCTGTGTCGAAACTGACACAAAACCTAACCTGATAACCTCAAATTTGACATAGACTTACAGTGGTACCAACAATACACTTGAGCATTGTCAAACGTAAAACGAATCGCCGTTGCTATGCAGAAATGTGTTGCTATGTCGAAGAGCACCACATATCTAAATGATTTTGAATGTAGAAATGCAGTACGTTACCAAATGAAATGCAATAAAAACTATTACTAACTTGAAAACAATCGATCGCATAATAAATTTCGTTAATAAGTTGCCGAAGTGGCATTTTTAAGTCCCTTTCGCCCGCATTAAACGATATTTTACATTTTCCACTACAAAGCAGCGTAGCCGCCGGTAAAACCCTTTTACGTTTATTCTTTATAATCTGCTTTATTTCAGACAGTTAAACGGTATATTATGAATTTCTACATTTCTCGTTCGTACTTTCGCATTCTGTATCTAGGCTTATTTGTGTTTCCATTCATTTTTCTTCATTTTTTTCTCCGATGATCGCTTCTATGAAGAAAGCATGTTTTAATTGTATCTGTTTTGAATCTGTTTTAAAATTGAGCTGGAAGTAGATTAAGTAAAAATTAAGAGAGTCAATGAGTGATTTTGAATTAATTTCTCGGCAAATTCAGTGCTGTGTTAGTTTAGTTATTGAATTGAATAATAAAGCGAACATAAAATAACAGTTTTAGATTATATCGAACAGAAATAATATAAAAACATCAATAGAAATCCTCTAACGGCTTTAAATGGATTTGTTAACTACATGTGACGTTTTCTAGGAAAGAGTGTTCTTATAATTAGTAGTAAAAGTGGCCTGTCATATTATTGAAAGAGATTGCCAGCTAAATGGGGTTATTTAGTGAATAAAATGTGTTTTCTAGTACTTAAAATTAGTAACAGATGTTCAAATAGATAAAAATATACACAGTGAACTAAAGAGCGCCAATAAAATAGAAATTTTGAAAGTAGTCTAATAACAAAAGATGGCAGAAGTTAGAATGTTTGATGTCGTCATAGAATAGAATAGTTATTTATGTATTAAGGGCGTAATCAATAGATTATAGCACAAGGGAATGTTTAAAGCTCGACGCGAAGCGGAGAGCTTTAAATTTCCCGAGAGCTATAATCGGGATTAGGCACGTGGTACATACAACGTTTTATTTCATTTTAGTCCTCAAAATGGACAACATTCAAGGAATCAGTATTTTGGTTACAGACTACTGCGTCGTCGTTGTGCTGGCGCGTGCATTTCTGGCGTGCTATGGTTTCTATGCCGATTGTTGGTGTTGCTATACTACATTGTTGGTGCTTGTTATACTGCTTAGCAACTTTATAGGCCCTAGGGCTATAAAAGCCATTTTACGCCCTCCATCGAGGGCCAATATACAATATTATGGTTCCAAAATGAAATAAACATCTGTAAAGGGCTTTACTCAAAACTTTGTGACACTAAACAATTTTAAAAATAAAAAAAATCTAGAAGGCGTGAAAATATCTCCACGTTCTCAATAATATTGAAACAATAAAATGAAACACTTGATAATGCGAATTACATACATTTTCAAATAAAAAAAAAACAGCGGCGGTGGGATTCGAACTTCAGCTTTTGCGTATGCGATGTCAACGTTTGACAGTAGCTCGCAAGCAAATTTCTCGTTTGTTGCTTTCGGTCACATCTCGCATTACTGGGATGCGGTTA
Source organism: Agriotes lineatus (assembly GCA_940337035.1). NCBI lineage: Eukaryota > Metazoa > Arthropoda > Insecta > Coleoptera > Elateridae > Agriotes > Agriotes lineatus. The sequence continues at coordinate 76,012,663 of OW679196.1, read as the reverse complement.
CCTTAAATACAACGCATTTATTGTTGACCTTTTTTTGTCTCTTTTACAACATTTACCATGTACCTGGTTGATTCCATTTTTGTCAAGAGCTATGCGCAAATTATTACTTGTATCTACTTCCCAGTTAAAGAAAGATTTTATTTTTTTTGAGGTGCTCACTGTTTATACTAGGTGGAAAAAACTCCCATTTGGGCACTGTACAGCTCCCCTCCTAAATCAGGTAATGAAGTGAATCTCAGGAATTGTCCAAGAAACATAGTAAAATATGGATGCCAAGTCTCACACAAGTTTGTTGAGAAATACCGGAACAGGAAACTTAAAAAGATTGTTTTTCGAAAATGATTTTTACATGCAATCGTATGTCTGGTTTTGAATGCACTAAATTTAGTAGCTGATAAATGGCCACCAAATTCGCTTGATGTAACTCCATTGGATTACTGTACTTGGAACGCACTTCAAGAACTGGTTTTATTTCCAGTGTAGAACACTATTTGAAACACTGAACGAATTGCCTGAAAAGATAGAAGAATCTTGAGTCGAAATATGTTTAGATTCAATTAGAAAATAAATTTTGCAATTTAAGAAAACGTTAAGAGCATATGCAAAATGGAGGGCCAATTCAGCATATTTTTAAATAAGTTGAGGTAGTTTATATACCTAGATTTTAACTAGCTAAATAAGTACGCTTGTAAAAGCATTTTTTCAATGCAATTTTTAAAAAGTTATGGTTTTGTTTTTCTTTTAAAATAACTGATTTAAATGTTGCGTACATAATTTTTCATTCTGTCTTTACTAGCTCTGAAAATCTCAAACCTGTATCTCTACTGTAACATGAGTTATTGGGCCTTAAACAGAGGTAGTTCTTTTATCCACCCGGTATATTACCCGAATTTTTCTCGGATTCGTGCCAGGTAGACATATAATCTGCATGCAAAATATCAAAATAGTTTTTGAGCTATATCGGCAACCGACAGAAAGACAGACAGACAGACGGAATTGAGAAAACCTGTTTTTCGTCTACTAGAGACCCTGAAACGTGAAGATCTGAAGAGATCTCAGAAGGTGATTTTTTTGCGATTATACTAGAGAAGTAAAAACGCTGATTCAAAATGTCTGCGGGAATACAAAATATTCAAAACGAACTAATATACTATCACAATTTCACAATTTGTGAGTCACTTCATGAAAAAATCCAGAAAGCTGAATTTTGATGTGGACATTACGATACCTATGGTAATTATTCTTTCAAAACCCCTCTCATGTAGTAACGTATCGAAGACCGTCTTAAAAAAATACCAACGATGTGTGAGTTTTAACTAATATTCCTTAATTACCTCGACAACCTTGAATTCTTTTGAGAAAAATGTATAAAACTTAAATTAGTGATTATTAAATGTTAAATGCATTTATTTCTAGATATTGTTGGAGTCAATGGTTTGCGAGATAATCACAGTGGCAGGGACAAGTTCCTAAATCACTTTCTTTCATAGTTTTGTTAGATTTATGATCAATTTTTTAGAAAAGTATACCATCTAATGATATAAATTACTGAATATAAAAAATTAACTTATAGTTTGATTTCACCATGCGTTTAAAAATTGTGATCTGCATATTTATTCTATTTTCATTATGGAATCACATAAAAACTAAAGAAAAAAGTTATAGCACTGTGTTGTATTTCAGCAAAATTCTTGCTAAATATGAACAATGAATTGAAACCTATGAAAAGAAAACTGGCTAATGCCATACAAAAACAAAAAACTTGTAATGGTGTAAAGCCTCTAGTTAGAAACACATCTCCTTAGCTATCAGAAACTCTCAAAAAGGTAGTTGCAGGAGGAGTTGTCGATCTACGTGTTCATTTGATCAGTATGCAAATAAAATATCTTGTTCTACAAACTAGGTGGACAACTACTTTCTGGCAGACTTTATCCATTAGGACCAGTACAAACTAACTCAAAGGGATGCTTTCATTTTAATTTGTTACTTGCCATAATGAGATTTTCCTATTTATCCATGAAGCAAATGTACAGTTTCTTGTCCTCTGCAGTAAACAATTAAGGTGTAAGTATATGGGAGGCTAACAAACGAATGTAGTTTATAACCCAATGTAGCGTTGGTTTTTTCTAAAAGTTTGCGACTGGGCGTTCAACATATAAGTAAAATAAACAGCTCTCTCACCAATACTATCAGCAACTAGTCAGCAGCTACTGGCTATGTACCATCAAATTCATCTTTGGAAAGGACTTTACTTCTTTTTCTGTTAACATATGGTGCGGGATTGTTGAAAATCATTTGGTCCTCACTTTTTCTGAGTTTTCTAAATGGGGTATTTAAATTTTGTATATCAGGAACAAAATGTGGTTTCAAAATGATGGTGCCCCTCCTCATTACCACATAGATATTAGGGTCGATATACAAGAATTTGGCTAGTGTTATTCCTAAAAATGCACAACATCCTTGGCTTCCTTGTAGCCCATACATGACTCTTCCATTTTTTCTTTGTAGAAAAGTGAAAGCCGAAGTTTGTCGGGTTTCTATTCAAAATGAGGTTATGCGAAATAATCACAGCATAATGCCGATATATAACGGTTTTAGTGGAAGTTCGAAAACATCTTGAACGTAGAGTGGCATTGTGCGAAGAAAATAATGGAAGATATTTTAAACATTTACCATGAAAGTGATTTATTTGTTAATATTGTATTTAATTGTTACGTTGTATTACATTTGAAATATAATTTATTCGCAACCATATATGTAATGTTAACATTTCTGACCTCATTTGATTGGGGGAAGTAGTACATTTTAGCCCGCTACTTCCCGCACTCACTTCCGGCTCAAGTGCGGGAAGTGAGTGCGGGAAGTACATTTCCTACCGCTGAGTAGGTAGGGACACTGGGAATCTCGTCGATCCATTCATGCGCGTCACAACCTGTCGTATCATAATATAATAATTTTTCAAATTATTGTTTAGAATAAAGTAGTTGCAAATAAAGTAGTATACAAACCTCGACAGGAAGTTTCCTTAGTCTCGAGATAATCTCTCGACAGTAATGAAACACTTCCCATCTCGGGCTGTAATATACTATTATTTATCTAACTACTAACTATGATCATTGATTTAAAAAGTAATTACTTTACATAAAGATATCTATGAGAATGATCTGAGTGTATGGTTTGGTGTCTATTTCAGAACATTCAGGCACGAATGGATAAAATAGACAGCCTGTATAAAATGAATAAAACGCCCAAAATATATCTCAAAAATAAATTAGTATGAAAGTCTACACTTTCAATGAGTCATTATTCATGTTGCAATGATTTAGTTACATTATATTGTATTTATAACTTTTCTATTATCTCTCTATCCTGGCTTATTCTTTACCAGGTTAAACCTGCATGTCTTCCACGGACGACATGGTTTTAATGACCGAAAACGAGAGCGACTACAAGATCTCTTAAAGACCTGGAGTGATGTGCTAACAAGTAATAGCCTGAAAATAAATAAAGACAAGGCGGGGGTGATGGTGCTGTCTAAAGAGGAAAAACTATTAGAATAGAGTTGAAGGGGTAACTCTGAAGCAAGTGAATACATTCAAATACTTAGAGGCCAACACAGACTAAGGAGGGAATTTAAATTATGAAATAAATAGCAGAATAGGCAATGCGGCTAAGGCTTGCTACGCGATGGGGAAATGCTTTTTCAGTATAAGGAGATCTCTAAGAAAACGAAGGTAAAAGTTCCTAACAGTGTTATAGTGGTAATCCTTACATATGAAAGTGAATCGTGGGCCGTGACTGAGAGGCTGAAATCGAAAATCCAGGCAAGTTTGATGATAGTGCGAAGGATTGAGGGGGTTACTAAAAGGGATAGGATACTGAAAGAGGAAATCAGGAAAAGACTGGAGACAACACCGGTAATGGGGACAATAGAAAGTAACCAGTTGCGGTGGTTTGGACATGTAGTGCGGATGGCAGACAATAGAATAGTCAAGAAAGTGTGGAAGATGGGGGTATATGGGAAAGGAGCAGAGACAGGCTCAAAAAGAGATGGAACGACAGCGTGGCTATGGCAGTAGCAAAACAATTTGGAGAAGACAGCACGTGCACATGGGGACCATTTAACGAAAACTCGCATACGTCGACACCCGGTAAGGGTAAAAGAGGTGAAGACTAAGGAAATAAATAAGTAAGTCTTGCTAGATGTTAGATTATTCATCTCATTTGTGGTCTGTTCCTTGACCACTACCCTTCATATGGAGGTTCTTTTTTCAATTTCATTGTTACATCTTTGATCTTGCAGAATCTCGTTACGGTCAGCCCACTTCTACTTTAGTTTTGTTGCTTACACGATCGCATATGCACCCATAGATTTCTGACCTACTCATTACGTTTCTATCTCTACAAGCGATAGTATTTGAACTTTTCATATTCTGTCTAAAGTTGTCATTGTTAATGTCAATGTTTATGCCTTTTCTTGTTATTTCGGTCGTTTGATTTGCTTTGGTCTCTGATGACTTGGTCTAAGTATATATGTATATACGGTGATTAAATAAACTACAGCTCTAGTGGGCTGTGGCTCTATACAATCATCATGGAACCACAGCACAATAGAACTGAAATTTATCATCCGATATTTACTGCCTTGTTCTGTTTCATTTATATTTACTGTTATTACGTGTGGGAAATCAGCGTTAGACATCGCTTTTGTTTTATTAAGATTAATTTTCCCACTCTTTTTGGAGCGATCAACAGTATCTAATTTATCTGCCTCTTTAAAGTGGTTTAAATGTTTATCGTTTATGTAAATGCAGTTTATTGTCTTGGATAAATCTTCCAAGGTCAAGTAGATCGTTTAGACCCTGCCTCATTCTTCCCCTGATCGGTATGCGGTATGTTTATTGTCTAATTACACTGTCGCCGCTGCATATTGATAGATACATGTAATAGATTACCATATCAATAATTATGCTATTGACTAATGCTTTTTCTATAGCCTATAGTTCTAGACTGTCGAAAGATTTTTTGCAGTCAACGGAAGAGAGATACAGAGGAGGTTATATTCGTTGTTTTCTAAATATATTTGTCAATCTGTTTGTAATAGTTTTGATATATAATTATATAATTTGTATAATTTTGTGCATATCAACAGAAAGAGTCTATAGAGCGATTAATGATCGAAGGACGAGTAGAAGGTCGCCGCCTTAGAGGTAGATACGACACGATGGGTAGATCAAACTAAAGGTCTGATTACTACAGGTCTGCGTAAAACATCCCAATTAGCAAAGTATAGAGGAGAGTGGAAACACACCATATCCTCCATTTCATAATGCTACCAAATACGTTTTAGAGTAGACAGAAAGATATATTTCTGATAGTAGGTAGTGGCGTATTATGACAGAAGTCTTAGAAGTCTGGACTTCTGAAGCAAAGTTTCAGGGGGCGCCAAAATAGAACGATTGACAAAGTTCTTGAAACATATTTGTTTTAAAAATTTTTCAGGTATGTATCTACTGAAAATATCAACCCAAAATAATCATAGCATATCATTTCTGGCTTCTGCCAGTATTTACTCGTTCTTTGAGAAGTTCCCCTAATATTCCGTCATTCTTTGCAGTGATATTCCTATATAGATGTTTATAGTAAGTACTCTGCGGTCATCTTCACTTCTTTCTTCAATGTCTTGGTTTTTGAGTATTGTTATTTTGTTCTTTTATAGTTTAGATTTAATTATTTTAGATAACGGTTCGGTTCTATAATTCTTCTATATGATCCTTTTAATGTTTCTTAGACGAATAATCGAGGAAAATCAATTAAAGTTCATTAACAATCTCTGTTTTATCAACAAGCTCACCTACTAGATAATTTTCAGGAGATTAATACTATAGATATATTGCACCAATTACTATACTAAAATTAATCTTGATGGATTTTTTTGCAAGAAACGCTTTATTTGACGACTACAAACATTGCATGTAATAATATTGAACACAAATCATACACAACACAGAAATACTTTAATGGAATTAAACCCTTTAAGGGGAGAAAATACCCGATAATATTTGGACTTGAAACAATTATTTACTTGTTTATGAAAAACGTTTTTCGGAAATTGTTGGCAGGAGAAGTATTCAATAGGGCTGTACTTAATATATCTGCAATAAAAAGTCATTATTACCCATAGGTTTTTAGACAAGCACGCCCTTAGTTTAGATTCAATTAAATTCACCTTTACAACGTAGATAGAGAACAAGTTATTCTAGGGTATGACATATTTTATTAAGTAAAATCGGCACCCCAAACCTATATATAGCAATTAAACTGAAATTTTATATAATTCAATATCAAAAAACAAACGTAAAATCTCTCCTAATTACTACTTCGCTTTAATACTTTATCACTACCTAAAATGAAACATTAGACATCGTTTTTTGGTTTTAAACATTTACACAATCAATAATTGAACCTGTACTTGTCTATGAAACTTACTAGAATTTTAAAGAATAATGAAAGAGACAGTAGAAAAGGATAGATTATATTCGAACTTGTTCCAAGTGCGTCACCAGCACGTAAAAGGATTTCCGTTTAGAAATATTTATCGGTATGCGGATGGGCAGTGGTTTCTGCAATTTGTAAATGAATTTGTGACTGAAGATGTTTTGATTCGTATGAGCAAATTATTTATATACTTATATTACTTATGGTTTCACTAAACACTTATGTACATAATTACTTGATATTTAATAGTTAATTAATTGGTAATTTAAATAATTATATTAAATAAATTGTTATGTATGCTATGATTTAATTTATGTTATTTGTGCGTATTGCCGAACTAGTATAGTAGCAAAGGTGATTCACCTCTAACTCTATTCCACTAATAATTTGTTTTACTTGCGCACTCAGTAATCCTCGATAAGAATCTCTCAAAGGAAAAGATTATTTTTACATCCAGGTACCTAACGTTATATTGGTCCTGAGTTGTTCTGGCTGGGTACTGGTTTTTCAATTACGCTCTTGCATTCGTTATTACTATCGTTTATTATTCGTTGTTTTTGTTGCTTGTTTCTGTTATTGTTGTTATATTTTGTAAATTTTATTGTTATCTGCTGTTGTGCTGTTTATTTCGTTTGATTGTGTGTTCCACCTTGCCTGTTCTACAATGCGAAGTACTTTCATTGTACGAAAACGCGGGAAGAAATCAGAAAGGCAGCGCCGCCGAAGAATACGTGAAAAATACATGAACTAATGCTGATCGAAACTTTTCAACTTATCGGATGCTTTAAAATCCACATGTAGTGCATCTCTAAAACAACCAGAAGCTTTCCTACACCGAAAATCTTTCCCAGAAATTTTCCTAGGGTTTTCAAAATTCAGAAAAGGACTAGGGGGACTAGACAACCAAACACAAACCAACAAAAAAACTGGCAACCTAACCCGAATCATATTAATTAAATAATAATTGAAAATAGCTAAACTCACGACAACTCTTGAATATTAATTTAATTTTAATTAGATCATAATTTTCACGTAAAAGTATGCATTATACACCATACAATCAGCTCTTACAAATTTTAAGTGACAATTAGACTATTTTATTTAGATTCATTATGGAAAGCTGTACTGCCTATTTTTTTAGTTTGTTAGACAATGAAATAATAGAATGTAGCACAACTAAAAATAGCTTTGTTTATTTGTTATATCAATCGAGTTTTTATTATCACGTGTTAGTTATACTAAACAGAGTTTTGATTCCATATTTACTAATTATTTATTAAGTAAAATTCTGCATTGTATATCTTCAACCATGCGCAAAGGGGTAAGCGTTTATGGACGAACTCTGATTTGCAAGTATATTCTAGTAACTATTAGTAACTCTAAGGTACAGCTAATGTTGCTAAGCTTTGCCTTGACGTACAATTTAATTTGAAACTGTAATATTTCTCTCTCTATGCGCAATCACATATAGGGTTTCCGCAAATGTATTAAGAATTTAATTAAAACTTCGTAACCCAAAATTACAATTAATAAAGGGAGTGTGTACATTTCATAAATCCCGTTAATTCCTCCGACGCTGTTTACTTTTTATTTGTGCTTTAAATCAATATATTGTAAAATTCCAACAGCAGAATCCACAATGCAAATTAAATCGGTCGCGAAGCAAGAGGTCACTGCTCTTTCACTTTTGGTGGACAATATCTCTTGTGGTGTAAAGAGAAGGCATTCAAGGCATGTAAACTCATCAGCTGAATTTAAAATGGAAATATATCGGTATATGGTTGTGTTCTTGCATGCTAATAAAGCCCGGTGAATACAGTATTGATTACGTTCCCGTTTTATTTGCCATTATGATTATATGATCGTTACTGCCTACAACGTTTTGTCTTTTATGGCTGAGTACAGTTAGGAGGTATCCTCAATTTTAAATTTGGGGTCGGAATGGATTACGCGGTTCAGAAATACTCGCTGGCACAGTAAAGAGTAGAAGCGCGGTTAATACTTATTTCTTCTTCAGTTCCTGCTTTGTGCGTTGACTTCTTTTCCTTGCGTGCATTTTAGTGGTTTGCACAGTGAGAATGAAGCACTTTCGCGCGTTGGTTTTCATTTTGCCAGGAGCCATTCTAATAAGTTTCGTGGGTACGTAGATATTTACTCATTAAACAATTTTATGGATATAAATGCAAATTTATTCCACCAAAGGAACTTCCTTCTAAATCTAAAAGGAGTTTATTAAAATACTTCGCAATTTTAATTACCGCGCTGGTGGCTGCACACTTAATTATGTGTTACTTGATGAGCGAGTGTCGGATCTTTAGGCACCAAACGTGCGAAATCTGTCATTAAGTGTTTCGGTTTGCAGATGAGCTACACGGGCAGATATTGAACCTCTCCAGTAGCCAACCTATTAAGGATGCTTTGTTCCTGAATAACGCCAGCTTGTTTCCAAATAACACCAGAGACGATTGTTCCTGGAGACCTGCAAACCAAAAGGGCGCATGCCCGGATCCAGATATAAATTTCATTCTTTATGCTGATTCAAAGAGGGAGTTTGTGGAATCCTACCAAAATGATTGGCTAAGGCAGAGCTCTTGGAACGATACAAAAGAGAATGTTCTAATTATACATGGATATGCTGGAGGCGACGATACATTGCCCATTGCTGTATTGAGAGACGGTGAGTCACTATTATTCTACCTATTAACGCCGTTGCTAGAAGGTAGGTGAATGGCAATATAATAATTCGAGGCTGTAACTAAATAGTTAATTTTGTATCAGCATGTGAGGAGAGCAGCTGTCGTGTTTGGTATTAATTGTGAAACTAATTTTCTAAGACGGTGGATTAGAAGCTTTCTCGGTCTTCAGTAACTAATAGAACTTTTAAGCACTTACACAGCTGTTCAATTTGTGTTTACAAGAAAATATTTTCTTCAAGGTTCTAATTACAGACTAATTGCGATTATAATAATAATAAATTGTCTTTTATTTCCACAAAACGAAAATTTTCCATACATATAAGAAAAATAACTAGAAAGTTTGCGTCGCCGTTCTTCCACCTAACCTTAACAAAAACAAAAACAAACGCAAACAATTCCCAATACAGTTGTAACATAATGTATCTACAGTAATGAACAGATACCACACGTAGAACTAATCCAGCTCCCTGCTTCAAGATTAAAAATGATTTAAATTTTTTTTTAAATGACGCAAGCTGTAGACTTTTCAGGGAGCAGCTTAATTTATTATAAGTGATTTTTTAAAAACCCAATTGCAGCAGGCCCTGGATAGCCTGACTCAGTTGGCAGCACTGAAGTGTATTGTCAGTTTATGTCAAATTCGATATTTGTAGGTTAGTTTTGCGTCAGCGTGTGTCAAATAACAAACAAAACCTAACCTACTAACCTCGAATTTGGTATAGACTGACAATACACTTCAGTACTGCCAACTGAGTCAGGCTATCCAGCGCCTGCCGCAATTGGGTTTTAAAAAAATCACTATAAATTGATAAGAGTAGGAGCTTTTAAATTTCTGTGTTTTGTGTTCTGCAATGACAGTGTGTACATCAGATCGAAATGTAATCTTATTGTACAAATAAGATGGACATTTCGTCGTAATGACTTTATGGAATAGACAAGCTGAATGTAAAAAACAGCGATTACGAATATTCAGCCAACCAGCAGTTGGCAATTTATGTGATATTTTTTGGTGTATCTTAGGCATGAGTTTTGCAATTTCTGTAATCTGTTTGTATCATCCACTCCCAGACATATGGTCCATACACAACATCACAGTAGTTTATGCTCGAGAGCACCAGAGTTTCACAAAGATTTTTGTTACATTTGTACTTAAGACCTGTCGGTGAGAATAAATACTTTTCAAGATAGCGTAAGATGACTTAAGAATATTTGTCACCTGTTGTTTGAATCGTAGAGAAGAGTCGATTGTAAGACCCAGATTTTTGATTACTTTTACGGGTTTAATCAATTTTCCTTTGATATCAGTGTGAATAAATGGCAATGAATCACTAATACACCTGGCTTGTCTAAACACTATCACAGGCGTTTTATCAGCATTTATTATCAACGAAGGCTTTTCAGCTTCTCTAATGATACTGCTAATATCTTCATTTACACGATCATTAGCCATAGCTGCTTCATTCGAGCTAAACGAGAGATAAATTTGTGTGTCATCTGCATATTGATGTGATTTGCAAAACTTGAACGTTTTTGAGAAACTTATGGTATATACAGGGTGAATGAGACCACCCGCATCAGTATTTTTTTTTAAAGAACGGTTAGTCGTAGAGAGTTGGGATAAAAAAATTTATTATAAAAGTCATACTAAATAATCGAATGGTGATATTATTATTTCTCGAAAAAGTCAGCATCACGAGTAGTTTTGTCCACAATGTTCAGAACTCCAAAATTTTAAATGGCACCATAAGTCGAAAAACGTATTGTTGAAAAGATCGTTAAAAAAGAAGAAAGTTTTGTAGGAAAAATTATTTTATTACTACCACCCCTTTTAAGTAATATTCGATTAAAGTTATTAAATTTGTAATTCGTTGTTAACAAACAAAATTGAAAAGTCGGCTTTTAAAATCTAGTTACCGAATTAAACAATGTTACAAGTGTAGATTAATACAACAAATGGAATTATTGACATTAAAACGTGTGTGTAACATTGTTTAATTAGGTAACTAGATTTTAAAGCCGACTTTTCAATTTTGTTTGTTAACAACGAATTTCAAATTTAATAACTTTAATCGAATATTACTTAAAAGGGGTGGTAGTAATAAAATAATTTTTCCTACAAAACTTTTTTCTTTTTTAACGATCTTTTCAACAATACGTTTTTCGACTTATGGTGCCATTTAAAATTTTGGAGTGTTGAACATTGTGGACAAAACTACTCGTGATGCTGACTTTTTCGAGAAATAATAATATCACCATTCGATTCTTTAGTATGACTTTTATAATTAGAGGCTTTCTTATATCACTAATTTTTCTCTCTAATTTCGAAAAAATTTTATCGGCCAAGATGGTCACATATTTTTCATCAGAAAACATCTTTCTGAGATTTTGTTAACACACCCATTGTTACTATAGTTTGAAACGTTATTATTTGATAAGATAGCTGCAATATCAAGTACGCCACGACTCGACGTTTAACAAAATTAATAAAATTCGCAGCGAGACACACTAGCACAACTACTCGCCACAACTGCACATTCAATAGAATTAGAGTACGTTTTTTTCTATAATAACTGTCAAAGTGTTACAACGTTGGTAGATATGTGATTAAAACGCTAGGAAATTTTTAACCTCGTGTTGGTAGAACTTTTTCAAAATTATGGTTATGTGTCAATTTTGAATATGAGAGTTTCTTAATTTAAACTCTTGACAAATTTCTTTTTTTAACATGGAATCATCATCAATAAAATCGGTTAAAACAACCAAGAAATATTTTAAATGCAAAAATGAAGCAAGCGATATTAAATTATGACATATCTGTCAAAATGACAATCATTTTTTTAGTGGAAGAAAAGAACTAAAAATCTATGTACCAACATTATTAAAACTAGGGACCCTGCAGGAATTCAACTTAGCTCCTAGAAAGTTGACCTTGAAAATTATTATAGAAAAAAAATGTACTTTACTTGAAATTGCACAATAAAAACATGTTTTTACTTATGCTTTATTTTTGTTTTGAGTTAACGAAGGCATTTGATTTTGTCGACTACAGTTTACCAACAAATAAATATGAAAACTATTACAGTTAACCAATCAAAGTTAAGATTTAGTGTACCGCAAGGATCTGTACTTGGACCCACAGTTTTTAAAATTTATATAAATGATTTAGTAAGTGGAGTTCATGTACGCATTATATGCTGTTGGCGATAGACTTGCTATTGAGAGATCATCAGCTTCTAAATAGTTTATGCAAAACAGACTTTCTTGGAATGAAAGTGAAACGTTGCCTGTGGTACTTATCTTACGTCCCATACACTTTCAAAATTACGAAGCTCAAAATATCTTTATGCTAAAAAATCTGAAGAATAAGGTATCCAACGAGTTGGAAATTGTCATTCCATTTTATAATAAACACGAAAACGCGAAATTTAGTTTAGACATCTTTTTTCAGCTGTCGCTTATATTTTCTACCTGTTAGTTCCTGCTGCATATTGGAGCATGACGTATTAATTGCATTAATTTTCGACATGTATAAAAATAAAACGGATGTTTCTATAAACATTAAAGGGAATCAGTGAAGAGAAATTTTTCTAAATGAAGTTTCTTTCGCCCAAACAAGGCATAGATTTTTCTAATGTTACTATTTTATGTAGTTTTACTGGATTTTGTAGTGATATTTTACTTATCTTCATTGACATTCACTGTTTCCTGGGAGTAAAGCGAGCTTTAATACTATTTTTTATGTTCATTAGAAAATGACCTTCCGATCTTAAGTGGCTCATAGTCAAATAACGGGTTTAAGTTGTTGTTTTACCTTATACAAGCATTTTCAGGCCGGTTTGACTCAAAAGTGACATTTTAAAATCTACTGGTATATTTTAGATTCTAGAATGAAATTCCTAAGGAAATAGTCGAAGCAACTGTTCTTAAATCGAGTCACGTCTTTAAAAAGTTCTTCGGAGAAATGGGAAAAGATAAATGTATTTCCACAAACTAGAAACTGGACGTAGAATTAATTTACAAAACTAAAGTAGTTTAATCCCCCAAGTGGCTTTCTGATAAAATTTATGACTTTTAAAACAGTATTACTGGATCACACTATTTATTAGATCTTGAGCTGTTAACAATGTGCAACGTAAGACAAGTCTATATTTTTAAATGTTTATGTTTTAGTACAGTTAATCAATAACAGACAAGTCATTTTTATGAAATATAATACGTCTGAAATGGGGTTTTAATACTTTACATCTCATTTAGTGTTTATTTAGTTAGGTATTTTATCCTTGACAGTTTTTTCATAACTGTTTTTTTCTACGACCGCTACTAAAAGTAGGTTTTTTAGCACTAGCTTTTTTCACTAAAAATTATTTTTTATAATTTAGCGTGCTAAAAGTAAACAGCTGGTGTTGGATTTAGAATTTCGAACTGAAAGTGAGGTTGTAAAGTTATTCTAGTTACTTCTTTCGTTAAAAGTAAAGTGTTTTTTAAATAATTAATGCATTATATAATGAATAAAGTAAAAAGGGTACATTTATAATTACCTTTGATAACTAACTTTGACAGCTACTAGCTGTAGAAATAGTCACCTGCGTGTCAAGACCATCTCGTTACTATGACATAAATTATAACTGTCATAAATGTAAACCTTTGTTAAATCGACATTTATGGATTACTAACAGTACATTTAAGGCCGTAGAAAAAATATTGTGTGCAAACTCGTGCTAAAAGTGTTTATGCACGAGACATGTTATGAAACTCAGCCTTCAGCTTTGTTTTATAATTTTCATGTCTCGCCCATAAACGTCCAACTTTAGCACTTGTTGCACAAATAGCTATTGTTTTACCTTTTCTAAAATTGGAGTGTGATTCTTTACAATGTCTTTTATCTAGGTGGTCGTTTTATATTCTGTTAGCCTAGACGTACTTATATATACTGGTCAAATTAGGCCGTGAGTACAAGTGCCTGCTAAACCGAAAGATATATGAAGTCTGATAAATAAGCACGAAGTTTGGCATTTATGAGGGTAATAATAAATTTCAGAAATATTTAAAAAATTGTTTACACTTTTCAAAATTTTTGAAGGTCAAAATTTTGACTCTGAGTTTCTATTTCTTCAGATTATTTGTATAGCTAGAGGAAAACTGGAAACACTTTTTACTGCAACTTTTTTCTGGGCATATTTTGATGCAACCTTTCTGAATACACTAATACTGCACACTTTGATGTTTGAAAACTTTTTTTTCGTAAAAATCATGATCAATAAATCTTACACTTAATGCGACAGTGTTCAGCAATAAACGAAAGAAATGATGATAACAACGCGAAATTATTTTATTTATTTTATGTTTAAAAATAATAATTTTGATTTTCTTCTAAAATTTGAAAAACTGTAAGATTTGTTTGAGGTGTTTTCCAAAATATGAGTGCTCTCATAAATGCGCAACTTTGACCTCATTTAGCCGACTTCGTATATTTTTCCGTTTCCGAGACTCCTGCACTCATACCCGAATTTGATTCACCCTGTACAGTGTCCAGTCCACATCTGTCTTTGCGAGTCCAATAATTAATAAATAACTCGTCAATTTCAGTTTATAAACATGTTGTTTAATGGTTTGCGACATTTCTTATATTTTAAATAATTTTGGACGCACACAGCAACTTCATGTACTTTTTTCAGTTATACCTGTAATATCTAACTACGCATACACGTAGTCTCTACAAAGTATTAGTATTATTCGAATTCACATTATTTCAAAATGTTATTAGCATATACCGGGTGTCCGTTCTCAGTCGAACATAGGCGATTAACATTGTATTGAACGTTTTTGCCGATTCCTGCTCGCTAATTCAACTTACAGGGAAGGTAATGGTATCAATGGAAAGATAAAATTATTACGCATCAAATGATACAAATAATAATATTCAAGATGCCATTTTTATTTTAAAATACTAATTTAAAACTTGGGAATTTTTAAATATGTCATGCCTTGCTTTTCAGGTTCGATAGCATTTGTCAGAAAAATTGGTAATTAGTTGGCGTAAATCAGGTATTTCTGTCAACGTCTGTTAAAATTATCTACAGAAAAATGAATTATTTTAATGAAGGACGAGTGGATGCAATAATATTAATTTCCTATGTTCGACTTTGAGAATGGACATCCGGTATAATGCAACTAGTGGGTTCTTGATTATCAAATAATCATTTATGTTTACACGAGATATATTTTTTGGCAATCACGCGAGTCCGAAGGAAGACCGTGATTGCCTAAAACAATATAAATATGGAGTGGAAACAGAAATTATTTGATAATCAAGAAGACACGAGTTGCATTCGGCTAGATTATATCACGAGTCAATAAACAACCTTTATTTGTTCCTTACTTGTAAACATCAATTTATCAAGTCACTGTATTAATCAAGGCAGTTTATTTTAACAAGTTACTAACTTGTAAAATCTTTACAAGTTAACTGTCAGTTTTACGAGCGTGCTCATAGATAAATGATAGCGTGCAAAGCCAGAGTTGTCTTCCTTAGTATGTGTCATATTGATGAATTTAGTTGCGTGTCAGTTTGACATTTTGAATAAATGGTAAATTTCTATTTATTTATTTATAAGTGAGGAACAAATAAAATATTCAACAATACACGCAAGGTAACAGGTTTTACTGGCTCAAGAATGTGACTGGCTCGCCTGTGGCTCGCCTGTTATATCCTTCTATTCGCCAGTAAAAACCCTCTTACCAAGCTAGTAATGTTAAATACTATCGAATAGTGTATTTTAAATATTAAAAGTACAGTTAATGTGGTTGTTATGACAATTGTACTGACAGCAGGTAACGTGATGTTTGTGAAGGCGTGTGATTATTACCTATTATGTGATTATCAGTTGCTATGTACATTATCAAAAGTTAGTACATGCGTAACTATCCATGTTGCCGTTTTTCATTGGTTGACGTTAGAGGGAGTGGTATAATCTCTAAAATGGGCCGCTGTCCCGAGGTCTGTAAGTCAACGGAAGGTAAAGAACATGAATATCTCCCATGGTGCATACAATACTTTATTTACTAACATATTAGTCAAAATAGTATGACATTTCCAAATGTCAGAAGTACATTTAAAATAAGAATATGTAAGTAACATCAAGGATTGCCTCAATTTACGGTTGCCAAGACCATGCTTGTAGTTGCATGGTTACCATAAGATTGGGAGCGAAATCATTTGAAAAATTCCTTGGGAGCTCTGAGTAGCTTTACATGTGTTGTATCTATCATGAAAGTGAACAATATCCTGTTACCTTCGCTTGACTTACAGACCTCAGACCAGACCCTCGGCCTTTAACCATGTCAGCCTCAGGAAAAAAAGCATATTCATATCTCCCTTAGTGCATCAACATCTATTATTTACTAGCAAACTAGCATATTAGTGAAAATGGCATGAAATTTCAAAATGCGATAAGTGTAATATGTCATATTTAAAATAAAAATCTGCAAGTATAGTAAATGCTAACTGGGATTCCAGTCCTCGGACTAGTGTTGTTCTCGGAACCACTGTCTGGATCTACCGCCGGTGAGCTTACGTTTCTCTT
Organism: Agriotes lineatus; assembly: GCA_940337035.1. Lineage (NCBI taxonomy): Eukaryota > Metazoa > Arthropoda > Insecta > Coleoptera > Elateridae > Agriotes > Agriotes lineatus. Next base: position 75,995,886 of record OW679196.1, on the reverse strand, counting down.
CTTGTCCTTGTACGACCACAATGTAAACAAAGATAAAAGGTGCAATGGTTGTGTTCGCTAATATAAAGCGCTAAGCCGCAATGCCACATTGCTACGAAAAAGGTAGATACTCATACCGCCAATTTGAAAGTGCGAATGTAAAGAAAATGGATTTACATTTAAATTTGCTGAGTCGACACCACTGTTCAATCAACAAGAGTTATACATCGGTAAAATGGTTCTGGTTCACAACAGGTTTAATTTGTAAGCGGTTGGATAGGTGGCCACAACTAGCGATCTCTAGGAAACGGCTTTATGGCGTATACGGCCAAGACTGCTGCGGCTGAGCCTCTTTTAATTATTTACAAATAATGGTAATATAAACATTGTATATGAATAAATGAGTGCCTTATTCCATAGTGAAATACGTTTACATAAATGTTTTATTGCCGGAACGATCATGCGTGATCGTTTTCTGTAAAATTAGCTTTAGTCTTTGTTTTTTCTGGTATACTTCATTTTATAGAAGAAAAATAATTACTTTATCGGACTTTTCAAGACGAGTTCACAGAGATAATTAAATGTATTGGTTTTCTAATTATGTATTAACAATCGTTAGTTGATCTAAATACATAATTTTATTTATACGTCAATCCAAAATACCGTGTATATTCATAACTATGTTTTTCAAGTTTATTCAAATTTAAGACATAGGCATGCAAAATTAAACTGTTGTAAATATTCGTCTCCGACAAATTCCTCGAATGCAATTGCTCGAAATCAATTGCTCGAAATCAATTGCTCGAAAATCAAATTGCTCGAATGTAACTTTTCTCGAAATACAAGTTCCTCGAACCGCAATTTCTCGAAAATGTTTGGCTCGAATTTATGTGGTCTTAAATAAGGCGTCAATACTAAAATCTTCAAAATCTTTTGTAGTAAGTGATCAAAGACAGTATTATGTTCTTGTAACAGGAAAGTGATTATCATTGGAATGTAATTACGGGTATTCATAATCAGGATAATGAGTTTGTTGTTATTACAAATAATGTTAAATAGGTTTTTCTTAAGACACGAAAGTGATTATCATCGGAATGTAATACATACCTATACCTATTTTTTATTAATAAAGTTTATAATTTGTAATTTGTGTTTTTTTATATTCGATATTAACTGATTCAAGTTATGGCTATTTCACAACCTTATTTTTTTCGAGCAACAGATAATCGAGAAATTGCTGTTCCAGAAACTTGTAATTCGAGCAAAGTCACATTCGAGCAATTGACTTTCGAGCAACTGATTTCGAGCAATTTACCTAGAACCGTAAATATTAGCTTCTTTAATTCTTTTATGGTAAAATAGTAGAGAAATAATTTGTTCAGATTTAAAACTGCAGCTAATGCATAGTTTTACATATTTAATTAGAAGTATTTTTCTTGAAAGTAACAAAAACGATTTAAAAGTTCACTAAATTAATATTAGCCGGCCGTGACGTTGGCAACTAAAAAAAGCATTGCTTTACATTAGCACATTTTGTTAACACTTTCAGTAGTTACAGAATTAGTAACAATTCTATTAACGGTTGGGGTTGCGGTTACGGAAGATATTTGGCGTTCTGTAAAAATACTTACAAATAGGTCTCTGGTATTTTGTAAAAAATTGCCAGTGTAACTAATACTTTTTTATAAATGAAATTTTCTCTTCCGTAGTATAAGATTCCATATTATACGAACAAAATGATTTCTTTTTACAAAAGTTTGGTCAAAACACAAAAATCAGGCATTTCTTAGTAAATAACGATTGTTTTTACTTGTCAAAGCCATAGCCACCTAATATTAGTTTACTCATCTTTTAAATGATTTATATTATTTTCGAGGAGGATGTTTGAAATACTAAAAATATATGATGATGCATTAGATGCAGTTTTTAAAGCTGAACCAATTATCTCTTTCTATTTTGCTCTAAAAAAATCAGGGGAGCCAACATTTGCAACAGTTTAATTTTGGATGTTAGAGGCCTGTTATGTCTCAAATCTAAATCAGCACCATGTATACGTAGTTAAAAAGCTGACTCGGTTAGAGCCTACGACAATGGTTCTTAATAATGTACAGGTCTTCACATAAACAACAGATAGAAACGAGAAAGAAGTTAAATAATTCTATAACTCAATATCAACGGGCTTGACAGAGCAAATGCGATTTTATTGGCTCCTTCGAATTAGAAAGAGAAAATGACAGAGGAGCCGTTTACACAACTTTTGGGTGGAAAATTGATACACAATAACGAATTAACTAACAGTTGAACGTGGAGATATTCTTTCTAAAATTCTAAATTTAAATACTAAACCGATGGATTGGTTTTCATGAGGTCTCAAAAGCAGTAAATAGAAAACGTCAAAATATCATCAAGAAAAGACGATCCAGTTCGTGACATCTTCGCAGTTCTTAATCACCTCGGTATTTATTCATTATTCTGCTAGGAATAGAACTAAACTGTCTCTCTTACAATGTATCAATTAGCTTAAAACTCATTGTGTATTTCGGGGGTGAGTTTGTTCGCGCAAATCAGCTGATTTAGTCGTTAAGTGCGGTTATTAATAGAAAAGGGACGGTACGCGAAGTGTGAGCTTTGGATAGCATCTCCGAGACTCAGTGGCAGTCCATAGCCAGAAACTGCGATTCCTGCCTTTCGAGCTTCAAGGAAGCCTGTCGACGGTGTAGGCACCCGGAGCTAAAACCCTGGACATGTTGCTACTAAACAAAGGCCAGTTTAGATACTGTAATTACACTTAACGAGTGAATGTACTGTCAGCAAGACTGGGAAGATCCATAGCCCTAGTAAGTAATTAACTGTGGTTACAACGCATTTTGCAATAATTACGCTCCAAAAGGCTACGAGCACGTGGCTGAATTTAGTTGGTCTAGAGCTAATATAACCAGGACCGCATTAAACGAATTTGTGTGCGGAATTTAAACATTGCCTGTAGGGTCAGCATCAAGCTCGTGGACTGTTCCATGCTAATATTAATAGAGCACATAGCGTTTATTGATTAACATTGTATATTCTTTTATGTACTTCTATGCGTATTTGTTTCTTTCACAGATTATATATTTTTTCATGTAAACTGTTTGATTTTAATTTCTGGTAGTGTTTGCATGTATAATTATAGCATTATAAGGGATCACGAGCAAGCCTACAAGAGCAATATTGACATTTTCATTAGCCACATTGAGGTAAGAGCGGGCCTTGTGCTTCTACGACTGGGCTAATTAGCAAACAAAGGACATTATAAATTCATATTATAGTAGAGTATAGGGTATAGGAAAACGCCACATTACAGTTTATGCTGCCCAATGCAAGAGCTAGATAAAAGTACACCATTACAACATATATTTTACGAATTAAGGGTACCGAACATATTTGCCCCACTTGTACCATACACTTGTATCTTTCGCTTGTGCTTGAATTAGTTATTCGTCTTGTCTCGAGCTTGAAGTTTTGTTGGTGTCTGTCTAAATGTACATTGTACCTGAGCGATCTCTTACCACTAGGCAAAGAAAAGGTAGCAAAAACTGGTAGTATTATATTAAACATTTGGAGGACTTACCAATTGGGCACTACCTGCAACTACCTTCGCAACATGATTCAAAGCTTGCTCCTATAGATACCAGGCTAAGTCGTTATTTTTTAGTGTGTAACCTACATTATGTCGAAATATGTATGCCGTAAATCTAGGAGTCATATTAGAGTGGTATCGTCAAGCTTTCGGATAAATATGTATGAATATGTGTGATTTAGCGCCTTAATCACCTTAATGAGGTTATATTCACATTTATCACATGTTGTATCATATAATTAAACCTCAGTATTACAATTTGAATTTCTTCTAACGCTATAATTTACTTGTGAAAGTTATCCGGGAAGTTAGTTTCAGGAAACTAATAAAATTGGTGCAAATATATTCAAATATTTTTCATATTCTTAAATGACGCAATGACTACTTAGTTTGTTTTGAATTTACGACACTAATACTGCTGGTTAGCTGTTATTTAATTACACGATTTTACGTCGTCAGTAAGCGCTTACATAAACGTATGTCATTGGTTTAACGTTAGAATGTTCTTGATCTGCATTGCGATATTATCCTATAGTGAATATTATTTATACAGTTAACTAATTCAACAAATATTACTTGTCTATATTAATCTAGTCATTTACATGTAATTTACATAGAAATTTCATCATTAATCTATTGAATGTTGTTACTGAAAGCTATAGTTTAAATATTTCTGCACGTTACTACTTTTGAATTTTATTATGATTATCTGCTTTTTTGAGTTCTTAGCGTTAGTGGAGACTTTGGCTACCAGACGGTCCAAATGGAGTGTATTTTATTTAGAAAATATTTATATATATTGTGTATATATATTGGACCTGGCGCTTTTAGGAACATTTAGACTTTAACCTACTATCTACGCAAGAACTGATAGCAATACTCTTTAATTGCTACGGCAATCTCATACTTGCCGACAAAAATTATGTGACAATGTGTAAAATTAATTTAAACCTGAGACAGTTATAAAGTTATCGTAATAATGCAGAAACAACACTAAAACTTGGAATCTCCAGAGAGTCAAATATGACCTTACGAGAAAAAGAGTTGACATAATAAGCGCCTATTTGCAACAAAGTTGATTTTCTTTTTTTTTTTTAGATAAAATATGTAGTTTCCCTGATTATAAGAAAGTTTTTACGTATTAACATTTTTTCGAATAAACTGCATCGTTGTGGTATATGTCATTAGCATATTTCAGTTAATATTGCTAGAGAGGTTTATCTAACTGTCTAGTGGGGTTTTATTTGACTTTATTAATTTTTAGCTTACATTGCCAACGGTAGTTACAATGTATGGATGTTAGATTGGGGACATCTCAGCCAACCACCATGCTACTCAGCAGCCGTCCATAACATGAAATTGGTGGCTCGATGTGCTGCAGACTTCTTGACCTCCATGCGAGCTGGTGGCATGCTGCCAGAACGTACCATATGCATTGGGCATTCGTTAGGTAGAAATAATAGAGACGCTCTTGATTTAAATACAACCATTCTATTATTTTACAGGCGCCCACATATGCGGACTGATATCCCGCTTTGTTCTATTCAGACTTCACCGAATTATAGCCTTAGATCCTGCCAGGCCTTTAGTACCACAAGCTTCACGACTAAATAGCGGGGATGCAGCTGCCGTCCACGTTCTCCATACGAACGCTGGAAGCTATGGCGAAATGGGCAGATCTGGACACGTCGACTTTTGTATTAATGGAGGGAGAGCGCAGCCATTTTGTCAAAAAACTGAAAGTACGAATTTTATTCTTTCACGTCAGTTTTTGTAAATATACTAACATTGTTTTAGACGAACCCTTGTGCAGTCATGTTTGGGCTGTGTGCTACATGGCCGAGAGTATTAACACAGAATTAGCTAGGAAAGCCGAACCGTGCTCGAGAAGGTGTCCTTCGGGACCTCGCCCTGGGCACAGGATCGGTGCCCCTATCCTTATGGGCCAGTTTACTCCATTGACGTAAGTGTGGACAATTTTAATTTTACTGTGTAGTTAAAATAAATGCGTAACTCAAAGAATCTACATAGGGTTTGGTACTAAACATACGAATAAAACACGATTAGTTACTATTTCAAATAATAAATAAATAATGAACAAAGTGTACACCATTAGCAGGCACAATTTTTGTCGTAGGGTCAAAAATGAACACACTCCAGTTACCGCTCTGGTGATGCTACTGTATTATAGTAAACTTCTTTTTAGTTCATTGATAATAAGAAGTAATTAAAGCTTATTGCACCACAAGAACATGTTGGTTATGAGTTCCGCCACTCACCGTTATCATGTTGCCGGATTGCCAGTATCGCATCTTCTACAAGGGATTTTTTTTTAATATATACAGTAACCATTACAACTCTCTGGGTTTTTTTTTGGTTGTGCTAATTGAAAAGTATTACAAAATTCACAACAAGGACAACTTAGAATAGTTTCCTCTGGCACTACATGTTGACATTCCCTAACACTAAGTTTTAAGTTTTAACAATTACATTGTTTATTTTATTCACTGTCATCACTGATTGATAGAAATATATCTTGAGGTAACTTGCGTTTAAGTCTTTTGGGTATACCTTTAGTTCCTGGGGAATAGTGAACCGTTGCTGGACAGTTTTCTAGATTTGATAAATATTTCCTGGTCACCTCTCTAATGTATTCGGTAATTGTTGGCATACGTAATTCGCGGTGCAATTGCTCATTTCTAATAAACCACGGTGCATTGGTTGCTATTCTTAAAATTTTTGATTGCAGTGATTGTATCTTCTTAATATTTGTCTTTGAAGTTCCACCCCAAATTGGACAAGCATACATTAATCCTGGTCTGATAATTGACTTGTATATTAAGGCACCACACTTAACTTGTAAAGCTCATTTTCGATTTAGAAGGGGATAGAGTAGTTTTAGTTTTACGTAGCCTTCACTTAATTTTTTATTGACGTGAATACTCCATGTTAAACGTCTGTCCATATAGATTTCCAAATACTTAAATCTGCTATGTTGGTTATGAGTTCCGCCACTCACCGTTATTATGTTGTCGGATGGCCAGCATCGCATCTTCTACAAGGGATGTTTTTTTAGTATAAGTAGTAGGGAGGCACTAAACTGAAGCGTTTTATAAAAGGTGTGCTACAAAGTAACTAAGACGCTTTACTTATAAAATAAAAACCAAACATGACAATCTCGTGACAACTATGGTTCAAACCCGACTTGGGGCCAGCGCAAAAAACTTTTTTTTAAATTAAATAAATGCGAGCGAGAGAGAACAGCTGCGATGAGTGGGGCGATTTCAAATAATTATTCACATGTGGTTAATGTAGTTTTTTAGAAATAAGGGTCGAGTATTGTGAACACATTTATTTTAATAACAATATATTTCTTGATTAGAAAGTGTTTGCGTTTTTATTTTCGCCCGTTTGCATTTATACTGGAATTTTTTAAACTAAAATACAGTTTTGATCGATATAATGACACAATTTCAGCAGCTTACTTATAAAATAAAAGCCAAACATGTCAATCTCGGTGTTGCAAATTAAAAAGACCGTCGTGCCATTAAACCTGCACCGATTTGTTGGAAATTTTTAAAATATTGCCCCTCGAACAACATGATTTTTCCAGGAGCGACAAAATCATATGTTCACTGATTTTAAGGAAACGGCTTGCAAATTAAATTAGAAACGCCTACTTGTAATTTCTTCAGACAAAGTTTAAATTGATATTATAATGAAATTTGAGCATAATTTAAAACAATAGAGAGAGGCGGCTGATTTACCAATTGAAATTCAAAAACGGGCGCCAGAGAGCAAAACCGTTACGTTTTCCGTGACGAACAAAGCATCGTTTCCAAGGCTGTTTAAACGAACGAAGCATTGTTAGTCGCAACCGCCTGTCTCAACCTGTTTTAAATTGCAATCCTCGTTATACAACCGAAAATTCGTAATGCAGAGGAATACGCGTATTTTCAACAAACGATTAAATTAATTGATCAAGAACTAAACAAATTAGGTGCACCGATATTCATATAGTTTTCAAATTTTCGACGGTCGAGAGGAAATTTCCAGCTATATAGTAGGCAAGGACAATGGAAATATCGATAATCTATTCATGCGCGTTGCTCAAATTATAAAATAAAAGAATTATTTCCATGAAAACCAGTTACAAAGCCAATTTTTAAAAAATTGTATCAACCTTTAAACACAATAGGCTACACAATTCCATTCTTATAATTTATATTTTTGTAAAAATAGTTTGTTTTAAAATCTGGAGTCAGAACAGTGAAATGGCGTTCTGTTCAAACCCTTTAAATCCCGTACCGCTCCGTGGCTCAGCAGCGTCGGTCGATGTAAGCCCAATGTGGATGCAAACGTAGAGGGTTCAAATCCAAGTCCGCCAGAGATTTTTTTAAATTAAACATCCATCCTGTGAATGCAAGAGAGAGACAAGGAGTACAAGAGAGGGAGATTTACCAGTTTAAAATTCAAATATTTGGGCAAAAATTGAAATTAAAACAGCAGCAGCGAGAAGTGCGCCCTCAGAAAACCAAGATGGCCGACACCCGGGAAGTATAAATTAAAAAAATTTGAAAATCTGAAAAATTTCAAACTCAAATATTCGCGCGAAAAATGAAAATGGCCGCCGCGTCAGTGCCAGTAGCACATATGAAAATTAAATATCAAACTTCATATGTGATTAATCAGTAGCACATATGAAAATTAATTAGATCAAATTGCGAAATTAATTAGGTCAAACCGCGGAATTAATTAGGTCAAACCTCGGATTTAATTCGCGGATTTAATTAGGTCAATTAATTTGATTGCTCCAGGTTAGGTGCCGCCCTACTACTAGTATATACTACTATATACAGTAACCATTACAACTCGCTGGGGTTTTCTTGGTTGTGTTAATTGAAAAGTAATACAAAATTCACAATAAGAACAACTTAGAATAGTTTCCTCTGGCACTACATGTTGACATTCACTAACACTAGGTTTTCAGTTTTAACAATTACATTGTTTATTTTATTCACTGTCATCACTGATTGATAGAAATATATCTTGAGGTAACTTGCGTCTAAGTCTTTTGTGTATACCTTTAGTTCCTAGGGAATAGTGAACCGTTGCTGGACAGTTTTCTAGATTTGATAAATATTGCCTGGTCACTTTTCTAATGTATTCGGTAATTGTTGGCATACGTAATTCCCGGTGCAATTGCTCATTTCTAATAAACCACGGTGCATTGGTTGCTATTCTTAACATTTTTGATTGCAATGATTTTATCTTCTTAATGTTTGTCTTTGAAGTTCCACCCCAAACTGGACAAGCATACATTAATCCTGGTCTGATAATTGACTTGTATATTAAAGCACCACACTTAACTTGTAAAGCCGATTTTCGATTTAGAAGGGGGTAGAGTAGTTTTAGTTTTACGTAGCCTTCACTTAATTTTTTATTGACGTGAATACTCCATGTTAAACGTCTGTCCATATAGACTCCCAAATACTTAACGCTGCTATGTTGGTTATGAGTTCCGCTACTCACCGTTATTTTGTTGTCGGATGGCCAGTATCGCATCTTCTACAAGGGGTAGAACGGCGTTTCTTAAAAAATATGTAATATTTTTTTTTGCAATTGTCCTTCTTAACCTAAATAAAACAATTTTAGATTAAAGATTTATTGAAAATTCGAAATTCTAATATTTATAATGCATATTGGCTAAAAATCGCCCTATCACAAACTAACGCTGCTGCTACTGATTGAGCGTTCTCGTTCCCGACTCGAATTACGAAACGACAATTCCAATTACTCTCTCCTTGAAATTTCCAGACTCAATCGAAAATTACGCCTCGAGAGTTCGAGGAAAAGATATCTGGCTTTGCACATTATGTTCTGTTTGTTCAAATTAGTTCGTTTTTGTAATGTGATAAATATTACATAAAACTGTGTAATTACTATATACTTTTCCGCCAGCACAGTCAAATTGATACCTTTGCGAAAATAGTGGTACATATGTATACAATTTAAAGCCTAATTTAATAAAAACATGGTCAAAACAATAAAGATGCATTGGTCAAATTACATGAGAATACAATGTAATATATAATATCTGTTTGACTGTATGTGTCACAGCAGATATCTAGGCTATTGTATGAATTTCGAATAAAAGTTATATGTAACAGTTGTTAAACATCTTATTTTCAAGAATTTGTCCCAATCAGAAAAACATTTTTTTATAGTTATAGTAAATGCATTCAATCGGAACGAACCTAGTATTATTATATACTCTAAAGCTGCTGATTAAAAATATTTACGATTTTTGCAACATGAGTTGTGTTAAATGACCACATGCCACATGAATACAGTCCAGATTTCCTAAAAGAGTCACGTAAACTTGAGAAATTCTCAAACACAACTTCCAAAACTGAGAGGTTTGGCTATATGGCTGGCTAGTGTATAGGGCCACCATTTCCGATCCACTTCGCACCAAAATTCTCATTCAAAGTGTTCTCGGCATTCTTTACATCATGGAGAGGTGCTACATCCTATTGAAATCAAATATAATGTCGTATTTCTAGGGGTTTGTCATCAAAATAGTATTTGAATTCTGTCAGAAGGAATTTGGCATACCGTTCCACATTAAGCGACGCTTGAAAAACATAAGGACCTGGTATAGTATCACTTATACAGGAAGTAACACGTTAATAGAGAATCTATGTTGGTATTTGCATTCCTGCATTCCACGTGAATTCTCTGTATTCCAGAAATTGTGTTTTCCGTAAAAAATCCGTTATTGTTGAAGATTCAAGGCTCCAAACAATTACATTTAATAACCCTTATTCATTGTTAAGCCAGTTACTAAATATTGTCCTCCTTTCCGAATAATTAGCACTTAAACTTTGCACTAATTTCATTTTATATTTTTTTAGAACAGAATAGTTATTTGTATATCTAGACAACGAAATAACTGTTTGACCAGCAAAGTAAAATCGAGACCACCAAATTATTTCGAGAAAGCCAAACATTTCGCGAACGTGGCTTTCACAACATTTTTCGTGCAGTAGCAACGCATCTTATAATCAAAACTATTTTTGTGCAACCGTGCCGATATGTTTGCGGCCGCGAAATTCGTTTTAGCGGCCGTTAGTATTAACAACGGTAGTGAAATAGTAACGGCCGCGAAAACGAATTTTGGAGTCGTAATTACGTCCGCAAAAATCAGCTTTTTAGCACAATTGCACAAAAAATATTTTATTTGTTCCTCACTTGTGAACATCAATTTATTAAGTCACTGTATTCACCTTGAAAATGTTTCTTAACTGGCTAGCCAGTAAATTTTTTACTGGCTAGCCAGTTATATTGTACAAGCGTGCTCATAGATAAATGATAGCGTGCAAAGCCAGAGCTGTCTTCCTTAGTATGTGTCATATTGATTAATTTAGTTGCTGGTCAGTTTGACATTTTGAATAAATGGTGAATTTCTAGTTATTTACAAGTGAGGAACAAATAAAACATTCAACAATACATGCCAGGTAACCATTTTTACTGGCTCAAGGATATGAAAGGCTCGCCTAACGGCTCGCCAGTCATCCCAATCCTATCGCCAGTAAAACCTGTTTTACCTGGCTTGTAATGTTAAATACTATTATGCTGAATAAATCGGCCATTGTTTCAAGTTTTTTAATATCACAATATCTTCATCATTTGCTGCTCTTTAATTTTTTGCAGTACCTAGCTTTTTATTAAATTGTAAATTACGTTTAAGACTTGTAAAAGATACAAGTTTGATACCTACACAACACAATCTTCTCTAGAATTATGATTGCATCTGACGTACTTACTCCCTGAGAAGATACATATTTTGATAATGAATTTAACAGTACTTACGAATTTACTACTTTGACACTAAAGCAGAAGCGGCCATTGTGCTTTGGTACGATTAATTCCCTACGTAGAACAACTGAACCAGTTTCCTTCAGTCGTTGAAAAGTACTTCCAAAAACTCTGTGAGAAGGTTGACGTCTATAAGGAAATCTTCGGCGATACTTTCTAGACGCCTGAAGACCGTTACCTTCACACTACCCATTCACATAAACAATATCTGCATATTCAGCGGCACTGAACTTATTAATTTTTAAAACTGTAAATTAGTTCTAATTTTTTGACAAATTCGGCATCACTAATTTTTGTATTCATTATTTTAAATTGTTTTTGTTCTCGAAGTAATTACAATAAGACCTACGAGTATGTTCATTTGACATTTCTGTCTTAAATTTTCTTCCCGAACAAGATGGTAAAGTTCTTTACACTTATTATAAATTACCATGTAGGTATAATTGAAAACATGGTGTATATTCTTTACACCATGATTGAAAAGGTAAAAACGTATGCTATTTGATAGAGTCAAAAGTCAGCTATGACTTGCATTTAAAAAAATAAAATTTTAGGTCATAATTTAAAAACTAAACTTAAACGACATATTAATTTTGACTAGATTATATTTATTTATTCATTCATTATCTTTAGCCCCTTCAACTTTTCGGTCTCGAGGACCATAATCTAAGTAAAAAAGTACATTAGGAAAAACATCTTACTTTGTTTGTTTATATTTTGGAAAGCAAATAAATTCTGTTTAACCATCGCGTTGCTCTATAAAAAATGACTTCATAATGTGCAAACCATTTTCCATTTAATCTAATCGAAAATAATGTCACTAAATTATGTTAGCTACTTTCATCCATAATAAAAACTGACTGTGTATGTCACTGAAAAACAGAGTTTGGTTTGACATAAAGAACACGGCGTTTTTCTACATGTATTAGCGAAGGTAACGTGATTTAGTGACTTTAATTGACTGACAGCTTTCATCTTTACATATAGTTTGAAGAACAATTGAATATTTTGGAAACAATAATTTGGAGTCACATGTTTGGGTAACATGATTCTTTAACGACATATGTTAACTTAAACGAAATAATTTTTCGAGTTCGAAAAGTTTGGAGCAAAGATCGAGAAAAACTGTTTGGTCCCGTTGACGCTCTTCGCAACATTGGATAAGATGATCATTCTTATTCTTGAAATAATTACGAGGGAAGTGATGGGGATGCTCAGATGTTCACCCTCTTCACGAAATACTTCTTCTTCTTCCTCTTAGCTTGACACCCTGTAATTACAACACTGAGTGTGGTTTTATAAGCCATCTTTGGCCACGGCCTGGGCAGGTGGCTAGTCTAACCCAGCGGTTCTGAACAGTTTTGTTATCGCCCCCCTCCCCTCTTCCCTTTCCCACCTGAGTGTCTAGAACATCAGTAGTAGTGTAGTGGAGTAGTGCCCGTACACAATATATTTTTGATTTGATTTTAAAACTTATTATTCATGTGACCCCATTGAGAACTACCGGCCTACCCCATTAATGAGGAAGGGGGCACTTTTAACAAAGGCATTGACCACCAAAGGTGTTGCTGTGATGGCGGAGAGCACAAGATATAATCGCTTTCTGGATGTGAGGTTCAAACTCACTACCTTTAGATTCCAAACTAAAAGGCTTTACCAGCCAGCAACGTTCTCCAATACTGAATAAACTTAATTATGTTAGTTTAAAACTTTGTTCTGAATAACCATTCAATCAATCACGGATTATAAAAATCCCAAAAGCGTTAAACCATGCTTCATAATATTGAGATTTTTATATTACATCGGTTACCATTAAATCTATGTTATCTCTTTATACGTGTCAAAGTACCGGATTTTTAAAAATGTGGCAAAGCTCTAGCGGATATATTGCAATTAGGTATTTTGCAATTAGAGTACCTACCGCAAAACACATTTTCTTAATGTAAGATTACTTTGATGTCATTCGCATAAGCATTGATTATCTGCTTATTCAGCAAAGCTTTTTATTTCCATCGTAAGATGATTTAATTGTATTTAGTACATTTTTGGAAAGAGTGGCGACTGCACATATTTTTATAAAACAGCTTCGATTTAAAATAACGTTTTCTACAACATCCTACAAGCTTCAACGTTGAACAACGTGCAAACTCAATAATAATAGTAATAAAATTGGAATGAAACTATTGCAATAGTAAGAGAACCTTGTCGCCAAGTTTAAGACCCGAGGGAACGATTTGTACTTATGTCGAGGAAAGGTCAAGCCAGTGAGATCACAGCACTTGGGTTCTAAGTTATGGTTACTATGAATGCCTAGATTATATTAAGAATAATAAAAGTTCCTCTCAGTTATTTTAGTGTTTCTCACATTTTAGGGCAACTGGTTCGTTTTGTGTTCACGATGAACGTCCCCCATACTGCCCTAAAGAAGTGGGTGGCCCAGGAGATAAAAGATGTTGCATCTGAATGCAGTCTTGTCACCAACCAATTAGAATAAGTGTTGCTGCTGCTTCATAAGAATCTTTAAATCAGTAAATGCCCTACATTTAGCCGGTTTTTGAGAAATAGAAGTTATCAATGAAGAAGCTACATTATCTACTACTTGGTGTAATAGAAAATAGCAAAAAACCATAGATCTGTATGCCTATTGCAAGGAAAAGTTTGTAAACCGTCTCTACTTTCACTTAAGACAGCCAGGTGAATATTTAAGTAAATAATAAGACTATATTTAAATTAAATATATGAAAATTTGTTCATACCTGTCTAACTGCATTAAGACTTTAGATATTTTATTTAATAAAGAAGATCGCCTACCTAGCATTATGGAAGGAGTCCAATATGAAAATGTCCATTAAAAAAGTTTCAATTAATGGTCATGAATCCTAGTTATTGCAACCAGAATTATAATTTATTCGATAATTTATTTAAGCATTTTCCATTTGTTTGAAATGTAACCTAGGGTTGCTTTAATTTCTATAGGACTTACAGTAGGCCGTGATTTAACTATTTTTTAACAGTGTAAAACATATAGTTAGAAAAATGTCAAAATGACATTTGACATTTTATTAGATTAGAGCTATTGCAAGGACAGATATATCTTGCAATTTCATTTTATAAGTAAACTAAGTTGTTCTTTATTTAGTAAATAATTATTTGGGACACTTTTTGGTTAATAGGCAAATAAAATGCCACCATAGCTAAATTAAATAAGCGTCTGTCAACTTCGCATAGTAAATTCCTAAATGTAACTAGGTGATCTACACTGCCAAGAACAAAGTTAAATCAAAGCCTACTGTAAGTCCTATAGAAATAAAATCAACTATATGTAGATTTTCTGTAACTGAAAGTATGTGAATCGATGAAAATTGCTACTGCATAGTGGTCATTCGACACTTACTAACCAGATACTGGATATAGCTGATTCTATTGATTTTTATCTATTATACGTATTTATTAGAAGCTTGTAATTCAAATGGTTTATATTGCGAAATGTAAAGTTTTGTATACTATAGCAATATGGAAATAATTATTAATTGGTAATAGATGCAAATTACACTTATAGCCTTGATTTTAGCAGTACTAAAACAACTAAGAAATGTTTGCATTTTATTCGTAACCTATTACAATTTAATGTAAATTGTATTAATGCGTTGCTACGTATATAAATCTTAGTATCGAATTGTACATGAACACATGTTAATGAAATCTCTAATTCAATATAGTGAATAGCTCATAATCTAAAAAAAAATAGTTCCCTCAGTAAAAATAATAAGATATTTAAGATCGAACCTTACTCCTATATAAAAATTTGTTATAATAAAGTTAACTACTGTTAGAACACCTACGAGTAGTGAATTGATAGCGATAGTGTAGGAACCGGAGTTCCAATAATGTACATGAAAGTAATAGTCTTATAAAAACGTTTTAAAAATTCAAACGCCTTAACTATCTTTAGATTTAAAAATTGTACAAAGTCTTAACTATTTTCCCTATCTAATCAAAACTCCAAATCAGGTAAAAACTGTTGTTGAGCAACGGAAGATAGTTCCATGTCGATGGGTTTCGTGTCGTCGTACAATGCGGGTGCCTCACATAGAATTGCAAAGGTGCCCGCCATGGATGCAATTATAAATATCCACAAAAACAATCGGTCCAATACCATCGCTACAAATCCCCAGTCTTGGTCTTCCTGTAAAATAAATTCTTGTATAGCAGGAAATTTCGAACATACCATGCAATTATTTAAATTTATTAAGTGTGCGTGGTATGTGACGGATATATTTTTTTGGTAGCTGCATATCTTTACACAAAATTGAAATGCCATACCTAGCTGCCATTTCTGAATTTTTATATTAATATGATCGGACAAAAAGGTTCACTTGAAAACTTATTTTTATAATAGCGTGTGATAGCATCAGAAAAAAATCTGGTGTGATACACTCACACAACTTCCTTTTACAGTGATCTTATAATTAGTCAAAAATTTCACTTTTAATTTTTAACCATTTGTTAAAAATTTTCAAAAATTACAAATTCTACAAAAACGGTACAAAATCGAGTGTTAGTTGAAGAGACAAATTTTCTCTAGAATTTTAAGGTAAATTCAAAAATGTAATAATATACCGGGTGTTTTATTTAAAATAGGAGTTAATAAAAAAAAATAGAAAAAAAAACAAAAGAAACCCACTTTAGAAGTATTCAACTGAAAAATCACCTATCTCACATCAATACACATTAAAAATGTAAGAAAAATGTAAAATTTAAAAAAAATCGTTAGAGCCGTTTTTGAAAAAATCGAAAAAAACTGAAAAATCACAAAAGTAAACACCTACTTCCGGTTATGCGATTTTCTTCAAAAGCTTGCTGTCTCATCTACATAGTACACAAAACTTATATATGAAGTTTCAATGCCATACCTCTTTTCGTTTTTGAGATATTCTGTTCACAGACACACAGACAGACACACAGACAGACACACAGACAGACCAATGAAAAAAATATGTTTTTTGGGATCAGGGGACTCTAAAACGTGAAGATCTGTTGAAAACTCAATTTCGAATTTTTGGGGTGAATCCAATACTTCCTTTATAGTAGTAAAAGGAAGTAAAAACAAACAGTAGAAATGGTCATAAAAATCTACTGACGAAAGAAAATCAAAATAAAATCAGTGTGCTTGCAGACAACAATGAAATACTCAAGGATATGGTATTAAACACATTGGTAAAAAACTAAAGCCAAGAAGAGTAGTACATAAACCATTCGCTGAGTTAATCTCTGAAACTTTGTTGTTGCGCTTCAATAATTATGCTATTCCCTTAGGTATTACGCTAAAGAAATAGCATGATTACATAAACCAACAAATAAACTACCAGTAGAAGAAATATGTTACAGCAGCGCCGTCGAAAGGAATTGTGGAGTCGGTTTCGCAATCAATAAAAATGCAAACAATTATTAAAAATTAAAGTACATTTTTTTAATGTAGTCATAATAAATGTGCACGCACCAACAGAAGTTAAAGATAGAGAAGAAAAAGAAAATTTCTATGCAGTGCTGGAAAAGAATTAGAAAAAATGGGCAGACATGATATTAAGATCGTTATAGGTGATCTAAATGCGAAGGTTGGAAGCGAAGAAATTTACAGAGATATAGTAGGTAGACATAGTCTGCACGAAGAAAGTAATGAGAACGGAAGAAGGCTTATAGATTTTGCAACAGGAAGAGATGTGGTGGTGTGAAGTACAAGATTTGCTCATAAGAATATATATAAGGTGACCTGGGTCTAGCCGGATGGTCTAACGGAGAATCAAATAGACCATGTGTTTGTTAATAGACTCAAGGCATTTGTCAGATATATAAGACGTTAGAAGTGATAGAGGGGCGGATGGAAACTCGGATCATTACCTGGTGATGGTAAAACAAATACAAAAAATAGTGAGTAAGGGAGAAAGAAGGGGACGGTAAAATAATATATAATACAGATATGTTAATAAAAGATCAAGAGGTACGACGGTGTTACGTGGACATTACAAAAAAAACTTGAGGGGAAGAAGTAAGAAATGGAAGAAGGTGTGGAAGAAAGATGGGTATAGACAAAGATGATCATAACAGGAACGGCAAAAGAAATGCTAGGCGAAAAGAAAGAAAAGACTGGTTCGATGAAAAATGTCACAAAATACTAGAAGAAAAAAATAAGTTGACTAAACATGATAAAGGAAAACACATAAGAATTGAAGGAGAAGTATAACAGTAAAGTAAACAAATGACAAGAGAAATCCGTAAAAAGAAGAGGGGTTGGGAACAAAAGAAACTCGAAGAGATGGAGAGCTACGAACAACAAAAAAATCAAGACATTTTTACAAAGAGGTGACTTACCAAAGAAAAGGGTTCTAGCCTAGAACGACATTATGTAGAGATGAGGACGGAGAATTAATTGGGAAACGAGAAATGATAATAAAGAGATGGAAAGATTATTTTGAAAATCTATTGAATACACAGGATATGGCCAATAACCCGGAGAAAGAAATAATGCAAAACCAGGATGAATCAACAATTGAACCACCAACTTGCGAAGAATTTAAAGAAGTAGTTAATAGTATGAAAAATAACAAAGCACCAGGTAAAGATATCATAACAATTGAAGTAATTAAATATGGTGGAGACTCAATAAAATGAGAGATATATAATATAATAAACAAAGCCTGTAAACAAGAATACATGCCAAGAGACTGGAAAATGGCGATTCAGCCAACTACACTAAAAAGGGGACAAGACCAGATGTGATAATTACATGGGTATATCTCTGTTAAACGTAAGTTATAAATCGTTTAGCAAGTTGGTGGAGAGAAGACTAACATATAAAGAAAAAGAAATGGACAAATATCAGTGTGGCTTTAGACCAGATACTCACGTTGAGACAATCATTAGAAGAATTCTATAAACACGACATAAACTTACACCACCTATTTATAGACTTCGAGCAGGCGTATGACTCCATAATCAGAAGTATGAAGTATTGGAAGAATTAAAATTACCGTGCAAATTACGAAGGCTCGTTAAAATATGCTTAACAGAGACTAAAGACAAAGTTAGAATACAAAACCAGATATCAGAAGAATTTGATCACAAGCAAAGGCTGAGACAAAGGGACTTAATATCAACAATGTTATTTAATATAGCCCTAGAAAAAGTAGTAAGAAAATTACCAATCAACCCAACAGGAAGCATCTTTAATAGAGGTCGTCAATTATTAACATATGCAGATGATGTAGACGTCATAAGTAGAAGAGGAGAGTATTTGGAAGAAATATATATAGCCTTTAAAAGAGCGTCAGGAGGCATAGGATTAAGAATAAACTCCGATAAAACAAAGTACATGGTCACATCAAGAAATTACATAACAGCCGGGAAAAACTGAGAAGTTATAATTAATCAAGAAAAATTTGAGCAAGTCCACAGCTTTAAATACTTAGGCTCAATAATCACGGCAAAAAATTGAAACAGTACTAGATATAAATACCAGAATGCTAGCTGGCAATAGATGTTGTTACGCATGTTTAGAACAAAAAAGCTTTCAAGAAACTCCAAAACAAAGATGTATATAACCGTAATAAGACCGGTAGTCATGTACGCTTCCGAGGCATGGAATTTAACAAAAAACGATAAAGAGATTTTGGAAGTATGGGAACGGAAAATGTTAAGAAGAATATATGGTCTCGTGTGTGAAAATGATATATGGAGAATAAGGACAAATACAGGGCTAATGACATTATTTGATAGGCCAAGTATATTGAAAGAAATAAAAAGCAGAAGGATAAGTTTGCTGGGACATAGTGTGAGTACTAAAAAGTGGGGAAAGAGCGGGAAATTTTGAATGAAATCCTAGTAATTTTTTGCTTTTATGTTTCTCGCAGGTGTATCACCCCAACTTTCTGGATACATGTCTTTGGTGGCACTGTAAGTCTATGTCAAATTCGAGGTTAGCAGGTTAGGTTTTGTGTCAGTTTGTGTCAAAAGTGACGCAAAAACTAACCTGCTAACCTCGAATTTGACTTAGATATACAGTGCTACCAATGATATGCAACCAGAAAGTTAAGGTGAAACACCTGTGAAACATAAAAGCAAAAAACTATTAGGATTAAATTCAAAATTTCCCGCTCTTTCCCCACTTTTTAGTACTCACTCTGTATAAACCGTATGGAAGAAAAGATCTTTACACGTTGGAAGGTAGAAGATGGAAAAGACGACCGAAGAAAAGATGGATAGACCTATTAGAAGAAGATTTAAGAAAAATAGGGTGTGAAAATTGGAAACAAAGAACTAAAAACAGAAAAAACTGGGTACAGATAACACAGAAAGCAAAATAAATATAATAGACTAACGCCCCTTGGATATTACTTCAAGGAGTTGAACAGGCGGCTAGCCACCACCCTCGGTAAAACACAGGCTTGGTTACCGAAAGGAGGCGATGATCCACATAGGACTACAGAGCCACAGATAAATAGAATAAATATGAGGAAAGAAGTAAGCTATAAAAATAAATACCAAACAAAAATTTTGCAAACGTTAACATTGACTACCAAAATCCTAAAGGGTGCCTCAGTAAAAAAAGATACCTCATAAGGACAACACTACAATTAGCAAAAAATATAAAATGTTCTTAAAGAAAAGAATGATAAAAGTCACAACAAAGAAATATCTAAAAACGAATGGATACATTCGGAAAAGTATGAAGAAAGACAGAAAAGAAATTCACGATTATATATAAAACTATTGTAAGAAGTTATAGAACAGCAAAGCAATTAATTGCCTTAAACTACTAAATGAGGAGCAATCAGACATACATCTTGTGTGACAGTTGCAGGATAGACACAACATTATGAAATTGTGAAATAAAAAAAGACAATCGGATAGAAATCAAGAGGGTTGAATAATGTAACGAGTGTTCATTAAAAAAACCATTTGGGGTTGGCCATGACTTGAAAACCGTATGTCTTTTCTTAATGCATAATTTGAAAATGACTGAGAGTAGATGAACTAAATCTAGACATACGTTTAGTAAATCAGAGTCGATTCCAAAAGTTCTTAGTAATAAACACCCTTTATATATAGGTATCTTAGTTGAAAGACTTTCTCTTCTGAATCGAAACATTGAGTATTGACGTCAAAAGTCTCTTCCAAGTCAAATACTTTATTTCCAAGATCAATAACTTTTTACAATTCACAAATTCTAACCCCAAGTTGAAGAACTTCATCTGCAGATGGAATACAATAGTAACATATCTGGGATAGGGTTACGAAGTTGCAGAAGAATTTGAGTAGTATGAAATGATTCGTTGTCTTAGGAGGTAGAAAAATCACACCTCATTTTCTACATGGCCTGAACAACGATAAAAAGTAACATCGAAATAATTGAAAATTGCTCAAAGGGAAATTGAACTTTTGAAAAAAAGACATGCGTGTGTATCCTTACTGTGTTGATATGTATCAACTTTCACCTAAAAATGTTCGAAGTAAAATTGGTTATCAACTTATTATCGATTTCTTAATAAATTAAACAATAATGACAGAGTTGCCTAAGATCCTGACTTAACGTTTGGTGTTTCTATAGTGCTCTAATATGTATGTTTCGTAAAGTCCACGCACACTTCATAAGAATCATAAACAATCACGTCGTATACTAAAGGATAATTACCGCATTAAACTGATCCTGCCGTTGTATGTGGTGCTGGATAAACATCACGTTATGGATGGCCTTTTCCAGCTCGAAGGGATACTTCTTACGTCCGCCGCAGTCGTTTTCGTCCATACCCGAAAAGACAGACGGCAGACCGTTGTAGCCAAGCCGGCCACCAAGGGATCCGGCGAAACCTCTCAGCCTATAAATTTCCAGGAGACCGAGACAAATGCTTTAATTAGCTACGAGCGAAATAATTACCTGTTTGTGGCCGACGTGGAATAAAGGCCGTTGCATCCGCTTGCGCGATGGCGCGAGGCAGTCGAAGAGGAAGACGTGGAGGAAGAATCGGTGGAAGGCAGCGTATCCATTTCTCGTTTCCGGAATGTTCTCCCTGATGAAAATTTATTTGCCGCTAATTCAGTTAGCAAGTCTTTGGGTACCCTCATCAACAATAGCCTCGGGACGCTTTTTATAAAAAACGATCTTACCCATGGGGCCATTTTATGAGTGCTGGGTTTACGATAGTGGACGTTGAGGATGATAATTGTTATGACTACTGAGAGGCCGACCAGGACCATGGTGAAAAGGATGTATTTCCCTAGTAAGGGCAGGGCAAGAGATGTTGATGGTATAATTTCGGATATAAGCAAAAAGAACATGGTTTGAGAAAGGAGGATGTTGATACATAAAGCAATTTTTTCTCCAGAATCTGCAGGTAAGTAAAATACCAGTACCGATAGATACGAGATTCCGACACAAGGAACTATTAGGTTAACTGTATAAAACAACGTTTTCCTTCTAAGGGTTATATTGAAGAAAATATCTGAAAAAGAAGTTTGTTTTAGGTGTAATCTTGAAATAACAAGCCAATTTACCTGGATATGGTTCTGCACAGCAAGGGTAATATTTTTCATGCCTTTCAGCAGGAACTCCTAAGATATCCCATTCAACGCTGGGATAATATTCTCTGAGGTCGATGCCTACATCTACCTTATCTTCTCCAACCTTTTGATTTATGTGCTTGAGGTCGATCTGAAAAACGACGACGCATTATTATTCATTTTACAAATAAAAATACGTTTTCAGAATCGCTGGGAATTTATGAATGAATAATGTACCTGATTTCCGTCGTACGTCCACGAACCAAATTTCATGAAGCACGTCTGCTGATCGAACGGAAAGTATCTGACATCAATTTCGCAGGATGATTTGAATATGGCCGGGGGCGTCCAGAGGACTTTGCCGGTGTGTCTTAGAACGGCTTTTGTCATCGTCGTAACTACATATTCCCCATCAGCACTGGAACAAATTCGATCAAATATTGTCAATGGATTCGAAGTAGACTAACTTGTTGTAAAGTACAATGTCCGGAAGCCAGATATGTTCGGAAGGGACGTATAACTCGGTTACGCCTCCATATTCCGCTGGATCCCACATGAATTTGTGGTCTTCCCATTCCTGAAAATCAGTTTACTGTCACCTTTTTCTTTTACTTAAATTGCGTAGTTGACGACAGTTGCGTGACAAGAAAAATTAAGTTATACTTAAACGTTCAACTTTGGGTACATACGTGTTCCAACCACACGTTTGTTGTCAGGATTTGGTCTTTTAGATTCTGCAATAAAATCAAAGTGTTAAAGATATAAATTGTAAAATATGATGCAAATGTGAAGCACAATAGTTTCTTATGCAAAGTTAGAGACATAAATTGTAAATGTTTTTGAATCAACAAACACTTTTTATTGTTATTTATTTTATCTAAGAGAATTATTTCAGTAGGTACATTTTTCAGAGCGCTGAAAATTAAATTTGATAACCAAGTTAATTTTGTGTTACGATTATGCTGACAATGCTTTGAATTAAAAATGAAGGAGTTCATTAAATATTAACAGCGCAACAAGTAGTTTGCAGCTATCTAACGTCAGCCACATATGCAGGATTTACGACCGCAATATTGCTATTTCAGCTACTGAGAAGGTTCATCAGTTCACAATTGTAAGAGATTTTGGCATCAAAAAGGTTGTTTGATTTTCAGGTTTTTCAGAACCTTTTCTCAAAGTTTTTTTAGAAGTTCTGAGATGGTTAATTGCTTTTTGTTTCCTTCCGCTTGGACTTTTGTGGCCCGACTGAAATTTAATCCTTTTTCAGGAAAAGTTAGTTGTTGGAACCATCTGCTGCTGGCGGGCGAATTTGCTAAAGGCTTTCCGGTCTGATTTATTCGTTAAAGGCTTAGATAATGTTACTTTTAGATATTTCAAATACCGAATGTTTCATTAACTATAATTTAGGCAGTAAATATATAGTTATTTGTGGTTGAAAATGTTAGAGAGATCAATGATAACTGTTTGCACAGTTTTATCGTTGGATCTACCTTTGACATTTAATAAGTTTACGGTTTATCAAAACCCGTTTATATAGGGATTTGTGGTTATTTATTTATAAATAATTTCTAAAAACCAAGTAGATCTATGGAATTTCCAATTACTTTTTAGCGTAAGCATGAATTAAGCCTTAACACTCTAACCAGCTCTGGACATTTGTGCAAAATAAAATACATTCGTACCAGTTCAATCAGCTGTGACAGCCGCAATCCCAATTTAACTAAAACAGTGTCCGTGTTATTGCTAACAGGTCGAATTAACCTGTTGTAATTGCTAAGTAAGTCATCATAAAGTCTTTTGGCATCCGGGTTTGATATGGAGATGGTAACGCACGAAAAAAATGGTCCGAGCAACAGCAGCAACTTCTCGTACAACATACCGAAATTATGCACTGCTTCGTTATAAAGTTATCGCGTTAATCATTAATGTTTCTCAAAAATTAGATCCAAAGTTGGGAAAGTTCACGGAAGCTGGACGGCTGACGGGTAACTGGACCGTTTCAGGAGCTTTCAGATCAATAAAGCAGGCGCATGGCTGCTGACAGGGTTTTTAACCGCAGATGGAACCGGAGCTTTCGTGGATTCCTGAACGCCCTTTGCGTGCAAGCGAAAAAGTTTATTTCCAGCTTGTGCAGCTGAAATGCTAAAAATTCAAGGCCAAGCCCACGACTCCATCAGCTAGTTTGGATTTGGCGTTTGCCGGCAGAAATGCTGCGAGTGTTTAAAATATAATGCAAATGCTAATAAATTATTCAGAATTTAAAGTTCAAACCCTCACACAAAGATAACAAGTGATGACGCTGAACTCTGTAAATTATACGTTTAACGTTTAAGAAAATAAACGGTACTGTTGTAACAAATACAAAAAGTCTGTAAACGGCTTTACTCAAAGCTTTCTTCGCAAGTACAAGTTGCGACACTCTATATTTTGAAAAATCAAGGCAACTAGGAGTAAAAATATCTTAACGTTCCTAATAATACTAGAACAATAAAAAGAAACGCTTAGTAATGCAAATAAGTCAATTTGCAAATAAAAAAGTGTTGCAAGCGGGATTCGATTTCAGCGCTTACAGAAGGCATTTCAAAGGGAAGTAAGCAGGCCGCGCGCAGCGCACCCGTCGATTGCATCCTGCCTTGGAGCTGTGCCTAATATCGTTACGCAGCAACAGCGTATTCTTGCCCAACTTTGTTTTATTTAATAACAATTACACTGCATCTGTTGGGTTCTATTTTTGTCAAGAGTAAAGCCTGAGCTATGCGCAAATTAATACTTTTATCTATTTCTCAGTAAAAACAAGAATAGGCAAAGTATCCGCTAAAAAAATACCGCCTTTCTCCAACAAATACTTTTTGAGCTATATCGCCAACAGACAGACAGACATACAAACCGACAGACCTACAAATGGACAGACAGACAGACGGAATTGAGAAAACCTGTTTTTCGTCATCCAGGGGCCCTGACGTGAAGATCTGAAGAAATCTCGGAAGGTGATTTTTTCGCGGTTAGAATACTTCCTTCGTCTTTCAGACGAGAGAAGCAAAATATAGAATTGACTATGGGACGGAAATGCTAGTAAATAATAAAAGTATAAGTCATTGAGTAATTAACAAAGGCGAAGCTACAGTTTGAAAATTGTTACTCTTGTTATTTAGTAATTCCATCCGTTATACTGATACATTTATTGCTAAATTTCTTATTTTGAATCTGCTATATATGTACACTTGATTTCATTGAAATCATCTACACCTAAAAAGTCAAGTAGACGCTTATTTAACTTTTGTTTCTAGCATCAATAAGACTTTACTTAATATATCTAGTTATTCTTAATTGGCACTTCTAGTAACTAGGTAACTATAAATACAAGTTACACATCCAAAAATAAGCTGTAGACGATTTCAATGAAACCAAGTGTATATGTCAAGTGATCAAATATATTTGAGATCGAGTTGGCCGATGTTACATTATATTTATTTGGAACCATAGTAAGCTAGATCTAAAATTTATTTGGTCACTCGATATTGTTGCTCAACTATAAGCAACCTACCTCTAGAAAGCTCACATAACTCAGACTAGCTCTATTCTCGGCTGCGATAAGGATATAATAAATGTGAGATTTTTGTTTACTTCAGTTTCAGTTTACACATATGGGCGCCAACAATTTTCTTAAATTGTAATTTGTAAATAATCCTATAACATAAAATCGTTGCTCTCTTTCTTTGTTTGTATGTTTGTATGTATCTTTGTTCGCTATCTCCTCCGAAGATACTGGACCGATTAAGTTGTAAGGTGGGTTAAAAGTTTGCTCATTTTTATACTTAGATCGTAGGCCGGTTTTTATTTACAAAAAAAGTATAAACAAGTTTTAATTTAATTAAATCCTCTGAGCATCGGAACGGAGCTTCTGTTGCCGTGGGCTGCGGTGTGACAGCTGCTGTGGCCGTGTGCTGTTAGCTCGGGTGATCGCTTATGTTTATATATCGTTATAGCGGCGCATTATTCAAACAAGCCAGGTTGATCCAGGGGTAGAATGCTCGCCTGCCACGCGGGCGACCCGGGTTCGATTCCCGGCCGATCCAGCTTTTTTAAAAATTTATATTAATAAATCTCTCTTGAATTAGCGAATCGAAGCGTAGATAGGTGACATAAATTAAAGAGCTCTTTATATCCTCTTAACCTATTTTTGATTTCGTTCATTGTTCTATCGGATGACTCAATTCACACCTCCAAAGTATATAAATGCTCATTGTTTGACACATATGTGCAGTATAACATTAAACCCTAAATGACGTTTTCTAAACCTAACCTGTGGTCATTTACTTGGTTTAGTGTTTTCTACAGAAAAGGTAATTCAATTTACTTGTTACGTTATGAGTAAGTTCTTTAGGGTAATCTAAATTTCATATGTTTACGCAAACTTAAAATGTTGGCATACTTCAGGCTTAACTGAATTGCCACCTACATTATTATGGTATTATGCAGCCAGCAACCGCTGCCTCGCTTACCGAGCTAAATCTCTGGTTAACAGGAAGCATTTCCGTCGCAGGAATAATGAAGCTGTGTTTGTGGTGAAGGATTCCTAACGATACTTAGTTCCGGTTTACTAACATAGTCGATTCTAGATTAGTCACTCAAAAGGCTTCGCAGAGGTGCCGTGCATCCTATCTAACTCGAATCACAGCACTCAGCGCCAGAGGACAATCAAGAATTGCAAGAAAAATAAAAAATTGAATTGAAGAACGAAACATCTATCAGAATAAATAATAATTACCGATGTATGTACCTACCAGTTAAATCGTAACTGATTTTTCTATAATTAATATGGTATAAAATCTATTCGTCTGAAAAACCATTACAATATAATTGAATGTCGAATTAGATTAATTGTAATCTTACAAATTCATAAATCTATGAGCTGAGAAAGAACACCTAACTTATTCGTCGCTGGACGCTATCAAGACCAAATTTTATTACAAAACAGGAAACGGCTTTTCTCTTTTATTTTTTTTTAATTTCCAAATTAGCTTTCTTTTTAAAAATAATTATTATTTGATGATTATGCAACTTGCATCTCTTCCAAGTATAATAAGTTGCATAACTCTCAAGTTTTGTTACAATTTATAATTAATGCATTTTAGTAGCTTTGACTGTGGAATGCTACAATAAATCTCTTAGAACCAAACTCACATTCTCCAAAATCACAATTTTTGGAAAGTGACCAAAATTCCCTTGATATGCTCTCAGTGTTTTTTCATGGAACCTAATAATTGTCCTGATATATCGATAGCTTAGAGAAGCATATGCTGGCAAAACATTTCAATTTATTTATTAATTGGAGTCAGTGCAATTAACTTAATTTTGGAGAATGTGAGTTAATGCTCCAAAGAATGGATTATATGAGTTTTGATCGCGAAATTCAGAACAGTATGGACACTCAATATCATTTCTTTAATTCAAATTTTAAAAAACTCAATATTACAACATAAAACAACTAAGTATTTATTTTTAATTCTCATATTAACCTATTAAATTAATAAGGTTGCATCTTCTTAATGAAATTGATACTAGTCGTTGTCTTCCACTTTTTTTTTCATCTGCACCAATAATGTAAGCAAAGAAACTCCAGAGATTTGTCTTCTTCTATTTTCCCCTTAGTGCTCTGTAAACAAGTTCCGAAGTCACCTTTTTTTTCTTCTTGGTGACGCTAATAGTTTCAAAGAATAACTTGCTTGTACGTATTTATCTCATAAAAAACCCTTATAAAAGCTCATATCGTCTCCACGAACCAGTACTCCATTAGATTTTGTGCATTTGAAAACGAGTAATTTCATTTTGCAAATCTGAAAATGGCAACCTGCACATTGTTTCATTACACCTTTTATAGATTCCTTGTAGTCAAAAATCTCGCAATTCTTTCCATCAACTTGCTCAGTGGCATGTTCTGTTCGGTGATGATGTCTAAAACTTCCTTTGATGTAGCTATGTCTAGATGCTGG
The DNA here is from genome assembly GCA_940337035.1 of Agriotes lineatus. Classification (NCBI taxonomy): domain Eukaryota; kingdom Metazoa; phylum Arthropoda; class Insecta; order Coleoptera; family Elateridae; genus Agriotes; species Agriotes lineatus. Next base: position 75,967,863 of record OW679196.1, on the reverse strand, counting down.
AAAATAAGCTTAACTTGTACTGTTTGAGGCTTTCGCGGTTACTCGAATTATTCTCTTTAGCATAGAATTTCGGCTTAGACCTCGTAGTATTTGTATATAAACGCCCAGCATTTTCTGGCTTAATGTGCCTTGCACCTTGTGAAGTCGAGCAAAAACCCGCGCGTACTGAGTACGACTTTCACTCTGATGATGCAAGCTGCAAGGTCTTGCGAAACGTTAGTGAATATGGATGCACAAACAGCAAAACGGCCAAATCTGCCTAAGTATCCTCGTTCTCAAGATACTCAAACAACACGAGCCACCAAAGAGCATGGCCATCGCGCGGGTTTTTGCTCGACTTCACAAGGTGCAAGGCACATTAAGCCAGAAAATGCTGGGCGTTCATATACAAATACTACGCGGTCTAAGCCGAAATTCTATGCTAAGGAGAATAATAAGCTTAGCTTCTTTTATATGCAGTGAAGCTAATGGCGAGGGCCACCTTGAAACTATCACTGGATTTTTGTTCTGATCTGTGCAACTCTCAGGAATAAAACACACTTTGTTGTCGTTCCTTTAGTCAATGTTATTTAGTTTGTAGTTAAAACACGAAGCTATGATGTTCGAACTTTTAGAAAATTGATTTTCCGTCTAGCAGTAAGATGTGGCAGTAGTAGGATTAAGTGATACTGTTTTCCTAAACAATGGCGACGATAAAAAGGTAAAATTGACGTAAATAATATACCGATTGGTCTGGTAGTTGTGGCAACAGCGGTGCGGTTTTTTGGTAGTCATAAGATAAAATGAGCATATCAGCTTTTATATCCTTTATAAACTGGCTAAGTTTACGAATGCTTTTTTTGGTTTTCATATTTTTTAGCATCTTTTTCGTTCGCTTTCTGCACTCTTTTTTATAGCGGTAAAAATACAGTACAAACATCAGTTTGTTACAGGACAAAACGGTACTTAAAACGAAAAACACAGATAGGCGTCAGTCTGTTACAGTAGGAAACGGTAATTAAAAACAATCCCTAACGGTAATTTCTCTGGCTACCTTAACAGTCGAGACTAGGGTAGTTAAAGGTACATGAAATGTGTTTGTTTGTTACATCATAAAAAGGGTACGTCGATAATTCTAATTCAGTCAGACGACACAAGGTTGTTTAATTAAACTCTAAGTCTTCGAAACGTTTTCAACCTTGAAGACGCATCCCCGGAGTCGCATAAAAATGGTAAAATGGGACATTTTTTCAATTACTTTTGCCTTCAGCTATTACTATAATTAGCACACCAAATTACATGCAGTTGTTCAAGAATAATTAGGGCAATTTTTTTCTCAGCCATCATCCGAATACAAGCTATAGAGTTCTTTACTTTAAATACATACACAACGGCCAATAATAATAGTATAAAACTTTCACAGGCTATTTAGGCCTATAGCTGTACAATTTTCTTCCACTATTTGCGGTCTTTGGCTTTGTCTCTTCAGTTTCTTACTCCTATTTCTCTCAGGTTTCTTTCTACTGCCTCCAACCGTCTGTTTCTCGGTCGTCCGTTTCTTCTTGTTCCATCGATATTGATTTTGAGCACTACTTTCGGCATTCTTGTGTTGTCCAAGATGGACATGAACCAGCCATCTTACTCATTGGGCGATCACGAATTGTGTTATCTCTTTTTCTTCATATAATTGTGTTAGCTCGTCATTTCTTTTCCTTTCCCATCCTTCTGCTACTCTCTTTTCTTCGTAGATTCTTCCTAAGATTTCCCGTTCCCACACTTCTAGCTTTTCACATCCGTAAGTTACAGTAGGTCTCAATACCGTTTTATGCACCCTCACTTTCGTGTTACGGGATACACTTTCAGATTTTAATATCGCAATTAACGCACCTGCACATCTGTCCCCCTTTACTAACCCCTTTTCAATTCCTTTACTGTTGTTTCCGTTCTCTGTGATTACTAAGCCCAGGTAGGTATAACTCTAAACTCTTTCTATTTTCATTATCTTGTTGTTAACCAGTGTGATTTCAATTTTTCCTGTTGATGTTCCTGATTTGCTTCCCATTATCATATACTTAGTTTTCCTTTCGTTAATTATTAAACCAGTTTTCTCGCTGCTCTTTCCAGATTCGTTGTTATTTTCTTTAGCTCTTTTGATGTTCTTGCAAACAGTGTGATGTCGTCCGCATATGCTAGATACTGGTGACTCTTGTTTGTTACCTTCCTTGTTTTATGTATCCCACACTCTCTTCTTACTCCCTTCTTGACGTTGAACGGTTCTGACGGCATCCCATTTGCCTTAACTATATTTTAAGAGCCAGTTAACGTTACGTTTACTAACTGGATTATCTCTCCTGGTATCCCTAATTCTTCCAGAGCCTGGATTAATTGAAGTCTTCTTATTAGCCAACCGCCAATACGGCATTCAAATTCCCGGAATGGGCTACCGCTACTTAAATACAGCAGTACACAGATTTAGATTGTAAGAAAGCGAACATAAACCCGAAATACACGCATGTAAACACTTTATAAGGTACGGTAAATCGGTGAAACGAAATAAGTACAAAATTCAAACACAATCATAAGTGATATAGCAGAAATGCAAGTTTTATTACTATTCCTCAAAACCATGGAGGGAAGGCAGTGTCCAGCAGTCCAGTGTATATCGAACAGTTAAAAGAGGGAAAGGCGTTGTCGCCAGCTCACAAAGAAACAACAGGAAAGAGCCGGAGACATTGGAACGTAGCCAGCTTTTATAGAGTGTGATATTTTAATCTGATATAAAATCGATCTTTAGTACCGACGGTAAAGATAATATGGTAGAAAAGTGCGGAACCCCAAAAGTTTATATGCATAGCACAACCGGTAACTCCGAATAAAGCGAGCGCCTAACGGCCGATAATGTTATGTTTGCAAACATCACAACCGCGAGACCACATCAGCGTTAAAACCTGCGAAAACATTTACCCCAGCTAACTGTTATCAATAATAAAAGGAAACGACTTGGTCATAGCCGGCCGAAGACTGCAATCTACGAGTTTACCGATTATACAGCAGGTCGTCCAGGTGGCTAAAATTTGAATGACTCGGAGGAAAATAAATCTAACGGCCCAGTTCAGTGCCAGTTTGAATACTGCAAATAAGCTATTCTTGTTCACGCGGAATGCAGGAAAGCCATCTTTAAGCAAGCTGTCATCACATTCTCGCTGCCTAGTAGCAAAGCGACAGGCCCGGACTGCACTTAAGAGGCCTAAAACTACAGTAGCGTCATAAATTAAAAGGAGCCTAAGAAGTTATGGGCGAACCAAAGTTGGGATTAATTTTTTTTACAAAGTTTTGACGACAATAACTTTCTTTAGAATACATCTTCCAGATTTTTTAATGCTTAATTCAGGTGGAAGATGCTTGCGTAATCTTCTTCCCCTACAGTAGTGAGATAAGCTGCATCTAAGTTTATTAATAAATATTATATTATATTTAGTTTGAACTTGAAATTCATCTACCTTCAGAAATTCTCCCTATATTTTTTTCTTTGCTTATCGCATTGTTATAAAATTGTTTTATTATATTTATTCTGAGCCTAGACACACAAAGTATACCTAAAAAGCTTTTCAAGCAAGCAGTGATAATTTCTTGCTTTTTCGGTTTGAACCAATTACTTCTACTGAATACTCTGTACTTTTTTTGTCTTCGTATTTATATTTGGTGCACAGTTACACGCTTAATAATAAACTTATCTTGGTAAGGCTTTTCATGCTTTTGATAAGACATTCTATGGAACTTTTTGATATTCGTCATTGTTAGACTCATGCAACGAAAACACATTTTTCACTACCATAAGTAAGATAATATACTTTTTAAGGAATAAATACTGTAACGGCGGACTGGCTTACTCTATTTTTGACTTGATACTTTTCTGCCTCATGGTAGCTCAAGCTAGAGTTCTGGTGAGGACTGCATCCAAAGATTGAAATCAAAATGAAATTGTCTATTGACCACTAGTCTTACAGATAAGGTTTTAAAATAATGTAACTTAAACGTATTTCATAATCTGTAATAATTGAACAAAATTGGTTATCCGTTGGTTCGCCCTATGCCTGTTATTGCGTAAACCCAAATGACCGTGAAAACGGTAAGGCCTCCGCCCTTATTAGCAGGTGGCCTAGCCGGGGCCCTTCTGGACGCAACTGTGAAACCAAGATTGCTTGCCTTTACTCTATAAACAGGCAAAATTTAGTTATAATACGAAATATTGGGTGTATAATTGAGTTTGCGAGTGTTATCTTACTTCGGTATTTCGCAAAAAAGCTATGTAAGTTTTCAATACTTCCTGTAACTACATGCTTACCCTATTTTGTGGAGCAGTTCTTAGTCCCGCAGGTGATTTTTCATTGTGGCTTGCAGCGGGCTCGATTCTTCTTGCTTTTGAATTCGTTCAAACCCGGGCCTCAAAGAGTAGATATATTTACAGAGGCTCTAGGAAAGGTTTGTTGCGTTTCCTCAACCGCCGTTACGTAGATATTAGAGGATATCTGCAGGTGTTGTTAGAGATGATTGTGATATAAAAGGAGGAGCCTCCGCGTTTGCTCGATCGGCGGTACAGCTGCCTCAGGGGATATTTGCTGGTTTTGTTAAGGATTATTGTTGTATATAAGGAATCTCAGGAAAGTTTGTCGCATTTTATCGACCAGCGCTACAGCGACATTAGGAAATTTTGTAAAAGTTTTTCTGTTCGCTTCATCGGCGATACAACGGAACGAAAATTCGATATGGAGATTTCGGAAAATTTTCATGCATTGATCAGTAGTAGAACGTACTCAAGGGGTAGGTTCGTCGCGGACTGGACTAGGGGAAGGTTTCGGCTAGGTAAGGCGAGATTGGCAAGTTACCGGGTTACCATTGACTGAGCGCGGCTACAAGTCTTTCGTGATGGGTGCATCAAAGCCTTCTCTGAGTAGAGCTTGCAGTCCACTCGGCCCGCTTTAAGGCTAGCGCTTCTATAGCGTCAGGAGTGAAACTCAAAGTCTTCGTTCTGGCCTGGTTTGTGCTCTTTTATACGGTTTCGGACCTCCCTCTGCCGTGGAAACTTACTGGGGAGCGAAGTAGGAATACGTAGTTAACGCGAGCAACATGGGACTGCACATCGCTTCGTCCCCACCTAAATCACGCAACTTACTTGCTGCCTGAATTAAATGTGGCAAATAACAAACATTTGATATTATTTGACCGAATAGAGTTACACAGGAGCAAACATCGTAATACTACAAACATTCTGCATAGGTAGGTAAATAGAATTATAACTAAAGTAACGTACATATATAATACTATGATTGGGGCTATAAATATAACAATTTACATCCTTAAAATGCCAATAGAAGACATTTTGCTTATCATATTACGGATCTAAACACAGCACATTTGTAAGCACAAACCAAATAGCTCACAACTACTCTTTTTATTAGACAGGCTTATATAAATAAGTATTTAGGTTCCCAAATACTTTTTATCACTTGTAGATGAACTTCGTTCTCTACCGTCGTACTCATATAAGCACCAACTCTGCAGAAGTTCAGATGACCGAGCTATTGTGACTTCAACTTTAAAAAATAGTTCCGCTGCAGCAGGAATTGAACAGGATATTCAGGATAGCAGAAACTCGTCTTGCTCCAGAAACTTGAATTCTCAAACTAGCTTTCAGGTAATATCTTGCACTTGCAGTTAGCGAATATATGCTCTTTCACTGTATTTAATGTTGCAGGCAATACCTTGGTCTAGAATCGCCATTCATTTGTATCTGCATAGAGATTTATTTATGTATGTGCTTGCTTAATTAAAAATTTACTGCAATTACGCAAAACTGGATAATGTCGTCGAACTTTTAATACCTGCGAGACCTATTTTTATAATAGGAATTGTCACTGTTTTTTAACTGTTTTATTATTTTGGGACGGTACTGGGTTCAATTCCCACCTCTGGCAACTGACGGGTGGCCCACCCAGTCGCTTTAAAAATTGGGTACGAAAACCACAGTTGTTGAAGTAGGGAAAGTAAGGCAGTCGTCGAAGGCGTGATGCTAACCACATCACCTAGTACGCCGCTAACGGTGTGCCAGATTGACTGGGTTTCGCAAAGAGATATTTCGGCGACCCTGACTCGCCCTGTCTCCATGTTCCTAGATGGAATGAAGTGCCCGAACTTTACTTTACTATTATTTTGGAAGATCAAAGTTATACATCTTGCGTTGACAACTGAAAAATGAAAAGTATCCCATGATGTGGCCCCATCCTTTTCCTATATTCGCCCACTAAAAATGGTATGATTCCATCATTTCCAATGGAAAACAATTAAAAACATTGAAACTGATTTGAAATATAATAATTACTAATAATTTGCTTACATCTAATGCTTCAAGAAAATAATTTACATGGTGAGTTTATTTTGATATTTCATTTGACATAATTCCCATCACGTTTAGATAAATTAGTTTATAGTTTATTAGTATCAGAGGCGAAACTCTTCTTTCTTCTCAGAAGAGTTACCGCGCTCTTCTATCACTTCCATTGCAAAAAACATTCGCATCTGGCGTGGATTACACGTTGAGTTATCGTGCTATTTTGCTTTTCCCCTGATGAAGCTCCTTACGAAAGTTGGCAAAACGTTGAGTTCGTCGACCTCAATAATGACACGTTCCAATTCCGGAAGTCGTTTGTTACTTAATGGCAATTGCCGTGAAAGCCTCCGAAATCATCACATTTTCAAGAACTTTGGATTCAAATTAATATAAATAGAACAGACGAGAAAACTTTTCAGTTTACAATTATTGACTTCATACGCTAACAATTACCTGAAATTTGTTATTTACGCCTCAAATTTCCCATTTATACGCCTTTTTTCCAACTTATAAGAGAGTTATAACATGTACTATCCATTCACAAAACTCGTGAACTGTAAAAACGCTGTCAACTTGGTACCTTGTTTAAATTCTGTTTTGGAACTTCTGCTTGCTGATTTTGGCAGCACTGAAATATTTGTAAAAACATGACGTATGTCACACTTTCTTGTAAAAAAAATAATCTCCCAAATTTCTTAATTTTAGTGCATACACTTCAATTGCAATAGAACAGAAACGAAAGAGGGTTTTATATTGGAAAGGGAAAAGGTTGATTATTACAAGAAAAAACTAGAAGAAAATAGTTTTGACTTTTGACACATGTAACATAACCTTAACGTGCTTTTCCAAAATAATGTTAATACACTATTTGTAATAAAAATTGCACTGTCGAGCAGAATGTATGTAACAAACTATTGCTGCGTAATTTAATTCTACAATGGTCAGTGTCCATATTAATGAACGAGATGATGAAGCGTTCCGATTGCTAAATATGCTGTTAGTTACAAAACTCACATTGTCCATTGCATACACATTTAACGCGGGCTAGTAAGAGTTTCCATACCATATAGTATATATATCAGCTTAAAACAGACCATCTAGGTCTTGAGGTGTATAATGTCTTTCCACTTATTCCTGTCCCTTGCTAGTTCTCTCCAATTTCTAATCTGCTTATCTACCAGGTCTTGCTCCACTGCTTGTATCCATCTTTTCCTAGTTCTTCCTTTCTTCTTTTTCCCTTCTGTCACCCTCCAGGCCACATCTCTAACATTTCTTCCGCCGTCTATTCTTTTCAGATGACCTAACCATTGTAGTCTTTTACTTTTAACGAATTCCCCCACTGACTTTTCTCCATACAGTTCATATAACTCTGTATTCATTCTTCTTTCCCATCCTAGTACTGTATTTTTTCCACCTAGTACTCTTTTTAAAATTTTTCTTTCCCATATTTCTATCTTGGATTGGTTTTTCTGATTTATAACCTAGGTTTCACATCCATAGGTTAGTGTTGGCCTTAGCACTGACTTGTAAATTCTAAGTTTTGTATTTCTTTCTAGCTCTTAATATCTTGTTTAAGCCTCCTGCACAGTTATTACTTTTTGCTACTCTTAGATCGATTTCACTATCTTCTTCGCAATTATTGGTAACGAAGACACCTATGTACATGTAGCTCTCCACTTCTTCAAATTCCAGCACATCTTCATTACCATTTTGCTTTTTAACCTTGAGATTTTGCTGTATTATGCTGCTGTTCTTGTTCTTGAGTTCCATGTATTTTGTCTTGTCTATATTGAATTGGAGACCCATTTTCTTCTGCAGATTCTGTTTTGCCACATCCTGAAGTTCTTTCCTGCTTCTTGCCACATCATCCGCGTACGCTAGGCACTGATGACTCTTAGAGAATAAAGTTCCTTTTCTATTTATCTCGCTATTTCTAATTATCATTTCTAGGACTAGGTTGAATAAAACACACGATAGCCCTTTCCTTATTTTAAATTCTTTGCTATATTTCGTATTAAACTTAACTGTTGTGACTGTGTCTTGCATTGTCATTTTTACTAATCTAATTAGTTTGGCTGGAATTTTCAGTTCTTTTAGAGCGTTCATTAACTGTTTCCTACATACATTATCATATGCTCCCTTAAAATCAATGGACAGCATATGAGTAGGAACATTACATTCGTAACAGTCATATAAGATGTGCTTTAGCATGAAGACTTGATCTGTTGTTGATCTATTTTTCCTAAAGCCTCCTTGGTAATCTCCCAGTGCTGTTTCTGCATACTTTTCTACTCTTCGTTTGATCAGGGTGGCTAGTATTTTGTGACGTTAAGCAGTGCAATCCCTCTATAGTTTTTGCATTCCGTCCTGTATCCTTTTTTGTAGATTGATGAGATCACTGCCTTATTCCATGACTTTGGCATTGTTTCCCTTTGCCATGCTTTAGTTATCAGGTCTAGGATTTGTTTCTGCATAAAATCTCCATCATACTTCAAATTCTCAGCTGTTATTTCATTTTCTTCTGGTGATCTATTGTTTCTCATTTTATCTGTTATATCTTTTTTATTTCGTCCATACTGGGATTTTCCCCTGTTTCTTCATCATTAATAGTATTTTAGTGGCCTCCATTTTCTTCCAATTACAATTCTTCATTTAATATTTCCTCAAAGTATTGTCTCCACCTTATTAATATTTCTTCATCTCCTCCCAATAAGTTGCCTTCCTTATCTTTAATGAATGGTGTGTTATTTCGGTATCCAGTTCGGATGTCGTTTAGATCTTTATAAAAATTTCTAATTTCTTTGGCTTGGTATCTATTCTCCATCTCTTTTATTTGATTTACAAAATGCTTTATTTTCCTTTTCCTTAGGACCCCTTTCACCTTTTTCCTCTGCTTAGCATATATTTGGTTCGGATGTCGTTTAGATCTTTATAAAAATTTCTAATTTTTTTGGCTTGGTATCTATTTTCCATCTCTTTTATTTGATTTACAAAATGCTTTATTTTCCTTTTCCTTAGGACCCCTTTCACCTTTTTCCTCTGCTTAGCATATATTTGGTAATTTTCCTTTGACGGTGTTTGTAGCATTATTTGTCTAAGCCTTTTCTTTAGCTTTAGCTCCTCTTCGCACTCCACATTTAACAATTTTTTTCTTTTGCGGTGTTTCTTTGTGATGCGTGCTTTATTGATGATTTTAGCCTTCTCCATCTCTCCTCAACACCATCTATCGCATTGTCCTCGTTATTGAGTTTGTCTTCTATATCCATCTTATAAATTCGTGCTACTTCCTCATTTAGGAGCGCACTTACATTGTATCTTTGTCTTCTCTTTATTGATCTTCTTTTTACTTCTAATACTTCTGTCTCTTTCAGCTGTACTTGTACTCCCACAAGGAAATGGTCCAAATCCGCCTCAGCTCCTCGATATGATCTGACTTTAGTTATTATTTTTCATGTTTAGCTTGAATTAGGACATGATCTATCTGGTTTGATTGGTTTCTTCACGGTATTGTCCATGTGCTTTTATGAATCGCTTTTCTTGGGAAATGTGTACTCATTGTTTTTAGATTTTTTCTATTGCTAGCGAGATCAATCTTACACCATTATCATGCTGTCTGTGTGCTTGCTTTCTCCTCCCGTTATCTTCTGGTAAATATCTTCTTTCCCGACCTTTGCATTTGCATCGCCAATTATTATTATGATGTCCTTTGGGATGTTATCTATTTTTTCCTCTAATACCTCGTAGAACATATCTTTTATTTCCTCCTCTTTTCTTCAGTGGGTGCATGGATATTTATTATGGATATATTCATTCTTCTATGCTTTATGGTTACATTGCACATGCCATCTGATACTTTTTCGAAATTCTTTACTTTTTGCTTTATTATTGGGCTTATCAGAAAGCCAGTGCCAAACCACCCTCTTTGACTACCACTTCTGAACAGTGTCTAGTTATCTACTATTTGTATGCCGTTTCCTTTTATGTGTCTTTATAAACTGCACGGACTCCTCATGGAGTATATTTGATGGAATAATTTAGCTTGTAACAGCTCTAATATCACTGCTACGTGAGTTCCTAGCTTTAATGTGCACAATATTCAATTTTCTTTGCTCGCAGGCCCCCAATTGAACACATACAAGGTATGCCCTTGAATTCTGCCACTGTGCCCCCAATTCAATTATAATCAATCCTGTTTCTTCTAGTTTAAATTAATTTAAATTAAAGTTGAAATTCGTGCTGAAATAACTCTTAAAGCTGATATGGACCACGTGTTGGGACAAGAGTCCCCGCCACTACAGATAGTGAACAAATGGGCTAGGATGTTTAAGACGTGAGAACTGTGAAGATGACCCCCGCAGTAAACGCCCGTTAACCGTCATTATTCCAGAAAGCGTTGAAAAAGTTCAAGATGTAATATAGAGGGTGCCCAATTAGTGTGCTGGTTTTCAATTGCGCCTTTACTTTTTTCTGGTAAAAGGTTTGATTGTGGTGATCCTAATGGGCTTTAAGGGAGCACATTTTAAAATTATTTTGACGTACATAGGGTGTTCCAAAAAGTTTGGCTTAAAAAGCTATTCTTTTTTTATGGAACACCCTAGCTTTTCTTTTAAATTGCTTTCACCCACCCAATTTATGAACGGTTTCAGTATTTTTTGTCAATATCAAGATTCTATTTAAAACTCCACATTTACCCCTTTCTAAAAATTGAGGTAATAGTTGTCACCTAGGATACAAAAATTGTAAAGTTTAATAAAAACCGGTTATTTTAATACAAGATGTTTAAGATACCGATTCAAATGCCTATATTGCGACAATTGGAAGCTGGCAACTGGAGGCTTCCTCGTCGTGCAACGGTTTCAGGTGACGCCACCTTAATTGTCGGCTTGCTGATGGCTCCTGCTGCTAATTTTTGCACCCTGGCTATCCTCAGGGACTGATCTAAAGGCTGCACCAGGGTTTCTGGCTGGCCGATGTGGTACCTTCTCGTAAAAGATCTTCGAAGTGGAACGCTCTTTAGCAATTCTTAAGCATGGATTTCCCTTTTCACCGGGATTCCCTATCTGGACAAATTATACACCCATATATGCACAACCGACTTGGAGAACAATTAAAACACTCTTTTTATTGATAAAAACTGTTAATTTCTGGGAGCCCAATTTTTTAACAATTGACAATCTCATTTCCTAGCAGCTATGAATAACATTTGTTTTATGGAATTAAGTTTTGATCCACAATTTTTACTTACCGACTAAAGTTTTGATGCACTGTTCTTTTCTTAAGTTCTAAATTGTCTTTTTTTAAATGCTAAAAATTGTCTTTTCTTGTAAACATTCAACGCAACACAACTTTTTATGCTCTGATTTTTACACAGAAGTTTTTAAATGCACCGACACTTGAGTTTTTAAATGCACTGAACGAATCTGTGTTCTTTGCTAAATAGCGTAATTGCTTTTATAACGTCCTTACTTCCTCGTACTGTTGTGCCTAATTTATTTGCCCTTCAGCCATCTTACCGTTCACTGGTACAATAACCTTTAATTACCACAACACGCTCATAATTTCTGTATATCAAGATTCATATCACCGTATTGACTTCACACAGCTAAAACCTTTCAGCTACATAATTCAGTCTGCACTTGCCATTCTAATAATTTATTTTGATTAAAACCATGAACGTAATCCTTTTGAATTCTGTCAATTTAATGCCAAATTATATTTACTGCTGTTCATATCTACTACATTTATTACTGTAAAATTACCGGCTTCATTGCAATAAATAAAATCTTTAATTCTGTGCTCGTTTTGAATATTCAGTTCATGTTACCTACGCAACCAGAATTATTTTAAGCATTAAACCATTGCAATATATTTAATCCTTATTTTCTTAATTTTTTAAACGGAAAACTCTACCGAGTGTTTCACTTAACGTGCGAACATAGGGAAATAGCATGGGAAATCGTATATATGCAGATTCCTGCTTGCCGCTTGAATTGATAGGATATTGTTAGTGGTATCAATCGAAAGAGAAAAAAATGCGCTTTGATACTTATTCACAAAAAACAGGCCAGCCATAACCAAATTTGTTCATTCTAAAATAAATGTTATTTTCTGTTAGTTATCAATTCATGTATTTAACTTATTACTATGAATAATCATGTTTTTAAGATAAACCAATTTGATCATGGCCTCGTCTGTTTTTTGTGAATAAAATGCATTAAATTTTTAAGCTATTTCTAGTTTAAACGTTTTAAGGCTCTACTTTACTTAACCGTAGAATTGCAAAAAACTCAAAAAATTTTATTATAATATAAAAATGTTGCTGTGAATTCTAGAACGGTCTTGATGGCTACATGGGGGATGCCATAAAATATTCTGAAAATTTTAAAGTAGTCTTGCAAATAACATTTTTTAGCTGTAATTATGTAGAAGGTATTACAATATATGTCTTTCAAGTGCTTCAATTTTGACTTTATTTGTAAAAAACTATATACAATTTAGGCAACCCACACTACAATTTATTCGCTTTTGGTGTTGCTATTAAAAAAATATTAGGCGGAGTAAGCAGCTTATAGCTGATTACAGTCTAGCTCATGGAAACCTAAACCAGGAGAGGTTTGCGTACTTAAAATAAATATTTTATTGCATTTTTATTTTGCAGTTAGTTACATTATTTTTGAATCATGTAATTATTTTATTAGATTTGTTTTTTATTTGGGGATTTTAGAATTTATGTTTGATAACATTAAAACTTTGTTTTCCTACATTACTACCGGTGTTAAGTTATACCGGAGTTTTAATATTATCCAACCTAGATCTTAAAAATCTTCGAAATAAAACACAAAAAACAATAAAAATAAAGAAAAATGTGGAAATAAAACAAATAAATAAAGACTGATCCAAGTGTTATTGATTTTATTTCAGTTAATAATAATTTATAATATACTGCTTAACAAATAAACTGGACCACCCATAAAAATTGTATTTGTTACATTACATCATAAAATATATAGTCTCTCCCAAAAAACCGGGACATTTTTTTTGGCTTAATTCTCAAAATGTGTCAACACGATCAATTATTCGCGAATTATCCGTAGTTTCAATATGTGCTGGCATTTTTCAGATTTGAATAATGACTTTTGATGGCATTTATTAATTAGAATTATCAGTGTTAGCAGTTGTTTTCGCATTTTGAGAATTAGGTCAAAAAAGTGTCCCGTTTTTTTTGGCCGCTACTTTATTTATAAAAGTTTTTGTTTTATGGTATACTCATATTAAGCATATTTAATTGCACTGTCCTCAAATATTAACTAAAACAAAGGTCCCGAGTGGTGTAGCTTGAACAAGCGTCCACGTTCGATCAGCAGAGTTAAGCAACGCTCTCTCTGGTCAGAACTTGGATGGGAGTTCCACGGCTGCATCTCTCGGCGCCTCGTGGTACGGCTATCACGGAAAAAAGTTGGTCCCGGCGGTCATAAAACATCATGACAGTCGTTAGTGGGGTTGGAAGTCCTCATAACTGCACAGCGACGCCTATAATTGGCCTAACGGCTGTTGGCTGAGTGCGAATTAAATAAAAAGCATTAACAAAATCATATTAATAAAATTATATAAAAAAACTATTTTTAACAAAAATAAGAGGAAGAATAAAATAAGGAAATTTATATTTTGTTTGTCTCATGGGAACGTCTAAAAATGTTTGCCAACCATTTGGCATACTTTGTATGCCATGTGCAATCAACATTTGGGCAAAATTCAAAATTATCAAATTATAATATTTAATTAATGGACTTACATTTATCAACCTGCATAACCTGCCAAGCCTCAAGCCATATTCCTAGTGGTGGAGTCAAATGCCCTCAACTTTACTTTAATTAGATCCACCGGACCTAAGGCAAGAACACTGTATTACAAAAAAAAAACTATTGGTTAAATTATATAAAACGATTCGCACTTTAATTTGATTAACACTGCTCAGGCAAGTCTTACTTCTGTAAATTTTTGCTATTTTAGTTTTCTAGTCGCGGGTTTCCAGTTTTGTGGTTTCTGCTGGAACTATTATGTTGATTATTACTGTGGAATTAAGTTCGGTAAAATATAACCGTTTGTGGAAAACAATAACATTTTTTTTATTACCTTAGAACACACGAACAAACTACAACATATACAAATTCGTTAAAGTTAATTTACGATACAAATACGAATTGTGAGTAGCCTGGTTTTCGATACTGAATTATTTATTAAATAAAGACCTTGGATACTGACCCTGGTCTCGACTTTGCTCCAAAATGGAACAAGTCGGTATATGCAGAAAACGTGATATTAAGTCAAATGAATGAAGAAAACTGATGTTACGTAAAAGTAAAAGTCAAAGTAAAAGTGATCTCGAAAACTGTTACGGTATTAAAAGAACTTTACGACACCCACCCAAGGTGAGCATCGCACCACGGAATCAGTCCTGAAAAACTGGCACACTTGCCCTGAAATCGGTTCAAAATAGGCTAAAGGCCACGGCTGGAACGCTCAGGGAATCGGGCGTGAGTCATACGATACGTTCTGGGCAAGCGTGTTGCGGCATAATATATATATATAGGGTATGTCAGAATTATGAGGGCGCCACCAAGCCTGTCTTAACCCGACTAACCGGGCCTCGACGGTTAGACGGGAGCGAAGCACGCAAAATACTTCGTCGATAGGATTACTCAAGAGTTGCAAGGTCAAATAACAATTTCGAGATTGCCTTATGCAAGGATTGTAATTAGGTGCCAATCCGACCGCGACTACGCAGCTGTCTCACCCACCTGTACGCTCAAAGCTCCCTCGTCCCGTCGCACAATAATCAGTACACTGAAGGGGGCGCTTATCTGAAACAGAACATGCACAAGTCGAAACAAAACAATAGTTCCCTTAACTAACAAATCATGTATTGACTCACGGGTTACAATGGGGCAGCAGAGTGCGTCGCCCTATATCTATAAATAGATTATATCTAAGAACACCAGCTGGTGCGCGCTCTAAACCTAGCGACAGATGTTGAACAGTAATGAACAAAGTAGCACTTGTAACATAGACAGTCTGTAATTTGGAATGAGTGTACAAATATGCGGGCGCGACGCCTTATGCAGCAAACAGTAGTGAACAAATATGACGACAGTGCCTGTAGGCACAAGAGATGTGACGGGCTCGCTCGCGGCGTCCCAATACAGCTCGTACGCGGGGCTTAAATGCTCTCCGCGGGACAGGTACACTCGCGTTCACAGCGGTAATCAGTTCAAAGGCACATACCTTAATATGTAGGCGGTTGGGGAGCCTGGTACAGTTGAGTTGCGACAGGCTGCAGTCTTAGGTGGCAGGTACTTTCGACGTTCGACGGCTATAGGGATGAGTGGACATCCGCCATAATGGCGACGTGAGACGCGTCAGGACGCGTACAACTGGACGACGAAAAATGGGCTACTTTTGTTCTGCGGGACAGATCCTCGAAGGTCGAGATGAAGGGGGCACGATCCCTTACTTACGGGAGCAGGAACTGGGCTCAAAAAGCACCCACGCTACGCCGAAGACAATTCGAAACTCACACACACAACCACCACTCGAAGGTGAAACCATTCTCGCAGCGCTCGCTGCCACAGCTCGAGACGGGCAACGGAAAAGAGGGCCTCCACGGCAACAATACTAAAAGGACAGCGGCAGGCGTCCTCGGGCACCTAAGGGGCCGAAGGACGCCGCCTGGATAACACAACCACCAAACGAACGCTTTCTGCAACGGGCTGCGATCAACTGCCCAGAGGGAAGCGCTGCCACAGGTCACATCGGTCGCGTCCCCACGTGACTAAACCTCGGCAGCCAATCGCGAGGCGATAAAATGAAACAAATTAATGCCGGCGGCAATGGTATCACGCCACAACGGCGTGTTTTCTAGAAGATTCGGAATTCTTGCGAGCGATACCGCTCGGCTGCCAAAGCGCCATCAGAGGGGGGCTCCAACCGTCGAGAAATACTGCGTTTGGGGCCAAATATGTGCGAAATCATGATTCTGGAATTAGGCGATGGAGCCAAATAAAGAACTACAAGGGTTTAGCATACGGGCACGCTGCCCTAAAGCCTAGGTGGCTATTTAAAATACCAAAATGACCTGACAAAACTAAGCTACTGCGTTTATATATGGTGCGCCTGAATAAAAGAGGCATTCCCTATTCTTTTGAGTACAATAGGATTGTCCAGCTAAGCTCCCTTTTCTCTATTGTAGCACAAGAGGTTAAAATCATCCGTCGAAAAGAACTTTCCCTTTTCGAGCGTTTACGAATGTATTGTCGACCGGGCATGACTATCTCTTTCCGCCTGGTTTATTGTTATTTGGGACAAAAGAGTTTGTTGGCCCATATTCCTGCGTTTGCGACATAACCCCGGCTGTGTTAGAAATTGCATCGTGATCGTTATTGCAATAAGAAAAACGCCTTCCGAACATGTTACAATCAGTAGAAAAAAATAATACAGTTTGTTCAAGACCAGAATTGCACAGGAACTGAAAGGGTGAAACCGGACCTAATAGCTGTAGGTCGTTTAAAAATAATTATTAAAGCTAGAAAGTTACATGTTGATTAAACAAACGATTGAGATATTTAGTCTCTGGAATTATTGAAATGTCTTGAAAATCAAAGTTGTCATGAATAGAAAGAATTCGAATTGACCCAACTATTTCTAGTCGTTTAAAAATCATTAGCGCAAGTTTAAATACTCATGGTTGTAATTAAGGGATTCAGGTATTAATTAACATTGTAGCATGGTATCTGTGGTGCACAATTCTACTTTGAGAATAGGCAACTTACGATACTCCAAACTTGAATTTTATTTAAGAAAAGCAGAACCTTAATTGAAGGGACACAATATATAATTATCAGTGTTTTGTATATGAATAGGGTCTCAGCCCGTTGGGTGCCGCATTTGCTGCCGGAACAAAAGTGTGTCTGTAATAATCTAATTATATTTCAATTTATTGTTTTGACTCTTCTAAGAAGGACCCTAAAGGGATTTTGCTCCTATTTATAACTATGGATGAGACTTGGGTTCACCTCTACAAATCCGAAACCAAACAACAGTCGATGCAGTGCAAATGTTCTGGTTCAACAAAAGAGCGTTCCATCGGCTGGGTAACTGTTCGCGTTTATAGTTATTTTGGAATGCTAAGGGTATAATCTTATACGACTATTGGTACTACGATACACGTTCAGTATTATTGTAGATTGTGGGAAAAATTGAAGACGAAAATCGTAAGAGAACGATTCCAAAAGCCATGATAATGCCCTGTGCTATACCACCAAATTCATCATAGAAAAACTTGTCAAGCTGTAATTCCAATCGATCAGCCGACACTAATTTTGGTTCCTAAACCTGAATAAATTCTTAGCCGGTAAGAAATTTCAGCCAATGAGGAAGTGATGAACGACGTAAACAGTAGTGTTGAAGACCTAGACCAGTGGTTCCCAAACTTATTTGGCCTACCGCCCCCTTTTAAGAAAGAAAATTACCCAGCGCCCCCTGGAAATCTACATTCTTTAAGCGAACAAACAGAAAGTAATTGTACTGGTAATTATCTATGAGTATTTCTAGGTAGGAATATATTTTGAAGAAATAAATTAATTAGCAATTACAAAATACTAGGGGATATTTATACATTAAAAGTACAACATAAATATTTGAGAATTGTTTAATGAATGATACATTAGATACAGCTACTGTTAAATTGTAAATAGTTTATTAAAAAGGTTCGAGCATATAAGTTGATTTAGTTGGGATAGTTGTTTGGTAACATCAGAGCCTAGATTTTAATTTGTAGGTATTAACTGACAATCGGAATAACTAAAGTGAAAGCCAAACTCAAATGATTATCTTAAAAAGTCAATTATGAAATGTTATAATAAAATATACCATATAAGAAACAGAGAATAAACAGACTGAATAAATAAAGTAACAAATGGTATGAAAAAGAATAAGAACATTTAATAATGGTAAATAGTCTTCATGGAATAAATAAATCTGTAACTTGCATTTTGTGTGTTTATTTGGAAAATAATGTTACACTATGTTACACAACAGATGAAATATGTACGAATGGGTTTTCTAAATCTTCTTATCATCTCTTCCTTCTTTAAGCTTTCACCGCCCCCTTATTTTTATTCACCGCCCCCCAAATGCACCCGAGGCTACTATTGCCCCCCTGGATTCACTGGAATCACTGACCTAGACGAATCAGTTTAGTAATAAAAATGGTTTAAACGTTCTTGAGTAGCGATGTAATAATTGAGTTCTCAGCAGAGCATGTTGAAAAATAAAATTAATTTGACGTAATTTTTGTATTTTTTCTAGGTTTCCCAGCGAACATTTCATACATTCATCATAAGCAGTAGTATTTAATATTAAGTTAATTTTAATATGGGACTAAGAAAAAGAAGTACCTTCGAAACTGAAATCTATAAACCACAAGAGATATTCTCAGAATAAACTTTAAAATAGGCAAGCGGTTGATCTGTGATGTAACTAAACACGTTAAAAATGGAATTCTAGCGATTGATATAAAGTTCGTAGAGCAAACAAATATATATGAAAATAAAACTAAAAAAACTGTTTTAGTGATGACTGAAACAAGAAATTTTGTAAACTTTGAAAAGTTCTCGTTTGAGTTTCGAAGCGTAAACATTTTTCGATAACCGGCTCGACGAGTGTGATATCAGAATTCAGTTATCAGTTGCAAACAATGAATTATATACAACACATTAACGTATCTACAGACAACACAGGTACGATAGCTATATGTAAGAAATAAAATATTATGTGTTCATAGGGAAATAATCCAGAATACAACAATATTATAAATATATAACAAGTTTATCAACATCAAAACATGCAATGGCAGCCAACAACGAATACATTTCCAATCATAAATACACAACCTCCGCCATCACAGCAAATACACCTAATAACACTTTGGCAACAAACGGCCTCTGGCTACTCTAACCCTACTATACATCAACAAACTTATCCTATGGCAGGAATTCCCACCAGTGGCGTAGACAGAGGTTATCAACTACAAAGAAGAGGAAGAAAAACAAACGAACAGTAACAATGAATGGCAAGAAATAAAAAGTACAAAAGGAAAAAAACACAGAAAACAAAACCAAGCACCACTACAAACGCTATCGAGACTAAAAACCGCTACGACTCGCTGACTCAAGACGCAGAAACAAGCAAAGAAAGCACAGAAGTTGCTAACCAAGACCTCCCCGTATATTTTTACAAGGGGTTAAGAACTACAATGAATTGCTAAAACGGATCCAAATCGTCGCAGAAGCAGAACAGTATCAGACAAAGACTTTAGCTGATAATGTCGTCAAATAAACTGCCAAATCCTGAAACATACAGGAAACTGATTCGAGAATTTGAAGAACAAAACATTTGCTACACACATATCAAATGAAGGAAGAGAAGGCCTACAGAATAGTAATCAGATACCTACACCACTCCGCAAACCCAGACAACATTAAAAAAGAAATATCTAAGCTAGGACATAACGTCAGAAATATAATAAATGCACAGCACAGAATCACAAAGCAACCCCTCAACCTATTTTTTGTAGATTTGGAACCCGCTTCAAACAACAAAGATGTTTATAAAATAAAAGGACTTCAGAACATGATAGTACGAATAGAACTCCCCCGCACAAACAAAAATAACATAATACGGGTGGCCATAAATATCTGAGATCCCGGTAGCCATGGAATTAGCTGCTTATAAATGTTGGGTTAGTATTATATTTCAATTACAATAGGTATTGGTACATATGTAATGTAATTAAATGCAATAAGGGGAGGGGAATATGCCCCGGATTCTGCAGTTTAGCCTACGACTCGACTATAAAAATCTTCTGTTCTAACTCCATTACTTATTGCAATCTGTAATAATTTTTGACAGATAGGAATTTTAGTTGTGATGACATTTAATGACATTTGTTTAGTTGGATTCATCACTTTAATAAAGCGGTGTTGATTCGAAAGGTAATGTGATATCATATATTTATGGCCACCCGGTATAACTTATACTAAAATAAAGTGCAAGCAGCAATAATAGTGGTGTCCCAATACTTAGAATGGCGTTTTAAAGACTGGGATCGATTTAATTCATAATTCAAATGGACAGTAGCAAAATTGGAAATATTTTAGATCCCTTAAATATCGAGCTCAAGTAGTATAGTAACTAGAGGGCGGATATTTATGTTGAAAAATACTTAAAATAGGTGCTTATTTTAGGTTAGAAACATCTATATTTAGGTCTCAAAAATGTCAAAATAGGTGCCCCTTTTAGGATAAAAAATTTATATATTTATTTAAATAATTTAGAACCAAGTAAAGTCAGGTTCTTAAATTGATTTATGTATAGAAATAAAAAACAATGTACAACATAAACAAACGCCAATGTATAATTTTAAAAAACCAAGTTATTTATTTTGTAATATAAAATAAAATAATAGTAGTTTATTTATCTAGAACGAAAAGTGACATTTTAAAGAACGAGAAAGTTGTTTACGGCCGAGGCGTCAGCCGAGGACGGAATTACTTGCGAGGACCTTTAAAAACACTTTTCGTTCGTGGTGAATACAACAGTTTATTTCATACTGCAAGTTTAATGAATTTTAAATAAAAAGTTGTAAATCATTTCAAATTTCATGTCAACCACTGACGTATAATTTTAAAGTACTTGAACTTTAATATTTTACTTTAAAGTCTAGGATTTTATGTTCCATTTTTTGTACCATAAATAAGTTTTAAAGTACTTGAACTTTAATATTTTACTTTAAAGTACTAAGACTTTGATGTTTCATTTTTTGTACCATAAATATTAAACCTCCAACTGAATATAATTTTAATATTTAAAACAAATTGAAAAACAAAATTCACAGATTTTTTACCATTTTACAAAGGTCGGAGGACCTGTTTTATAGAAGCTCTATGCAGGGCTGTGACTTCATGTTGTGCAATATGAGTTTTCTTTTCACAAACAAACTATAAAATAAAATAACTATAAAATAAAAGGAACATTCTGTGAGGGCGTATATTAACTTAGAACTTTACTGCAACAATATTTTGTTTGCTGCATTAACTTCGTAAACGGTGAGATTTGACTGACAAGCCACCCAATCTTGCATTCTCTCTGGTCGATTTTTTTTAAATTTCCGCATGTATATCTACACAGTTTCACTTTTCAAGTTACTTTCAATTTAATACTACACTTTTGTACTTAAAAATTGGCGGCACAACTTCAAACATTTAAGGTTATGTCTACGTAAAGAAAAAACTGTCAACGATGCTATTTCCGTCAACTAACAACACTTACGCCAGTGACGAGCATGCGAGTGACCTCACACGTTGAAGACACAGGATGAAAATATTAACAACAGTTTATTGTGTTGCATATGTATAAGGCTAATATTAATTCTGTAAATGCAAAAAAAAGTCTGGTGTGATACACTCACACAACTTCCTTTTACAGTGATCTTATAATTAGTAAAAAATTTCATTTTAATTTCTAAGCATTTCTCAAAAATTTTCAAAAATTACAAATTCTATAAAAACGGTACAAAATAGAGCGTTAGTTGAAGAGACAAATTTTCTCTAAAATTTTAAGGTGAATTCAAAAATGTAATAATATACCGGGTGTTCTATTTAAAATAGGCGTTAATAAAAAAAAAATAGAAAAAAAAGAGAAGCCCACTTTAGAAGTATTCAACTGGAAAATCACTTATCTCACATCAATACACATTAAAAATGTAATAAAAATGTAAAGTTTGAAAAAAATCGTTAAAGCCGTTTTTGAAAAAATCGAAAAAAACTGAAAAATCACAAGAGTAAAAACCTACTTCCGGTTATGCGATTTTCTTCAAAAGCTTGCTGTCTCATCTACATAGTACACAAAACTTATATATGAAGTTTCAACGCCATACCTCTCTTCGTTTTTGAGATATTCTGTTCACAGACACACAGACAGACAGATCAATGAAAAAAAATATGTTTTTTGGGATCAGGGGACTCTAAACGTGAAGATTTGTTGAAGACTCAATTTCGAATTTTTGGGTTGAATCCAATACTTCCTTTTTAGTAAAAGGAAGTAATAAGAATGCTATTCTATACTTAAAATGAAATAACTTACTTTAGGCAGGTTAAAACCTTAAATAGGTGAGAAATGCAAAAAATAGGCAGTAAATAGGGTGTTGGGTCTTATAAACTCTAAAATAGGTATTTTAGGTGATATCAAATAGTCGTCAAAATGCATAGTTTTTATTGAAATGAAGCTATATGTATGTAAAGGTGATGTGCCTAAAAAACTCACAAAAGGCTAAAAACCTAATATCCGCTCTCTAGTAGTCGCGAACTGCTAAAAATTGATCATAGTTGGTAGAACTCTATCGTACAAGCGAAACATCAATAGTTCTTATTACAGGTATCTTTAAAACAGCGCACAGAAAACTTTAGTGTGTCGCATATAATTAAAATATTTTAGTTTAGATGGCGCTATCGGCATTTCTCCAACATAGATATATAATATATCCATGTTCTCCAAACAGGCAAGCAAATTTAATTAATGCTGCATGTCGATGCTCCAGTTATTGCTTATTCATGCTAAAAGTGGAAACGGAGCAATTTATTTCCGATTTATGTATTAAATGCGTTTTAGTTCCTTTTACAATAAAGGAAGTATTGTGTTCACCCCAAAAATTCGAAATTAAGTTATCAACAGATCTTCACGTTTTAGAGTCCCCTGAACCAAAAAAACATGTTTTTGTTTATTGGTCTGTCTGCCTGTGTGTGTGTCTGTCTGTGAACAGAATATCTCAAAAACGAAAAAAGTTATGGCTTTGAAACTTTATATATAAGTTTTGTGTACTATCTAGAAACGACAGCAAGCTTTTGAAGAAAATCGCATAACCGTGTAACTCTTGCGATTTTTCAGTTTTTTCGATTTTTTCAAAAACGGCTATAACGATTTTTTTCAAACTTTACGTTTTTATTAAATTTTTAATGTGTATTGAGATCGGTGATTTTCTAGTTAAATACCTCTAAAATGGGTTTCTTTTTTTTTAATTAACTCCTATTTTAAATAGAACACCAGGTATATTAATACATTTTTGAATTCAATTACAATTTTAGAGAAAATTGGTCTCTTCAACTAACGCTCTATTTTGTACGGTTTCTGTATAATTTGTAATTTTTGAAAATTTTTGACAAATGCTTAAAAATAAAAAATAAAATTTTTGCCTAATTTATCATAAGATCGCTGTAAAAGGAAGTTGCGTGCGTCTATGACATCAAATTTTTTACATTATAACTATGGAATTAGTAGCTGTAAATGTTTTATACAGATACTTAATGCACAATTAGAAATTAATTTAGAATGACTCTTGCGTGGATTTTTAAATAAATGTAATTAGAAACATTTCTCAGTGGGTTTTAAAGTCAATTTTATTAGACATCAGTTGGTTAACCACAAAGTAGGTATGTGCTGTCGCTTTCTCTGTAGGTGTTATCCGACTTAAAGCAATAATTATTCGATTGAGTTGTGTACTGAGATTTTTCTTACTTTGGTGCAGAAAGTACTCACTTTTCGCAAGCATTTGCCCACAGAAAGTGGCTACTTTCTGCACTCTTATGTCAACATTTGCTACACGTTAATGTCAATACTTTCTGCACTCTCAAGTGATAATAATCTGATTGGCTAAAACTGACAAATGTCAATTTTTTGTGAAGCCGTTCTAAGAAAAATAGTATGTAACGGTAAACGTTTAGCTTAATTTTCAGAATAAAGTTACGTTGTACAATAATTATCGATTAAGTACTTTATTTTAACTCCCATTCCTCACTTGCTTAGTTTTAGGTTTCTATACCTACTCATGTATATTTTATATGTATTAAGAAGTTACAGACACACTTTTCTTTAACGTGACTCTGTTTTATTCGCAGCTGATTTTAAACGTTCAACAAATTCATGGAAATCATGTAGCCTTGCATATATACTGGTGTCTCGAGATGCTTGAGTAACCAATGTGGGGTTATACGACCAAAAAGTTTAAATACCACTGTACTACATGTGTTATAACTACTTTATAGATTTTCGCTTGTCGTTTCTGATATGTTAATTTTTACAGATGGTGTCCATTTAGACCACTTAGTTACGTGTTTCTTTTTAAATTTAAGTAATGTATTTGTCGTTTTAATGTAGAACCTGTGATGACTATGTCAGGTACGTGAATGTTTTTATTTTTTCCAACCCCGAGCGTAAAAGTACTGTACTCACTATTTTCGAGGACTAAAGTGTTTTTTAATACCTCAGGAATACAGTTAAAATAATTAATTGGAAATCATAGTTCCTTGAATTGACAACTGTCAAAGTTTTTATTTTCTAGCTTTTAGAGAAATTTATATTAGAAAGGCCACCCTTTGCAGTTCTATGTATAATACAAATATGTAACTGTTTGCATTACTTATATTCTGTAACTCTTACAGAGTTAATATTTATCAATATTGAAATTGGAAAAACAAAAGGCATATCTTCGGTGTGGAAATAACAGAACGTCACAGAAGTATTAGAGGAAATTTTGAAGTAAGACAGGCAGCAACTCTCTCTCTCTCTCTCTCCCTCTCTCTCTCTCTCTCTCTCTCTATCTATCTGTATCTGTTCGTTTCGACGAACAGGTACCGCTCGAAAGTTCACTGTAGAGCGTAAAATACAGTATACGTTTGGAAAATCTGCATTCCGTTGTGTCCAGTACGTCCTGGTTGCAGATAAAATCGTACTAGAGAAATTGTTACACATCAATTTAAATCGTTTTTTGTAAATTAGTATATACACAAATATTATACAACCATTGGGTGATTTGCTTGAATTTATATATTCTTAGATATACCGTATATATTATTTTTACCACTTCTCATTTCATTTACACCTCAGCCAGGTATATTCCCCAACAGTTGAATCTAATGAAAGAGAAATAATAGATTTCTATAACTTATTAACAGATACAATTGCACAAATCCCAACGAGAGAATTACTAATAAACAATCAGATCGAATATATCCTGATCAGACAACGTTGGAGTTCTTTTATCATCGATGCAAGGACAGCACCTGGGACAGATCACAGATCCCGAAGCATTTTTTGAAGCGTTTTCCTCACAGAACTGCGACTTGGATTAGGACAATACCCCAAATACCCTGTGAAAAAGCTGCAAGCTCGAATTGAAGAAGCCATTAGACAGTCACAAAGCTTCTTCTGCCTAAAACTGAAACAAGACTAGATTTCTACGAAGACCTTTGCATTGATATTATTACTCAAAAAATTGAAGGAACGTCTATGTAAAAATATACAAGTAAATGCAGACGGGAGGAAAATGCAGAGTACTCTTTAAAACCACAAAGAAAGTTACTAAAATCTTTAAACTTCGTAATTGGTCAATTAAGGATATCAACGAAACTTGAATTTGCGGTATCCATAAAATAATATAACGTTGGAAAGAGTACTGCAGTGAACTATATCCGGATCCACTTAGTACTCTAGTACCAACCAAAATTCAGGGTTTTGAAATGCAACCTAATGATCTTCCAGAAGAAACCAATGCAGCGATTAGAAAACTATCAAGTACTAAAGCAGTTGGCATCGACGAAATCCCTTCCAAAATCATCAAACTGCTTGGAAAGAAGGGAAACAACTCTTATACCAAATATGTCAACAAATCTGGGTTACGTGCCATTAACCCGAAATCTGCACAACGTCTGCAATAGTACTACCTTACAAGAAAGGAGCAACCAACATTTGTGATAACTACCGGTTGATAACTTTAATATCCCACGCGAGAACAGTTATGTTGTATGTCCTTAAGGAAAGATTAAATAAGTACCTAGCATGGCAAATCTCGCTCAAGCAAGCTGGATTCGTTGTAAGAACAATTTTTGCATTTAGCTTTTTTCCGCCTTCCCGCTTTTGTATCCTGAATTTTGGTATTTTTCCCGTTTCATTTACACTCAAATTGATGGTACAGTGATGTCTTAAAACTTAATTTCGTTCATTTTAAACCCTGGCGTTTTCCAGCCCATTGCATTTCATATCTTGGGCAACGTTTTATATTTAAATTTAGATGTGCTTGTTTGCCGTATGGATGACTACTCTTTGGCTCCAAAGCGATTGCCCGTTTTATTTGCTGGGGTTTTCCCGTTCTTCATGCAAAATTCTGATTTAATATTCCTCTACAATGACGCAACGCTGGTACTTTCCATATGTGTTAGACAAAGTACAAATTAAGTAGCGCTTGCGGGCGTTCATTTGGCTTCAGATTTCATCCCGCAGAGTTCCAGAAGGCAACAAGTGATAGTTTTTGTTCCGGCGGCGAAGGCCCTTGAGGTCAAGTTGAAATTATTAAGTGGTGAGGCTGAATGTGTGTTGTCGGTCACGTCTTGGTCTTTTAAGTGGGTCAGTCGTACTTCCACGTCCAAACCGAGAATTCGGGGGGATGAGCGGCGGTTATTCCGAGCGGCGGCGTAACAGGTCGAAAGGCCTATCCGGAAACAGTTGGCTCAAGGGGCTCTTTTGCCGGGTCAGGCCTTCTGGGGCGACGTTTGGGGGTGGCTGGCGTATCGGCAGGCAGGGACCAGACCTGTTGGAGGGCGAAGTAAGTCAGCTCCTCTTGTCTGGTTGTAGCTTTCTCCGTCAACGGAGAGTCCGGCGAGGGCATCGGTGAAGGACTATTTCGATTAAGGTCTAGGTCCGGGCATATGCGGTGGACATGGTGCGGCTTGAGGGCAGCCTGTTGTCCTGTCCTTGTTAGTGCTGGCTCGGCCAGGTGGCGATTTTGTAAAATATACCTTGCCACAGTTCAAATCACGCCCGCGACTCCCCCTATTGGTTAATCGAAAGTATACCGCGCCAGAGAATTTTTAGTAAAACGTACCCAAATATAATACATTGTACATTACTTAGTAGAGAAGACTTGCCTTTTTCACTATTTTGTAATGTAGTTTCCTAAAAAACATAAAGATATACAAGGTGTTAATAAAAAAACTTTACACACTTTAGCAGGTGATAGTAGAGATAAAAACAAGAAAAAAAATCTAATACACTTAGGTCCAATACTCCTTGGTTTTCGAGATATGGAATTTTTAAATTTTTATTTACACCTCTTATGAATGCGATATCGCGTTATCTGCGAAAAACGAACAATCGCAGAATACATGTCAATCAACATTTTTTTACAAAAAAAACTACAACAAACAACGCATTTAGCGCACTCTAAAGTTATCGCAGAAGATGTTTAAACTGTCGTCCTTGCTCTTGTAAACAAAGTTGCAGCCGTCGTCGAAGAGACTCACGCACTTGATGGTAAACACCTAGAGTCCTTAGTTGTTGGCAGGCGTCTACAATTCGCTGCCAAAGTTCATCTTCTGTGTTCACTTCAGTGGCGCAAACAAGATCTTTTAAGTAGCCCCAAACAAAAAAATCGCATTCATAAGAGGTGTAAATAAAAATTTAAAAATTCCATATCTCGAAAACCAAGGAGTATTGGGTCTAAGTGTATTAGAATTTTTTTCTTGTTTTCATCTCTACTATCACCTGTTAAAGTGTGTAAAGTTTTTTTATTAACACCCTGTATAACTAAGGTGGAACTAGAGTTTCTATTTTGAGGTAACTGTAAATACAAGTAACATAAATAATTGTATAATACTTGGACAAAAAAATAATGCAATTTTGCAATGGGTAGTATATTTTCAGTAATATTTGTCTCTAGGAAATGTTTTCTTTTTTCGTAATTTGTTTGCTTTTAGCTAGCGTTTTTTTTTCTGCTTTGGCAGGCCTTTCACTTTGAATCCTTTTTCTACCACAAGAAAAATCCATCCTTCGCTTTCTACGGAAGCGAGACGTTGGTTGCACCCGAATGAGTTTGCCTGTTTTGATGTCTAGTGTTTTATGGTAAAAAATTGCGCCAATTGCATTGGTATATTGAGGTTGGTCACTTCTCAGTCCCAGTGAACAACTAAGCTTTCCTTATTAATTTTTAGTTTTAATTGTTAATTCGTTACTAACCACATACTGTGCCCCACGAAACGTTCGATATTTAATATTATTAATTTTGCAGGGTAGCGAAATACCCATAAAAGGGCATTTTCAGCAATTTCCACGAGTCTCATGAATTTTAATGTGAGATCTTTTACTGCTTATTGATGAAGTTGTTTTTTGTCTAAATTTGAAATGTTGAAAAATAAGTTGTTACAATATGGGGTTTCGAATCGAGGAAGCTTACTATTTTTATTATAGGGTAAATCAGCAGTCATGCAAATTGCTAGCGATACTGCCCACTGTAGTTTTCCTTACGGTTTTTCGAAACGCTTACATCGCTTATGTTATTTAAGTTTTTACTTTCTAAGGACATTTCTGTATAAATCATATTCAGAATTTTGCTTGTTTCAATATATGCGAAATGTTGTTTTTCAAGAGAAGTCAACTAAAGACACGTAAATATGTGAAGTTGTACTTTGCATTGGACGGCGCATAGATGTTTGCAGTATGCACCACCTGAACCTTGACTGCAATCGCAAAACGCATTTTTAGTAGACACCTTGTCGTAGAGAATATTTTTATCTTACGTAAACTCATCGACTTTGATAACATTTAATTCCTCCCTATTGTGCAGAATGTTATTGTTCGAGTATCTGTTATATGCGTATGACAACAATTGTCTTACATGGTAAATTTCCAGAATTTGAGTGACGAAGTCGGTTATACATCTTTGCAAAGTAATATCTTTCATCGCTTTAATAGTAGCTTCTACTATATTATTTCTATTATGAACAAATTGTTAATAACATATTTTTTTTAATGTCATCCATTGTGAACACTTTAAATATCAACATCGCACGTGGTGGTGCTGGCGTGCGACAAAGTTACTCGGGTATATTTTACATGACAACCACTGTGGCCGGGTATAATTTACTTTAATGCCATTATGGGCGTTGTCTGACTGTGGTAAGGTATATTTTACAAAATCGCAGCCGGGTGCTGGTCCTCGTGGATGCGCTAATGTGTCCTTGTTGGTGCTGGTCCTCGTAGTGAGGGCCTTTCTTTCTAGATGGTCTCGGGGTTGAATTGCGTGGTTCGGTGGAGGTTGCTTAGGCTGGAAGGTGGTCTGGTGGTTCCGACTTGGCAAGGTGGAGTAATTTTCTGTTTCTAACGTTTCACTATTGAAAGGCCGTTTTTTGTGTAACGCTTTTTCAACAATTATTGATCCGCGAGTGAGCAGATTAATTTGAGCAGCACTAGGTTGCTGATAAAACACCAAGCAAAATGTTGTTCTAATACGTTCGCTGATCTATTTCTAGCCGTTAGATCCCCGGAGTGATATTTCATTTTTCTCATCGTCTTCTCATGTTTTTTGCCTCAGCATCCGCACTGCTTCCGTTGTTTTTTCGAATTTTTCCACGTGTAAGGACACCTCACACAGGGCTGATTGGTTTAAGAAAACGTTAATTTGTAATTAATTTAAATCTCCAAATATTGGAGTACAGCGGCTTTATAGTTCGCTAACTAGCTGTCGGTTGATCACGGGCTGATTTTTATAGAGGTTTTATTTTTGATTTCTTTTATGAGCTTGTCTGAGCTTTGTAAAACTTACGGTTGAAAAATTTTGCTAATTTTGGGTTTTTACTTTTAAGTGAGTCCGCTCGAGGAGTTCCGTCTTGCTTGTTACTTCTTGCGACCTGCTGGTATTTTTCTGTTTCTAAAAAGCCCTTACACGGAGTATTTGTGTGTATGGGTACGTACTTTAGGAGTTTTTGTGGTCCACTTAAAATATGTTTATTTCATAACTGTTTCTCGGCTTCCACGCCGGTGAGATGAGATTTATTAGCCGTCTTCCGAGAGTGCTAATTTTACTTCTCGTTTGCTCCGGCGGAACGGCCCTGTAGGCAAATTCTTTGCCCACAATTTTAACCGTCGTTTTTATGACAGGCAGGACACAGTTGAGCGTTTTGGGTCACATATGCGCACTGTATTTGTTTAATCAAAAACCGGCTCGTATCAACTCATAATGGATCTTACGTTCTATAAGTATGAAGATACGTACAGTTGTATTGAAAAATGTGTCATAAAGATGCGGCGAAAAAGATAATATCATAATGTTTTATATCTTATTATTGAAACTAATATAACGGGTTTATAATACTTTCCATATAATAAAAGTTTTCTATGCGAACTTAACCATTATTTACGTTTTTCGAATACAATGCATCGATCTCTATATCTGTCCACGCTATTATTAGAGGCGATAATGTGAGGAGCCAGCGTCCTCTTTTTAGAAAGGCCTATAATTTCGAAACTAAATACATTATTTTAATTCTGAAGGGTTGCATATGTCATTGTTGCCCAAATAAAGAGTTTCATACAAACAACAAAATTAAATTTTGAAAAATTGTTGGTTTAACAACTATGCAAATTAAAGCTGCGGTCATTCTCAGATACATGTTGAGGACAAAATAAAATCCATATTAAAAACTTCTTATGACATGAACTTTAAGTTGAAGATTAAAAGGAGTTCAACAATTATACCTAATTTGTCGCTACGGTTTCTTTTCATGCCATTCGGATTTTAGTTTTTAAAAAACTCGAAAAATATGATAGGGTATATTATCTTCATGAGTAACTAAACTAATCATACTATCCAGCAAACATCACGACTTTATTATGCCAGAAGTATCTACAGCAAACATCCTGAATTAGAAACTATGATGGCCGACTTTAAATTGAAAAAACAATTTATAGTTGACGAGAATCAACAAATATATTTATAAAGAATTAGGTAACCAGCCAACATAAACCTTAAAAAGAAAGTACTTAAAATGAGTTTTTGTGTTATAAAATTGACTTAAACTTTCTTAATAATACCTAAACTATTCAAATAATCGTTATATTTTCCAAGATATTCCAAAAGAGATTGTCGCTTGTGTGATATATATTGTGCTATATTAAAATTGTTTATCTCATACTGATGTCAGAAATGACATTTTTCGGATTATTTATGGTACAAAAAATGAAACATTAAAATCCTAGTACTTTAAAGTAAAATTTTAAAGTTCAAGTACCTTAAAACTTATTTATTGTACAAAAAATGAAACATTAAAGTCCTAGTACTTTAAAGTAAAATTTTAAAGTTCAAGTACTTTAAAATTATACGTCAGTTGTTGACATGAAATTTGAAATGATTTGCAACTTTTTATTTAAAATTTGTTAAACTTGCAGTATGAAATAAACCGTTGTATTCACCACGAACGAAAAGTGCTTTTAAAAGTCCTTCCAAGTAATTCCAACAACTTTCGCGTCTTTAAATGCCACTTTTCGTTCTAGATAAATAAACTACTAATAAAGCTAATAACCATAAGAAACGTGCAATATAACTTAACAAAAACGGATGTGCAGTTTTTAGCTACAAGCAGTTAAATCAATCATATTTAAATTTTAATGGATACATCGTTATGGGTAAGCACATACTATCTGAAAACTTCGCTTTGTAAAAATACAGAGAAAAGAATTTAATTTATTCAGCAACAAATTTTAGTTCATATATACGTACTTCGAGTAAAATAAGCTTTTCATGTTAATCTGCTACTCAATTAAAACAGCTCAAGGTGTTACTTTGATTGCAGCCTGACTTGCTGATTCCACGTAGCTTTAAGGATTTACCGCATCTATTTAAGGATGTTTAAACAAAGTGGCTTTAAGTATAACATTTTTAAGACTGCTAATTATTATTATTTTCTAGGGAGCAAATTCCTCTCTGTAAGACATATGCAACTGTTACTCGAAGGCTGCCTTTATTCTACCAAAATTTCAAACACTAAATACTTGTAATATTTGTGATGTTATAATCTATACTACATGTAAAATTGTATGTTCAAAAATCCAGGCCACTTCAAGACGACGTAAATACTTGAAATTCGGTACAGTTATAGGCTTTAGGATCCTAATAAAGAGAAACATTTAAATTGTACAAATGGTACCTTTAACTAGGGTTGGAAACATTGAATCGATGCTGCTCCGAAGAAAATAATGTTGGAGGGGGAGTAGAGTATAAAATTAATAAGAAGATCAAGATGAAATAGTTCCTTAATTTATAAATATATAATTCCAAAAATTATTTTTATTATTTTAAGTATTATATGAAATACGGATTTTTTACCCTTCCGTGGAGACATTAAATTTGAACAAGACGTCTCGTGCTCTTTAATATTTAAATAATTATTTGCCCTTTTTATCCCTTAGTTAGCTTAGTGAGCATTAAACTCTCTTAATATGTCAGTTAGTGACTTATGAAGTATCACTATCTGCCAAACTAGGAGTCTGGTTCTCCTAGTACTGCTGTTCGGATTGAAACTTAAGTTTAAACAATGGACAAAAAATCCAATTTGTTTATATCATTTATTGATGTTAAAAACAAATAAAAACATAAAACACACAGAAATACCACAGAAATAAAAGAAAATAGAATTAAATTCTAAAACAACCTACGTGCAATGTAGCTTGAGGCTTATCGCAGACATGTTGCAAATTTGAACAACGAAAACATTATACAAAAATAACGTTCACATAATTGTGTTTAAAGGAAAGCAAATGTCAAAATGTTTAACAAAACCACAATGTTAGAATTGTCGCTCTGCTTCGCCTTGCAAATGCAAACATAATTGCTGGTCAAACAAAGTGCCACTTGTAATCCCAATAAAACAATATACTATTATTATACATAGCAGCCTTTTTCTTCAAAGGTCCCTGACAGCTAAACATTTTCTAGTCATTTTACCCCTTCGGGATGCGTAAAAACACTGACTAACAGTAAAATCGTAGTTTTGATGGACGTCAACTGTGTATAAATGTTTTGTTTACATGTCAAGTACTTTTAGTTCTAGGAAGTAAAATTGTTGGCTAGCAACATCTACTTTTGTAGCAGTAAGAGAAACACCAAATTCAATTACAGATTATAATATTAAAAGCAATGACTTTTAAGACGGTTGCAAAAAAATTTTTTTTTGACAATTATATCGTTAAATAGTAATTTAAAATTTACATAAGATCAGTAAGTAGGTACCATAATGTACAATAAATTGTTTACGGAATTGCCCCTTAAAAGAGGCGTGTTCGTTCTGGCTCCTGGCACACCATATTATAAAAATCTTAAAGATTTAATTATCGTACATTTCGACTATGGTTAATATACATTTTTATACTATACATCGTAAACTTTCCCGAATACAAATATATAGCAAAGAAACTAAATTCTTAAATTATGTTTCATTACAACGAAACATATTTTATTTTAGTGACACATATTTTCACCTAAAACCAGCATCACATTGAAATGTTTTATTCTATACAAAATTAGCTATTGTAAGATTGCTTGTTATCAAATAATATTTTTTAAAAACTTCTTTAAACTGTATTTTGAATACGAAGCCGTTTAGGTCCCATTAACGTCCAATGAACGAAATTTGCTGTTACAGATTTTTCCGTTTTTTTCGAAAAAGATATATTCTATAAAAAAATAAATCTTTTGTATAAAAAAAAACTTGTATTGGCTAAAAAACAGTGGCGTGTAAATTTTTTCTAAAATAAGGTAATTGAGGTGGCCCCGATGCACGCCACTGGTGGAAATAAATTAAATTTATTTTGACCAAACAATGCCAGTTTATGAAATACTAACCTACACCAAGTTTCATTACAATATCTCTAAGGGTTTTCCAGATTAAAAAATTTTTTTTTATTTAAACTTCAACATCCTGTATCTTGAAAACTAAGCCGTTTAAGTCTCATGTTTGTATGAACTTTTTATCTTAGAATTGATCAAGGAATCACCCCTTAGAGTTTGTCCCTGCAATTCATTAACACCCTGTATCTATTAATATGCACTACACAAGGAAGACCTGCTGGATTTTATTTAATCATTTGCAGTTAAACTATCAAACATTATTTTGTCTTGAAATAATTTTTTAGTAGCACATCTAAGGTGAACTTAGCTTTAGTGGTGAAGAAGGAAACATTAATTTAAAAAAGTGTGATAGTGTAATGTACTACATAGCTGGTTGCATAGCCGCATGCACCAAGGACTGGTCAAACACTAGCGAAAATTAAGCAACGTTCGCAGCGGTCGGAACTCGGACGGGTGTCCTACCATTAGTGGTAGTAAAATCGCAGCCAACCGTGCCTCGGAGAGCACGTTAAGCCGTCCGTCTCGGTTGTCATCTCGGTGACAGTCGTTAGGTTACGCTAGAGGCTCTCGCGCAACCTGTTAAGTTCAGTCACATCCTGTCAATTCTGAAGCTGCAAGATTCGACTAAGATATCATTGAAATATCAAGCAACTGCAGAATTGGGTTTCAGATCAAATGCTTCACGTACAGTCCAATCGCGTCTAGTCAAGACTGATCATGATTCAACCGGTAGAATTTTTATACCAGTCTAGCCCAGTCCGTGGTGGTAATAATAGGCAGTGTATTCATTTGTTACAATAGATATTAAACATATATAAGCCGTTCACGATCTTTGTGGGTCAGGTGAGGCTATGACCATCTAGTAATTTTGTTGGCAGAACATATGTTACAAGTAAACTCCCTCATGGAAATTGACACTTTTGTGTTAGGTTAGGTTGTTTTCAGTTTAAGGTTATATTTTCTGATTAGGTACATTGTTGCCGGATATTCTCTAGTCTCCACATCGACTCGCGTTCTTTTAAATTTGGTCTGTCCTTTTTAAATTGGAAGTAGCATCGTTTAATGGAAATTTTTTGTTGTAACAAAATTATTTTGGGCATTTTGACTTTTCCTTTGACGTAAATTAAAATTAGTTTTACACATTTGATAAATCATTTATTTTCTTACGAATATTAAAATAGTAAATCTGGAAATGTGGTGGCAAGAAAATGTCGAACAGACACTGACAGAAAAAAAAGTTGAATCCGCTACATCATCGAATCAGTTAGTCCAACATGAAAAGAAAAAATCATAGCCAACTCTGTCCCAAAAAGGTCGTGAACGGCTTATAGTATTATTGGTTCATTCGAAAGTAGTTGTATATTTTTTTTTTGGACCTTGTAATAAATTTTGATGCAGGTGATCAAACTGTCCAAACATTGATATTATAGTGTTTATAGGTTGAACCCACAATCGGTTGTTTTGCTGCCTCTTATTTTTTTGCATTCGACTTAATACTATTAAAGAAAGAACGCTCATCTTTAGTGGAATAAAAGCACAAACAGATCAAATTTCTACACAAAAGACGTGTTTGGTGTGAAACCATTCACTGATTAGACTTGACTTGACTAGACGACCTAGACGTGGCTAGACTTGACGGGTTTGATGTGACATGGCCCTAAGAACAAATTACAAAAACATCAGTTGAAAATTCTTTACCGTTTTCTATATTAAGTAGATTTCAGAAAATTGATGAAAAGTCTAAAAATGGTAAAAGTTTTAATTTGAAATTAAAACTACCCCATAATGATTTGACGACCTCTCATCCAGACTGCCGATGTTTTTATTGGCTGTTCTTATTTTCAGCGAGAATTGCTCTCTAATATATCCAAATTTTAAAGTATATATAAATATACGTCAAACTAATTTTGACCTGAAAGTTATATTCTCAGTTTTTGAAGTGTTCCCTTAAATATAATGTTTCCGAATTTCAACTTTGATATAATTCTGCTTCTCATAAATTGATTTAAAGACAATAACCGAAGAATACCTTTATCAACGAATATAAAAACAAACATTCTTAATACGCGTCCGTGTTGCACAAAATATTGGTTAGAAGTTAATATTTTTAGAGAGCTTTACTTTCCTTAGAACGCATTTCTGGATTTGTAGGGGTTTTCTGCAGATTTGTTAAAAATATTTATCCACGTTTTTGAACGTTGAACACTTTCTATCTATAGAAGCAAATATTTTATAATTATAAGAATGCGTAATAGTATTTTTTAAAACTCTTCAGACCTAAGCATTGTTGCTATGCCAATATCTTAGATCAAATATGCACATATTTATTTACTTCATAAGACACCGGTGAATAAAGTCGTTAAATAATAAAGCCTAATCCCTAGTGTTAGTGTTAGTTACACAGCATTTTTACATGTAATGTAAAAATGCAAATAAAGTTTTCCACTGTGCACAGTACCGATAACGTAAGTAGTTAGTTTTATTAAATAAACATTTTTTATACACATCATTCCATGTTCTATTTTTGGAAGTAATCTATATCAATTTGGTTTATGTTGCGTAAATAATAGGAGCGTTAGTGATTATATAAAAAAGTAGATTAGGTACTTCTACGAAAAAATTGGACGCAGTGGATTAACTGAATGAAAATTAAAGGTAGCAGCTCATTATATGACGTGAGATTATAATTTTCTTACAGTGGTGGTTATAGAGATTAAAATCAGGGTCTCAGGTTAGTATATACTTAGAGTTAATTTATCCGAATTTTGAACTTGTCAAATCAAGATGTCCTTATTCAAATTGATTTTTCATAAGAATAGAATATTTTTAAATGAGTGTTTTTGAAATAGCATTCAAGAACATAGTAAATTGAGAGATATCATTCAAGCTTGTATTAAGTAATTCAGGGAAACATTTCTGATTATTAAGGAAACATTACAATAGTCGATTATATCATACAAAACGTACAATTAAACATCCTTAACTGCTCTTGTACAATAATTTTTATAATCGAACTGTAGTTGCTGTATTTTATGATATAACTTGCAAAATGTCTGTGGATTATATGTTAACTTGGTGATATTTTACAGTACCTTCAGAAATAATCGAACGTTTTTGAATGGCCATGGTTATATAACATATGACTAATATTCTGGTGGCACTGTAAGTCTATGTCAAATTCGAGGTTATCAGGTTAGAATTTCCGTCAGTTTTGACACAGACTGACGCAAAACCTAACCTGCTATCCTCGAATTTGACATAGACTTACAGTGCCACCAACATATTATTCATACGTTGTAATTTCTGAAGGCACTTCAATAACGTTCTTCTGTATTATCGATAGATCTTGCATATAGCTATACAGAGTATGTACAACCTAAATAAAGCATTTTATTATTTATTTATCGTAGTAACGTCATACCCAATATTTAATATCTGTGTTGAAAAATCTAAATATTTTAAAGGCGGAAAATTGAATATGTCGTTGGTCGGAATACTCGATATGTTAACCCCCCAACCTACCCAAGTTGATAATAATTAACATTTAATAAACATTTAAGAGCGATGGATTGTACGTTCTTTTTTCTGTAGTTTATATATCCAAACCTATTATTGGATGGCTGCCTCGGCAGCCTATCTTTTGGTTTCGCTGGTGTATATGCAACAAATAAATAAATAAATATAAATAAAAGAAAAACCAGTTGATGTATGCATAGTGCTAAAATAGATGTACGGAACACCAACATCATTAAAAACATATGCGAAAAAACAACACAACAACCAAGATAAATTTGTTCACATGAGTAAAACAATGAGCTATGGTATCCCTAAACGAGTTAGAAGATATTTTCAAAAAGCTGGAATGGAAAGCTTTGGGTGTCAATATAGACGAGAAAAGACTAAAATACTTAAGATTTGGAGACAACGTAATCCTCATTGCTAATGATCTACAAAAATCGTATAAAACGATAAAATATCTAGTAGAAAAATAAAGCGAAATTAGATTGAAAATCAAAATTGGGAAGACAAAAATAGTCAGCGGAGACTCTAATATTATGATCGTGAATGGAAACGAGAGAGAAAATATTATAGAATAGACAGGGTGTTTAAAAATACGTTCGGATATTTTAGTCACTTATAGATCTCATCAATCTAAAAAAATCTAATGGAAACATGGGTTCGAATTCGAAACTCAACCGTTTTTGAGATACAGCCAAATTATTTACGCAGAGTAGGAGTGCAGAATCGTATTTATCATGTCTGCATGAAATTGGAGAAAACAACATTTGTTTGAGGTTTTGTGTCAATATTGTTATTGTTGTTGTCACTTTTTGCTGTCATTGTATGTGTTATTGTTGCTATTAAATTCGTTGTTGCTGTTGCTCATTGTTGAAATTGTCTAATTTGTATTTATCTAATATATTGGAATATGTATACCAACGCGGAAATGGCAGATATGCAATTCATGTCTGATAAAGCCAATGGTAATTCTTATGAGCCACGTTACTTGTATGCCGAAGCATTTGCGAATCGAGCACTTCCATGTGACATTTTTAACAAATTTGCATCAACGATTATCGGAAGTTGGTGCATTTAAATCAAGAAACAGTAGTGGTGGACGGCCTAGACCAGTTTCTACTCCTGAAGCGTAACTTGACATTTTTTAAGGAGGATTGAAGAAAGTCCATGTACCAGTACTACGTAGAAGGCTTTCTACCGAAACAAATATTAATGCTTCCTTAATTAGGAGAATGGTACGTGAGGAGCAATTGTACCCATATCATATTCAAAGGGTACAGGCTCTTATTGTGCCTGATTATGCTGCTCGTCTAGTGTTTTGCCAATGGGCACTGAGCATTATTTATTTTCTTAAAAACAAATATCTCGAAGACAGTTGATTTTCGAACTCATGTTTGTTAGGACTTTTTTGTTTGTATTGATCTATAGGTGGATAGAATAACCAAACGTGTATACAGGTTGCCTAAAATTGTATCGAACATGGCAATTCCATGAGTCGGAAAAGGTTCAAATACTATATGCCATAAGAGTAACAGAAATTGAAGATGAAATAATTACTTACCGGTGGCCGCATATCTTCTGTAGAGACTTAACCTCCCACACAATGCCTTTTCATCGTTTTCTATTTTAAGCCGTTTCCTGTCAACTCTCTACTGCTTGAATTTTCTTTAAATCGTTCACTATATGATCTACTAATACTAAGTGTAGGAATGGCCTTCCTCTTGGCCTCTTTCGTATCTGCTGCGCCTTAAAGAGCCTTTTAGTATCTCGATTATCGTTTGCTCTGATGACATGCGCTGTCCACTGTAATCTTCTTGCTCTTATGATACTTGCTATTAACGGTTGATTTGTTAAAGTTCGCATTTCCTCATTTGTTCTAATTCGCCACTGAGCAGTAATTTAATCTTTTACAGGGCCTTATATCTTTTTGAGGCACTTTGTTTTCAAATCTTACTAACTGTTGTTGTTGCAGTGTTATGCACCAGACTTCGCATTGGTACAACAGTACTGGTCGTATTATACAACCTAAGCTTGATCTTTCTAGACAGTAAGCTGCATATAATCAACCCCCAATTCGGCTTGTGTCCGTTATGATGGAGCCGAGATGTTTAAACTGCATGATATTCTCGAAATTGTCATTATTTATTGTTAGCTGCTGTGAATCTCTTATTATGTTATTTTATCTTGTTACCTGTATGTATTTTGTCTTTTCTGTATTTATTACTAAACCGACTTCTTTCGATGCAGTTTTTATGGTGTCCTACATTTCCACTACATCATTAACGTTTTTTCCCACCAAATCAATGTCGTAACCGTATGCAACTAATTTGAAAT
Source organism: Agriotes lineatus (assembly GCA_940337035.1). Classification (NCBI taxonomy): domain Eukaryota; kingdom Metazoa; phylum Arthropoda; class Insecta; order Coleoptera; family Elateridae; genus Agriotes; species Agriotes lineatus. The sequence continues at coordinate 75,927,862 of OW679196.1, read as the reverse complement.
TGTTTCCCAGAGGTATTCTTGTTGCATTTTGTACTTTTCGAACAGTACATTCTATAACTATATTAAATAATAGTGGCTATTTTAAGTCACCTTGACTTAATCCTGTTGTTATACAGAATGATTCAGTTGTACTTCCACCTATTTTAACTCTTCCTTTCGATCCTAGAATTCAAGTTTTTGTCAAATTTATTAGTTTTTTGGGAAACCCAGTTATTGCATTATGTTTCACAAACTTCGTCTTCTACTATCGTACTCTCGTTTACAATTTACGAACAAGTTATGTACTTCTCTTGCATATTCCCACCTTTTCTCGAGTAGTTGTCTCAGATTAAATATTTGATCCGTTGTGGATCTTCCCTTTGAGAACCTATACTGATACTCACCGAGATTTTCTTCAACGTATGGTGCTAAACTTTTTAACAAGGCATATTATGATATAATTTTGGCAGCAGGTCTTGTCACCTTTCTTATATATAGCGACTATCGCTGCTGACTACACTCCTATGACATTGTCTCTTGTTTCCATATTACTATTATTAGTTAGTGTATTCTTCTAGCAAGACACTCTCCTTCCTGTAGTATGAGGTCTACTCCTGCTGATTTTCTATCCTATTGTTTTTTTCCTTCCTCTATGGAGGGCGCTGAAGTTTATATTTCAGCTGTCATATGTTTCGTTCTCTTTCTTTTCATCTTGGTTGTACAGGTTTAGGAATTTATTCTCCCCATATTTCCAATATTTTTTCTTTATCGCTATGTAGTTTTTCGTTTCCATGTTTAATTGAATATGGTTTTGTTTTAAAACCATTTGTTTTTTTTAAATTTCTTGATATAAGTCTCGTTTCTTTCCTGGTTCAGAGTATTCTTGTATATCGTTTATTGTATATTCGTAATTCTGTCGTTTCTTTGCTCTAAATAGTACTCTAGTTTCTTTTTTAATTTTCTTGAACTCTTCCTCATATTTTGTCGGTTGTCTCTCCATTTGTTTCGTATCAGTTTCTTCCTTTTTATTTGCTCAATGCAATCGTCATCAAACCAGTTTTTCTTTTTCCTTTTTTTAATTTCCGGAGTATTTTCTCTGTAGAATCCTTTATGTTTTGTCTGATATTTTCTCAACTCTTATCAATATCGTCATTTTCGGTCACTGTTAGGGCGTTGAATCTATTTTTTAATTCAAGTTGGTATTGTGTTTTCTCATCAGTGTTTCTTTATTTTTCAAGATCAACTTTAAAACTTTCTATGTTGTTATCGGTTTCTTGGAGGTTTTTCAATTTTTGCTTTGATGATAGTTATGACTGATCTGTGTCACTGTCTGCCCCTTTTTATGATCGAACGTCTTCTGTCAGCCAATACGTGATCAATTTGATTTTTAGTCACACCGTCTCTTGAGTTTTAAGTCTGTTTATGGATATTTTTATGTGGGTAGATTGTGCCACAAATAATCATATTTCTTGCTGTTGCAAAGTCTATCAGACGCAATCCATTTGCCCTTGTTGCGTCTTGAAGGCTCTATTTTTCTATCGTTGGTCATATCATATCATCTCTTTCTATTTTTGATTTAGAATCTTCTCGAACTAGTTTTAGGTCGCGTTTTGGGGCTTTGTCATATATATTTTCTAACACTTCGTAGAATTTATCCTTTTTTTTGGTCATATCATACCATCTTGTTCTATTTTTGAGTTAGAATCTCCTAGAACTAGTTTTAGGTCGCGTTTTGGGGCTTTGTCATATATATTTTCTAACACTTCATAGAATTTATCCTTTGTAGTCCCTTCGTTTTCTTCTGTTGGTGTACAGTAATTCACAATAAATATATTAAATAATTTACTTTTCCGCCAATCGTACTAGCATTGACACATTATTGATAAAATTTTGTTGAGCAAAGTCAAACATTCCATTATATCAGCCGTTACTAGGTAATTTACAATAAAACTGTACAGGAATAATATTCCCGTCCTACGCCGGGAATATTTTTCGAATGTAATTATATTTTTTATCTACGACAGTGTGTAAAATTGCCTTGTAGTTGGCAGTTTTAAGTTTGTAATACGACTGTTTAATAACATGTTTTCATTAGTTTACGTCGTTAATAGCAACGTGCTTAAAAAATTTCATTAGGCACGTAGTTAGTAGCAACGTGTTTTAAAATTTTTAAAACACTCAAAATTAGGACCGGTTGCTAGTAATTCTAATTTATATGTAAAATATTTTTTATATTTACCGTATTTTTTAGATTCTATCGTAGATAAAATATTGTACAATACACATGCGTAAAGCATCTTTAGTCACTCGTGGGGCTTAAAACGCTCGCTCACTCGCGTTTTAACTCTACCCCACTCGTGCCTAAAGAATAGCTTTACGCACTTGTATCGTAAATTACTATTTAATTACTCGTATCAATCGGCGGAAAAATAGTATGTAGTATATCTTGGACAAAAAGCAACATTTCCAAACTCCTGTGCTGTTGGGCTTAGCATTTGCCTTGCCCAACAAAAATTCACAGTTGTCCGGGAATGTTACGCTTTTCGTCCTAGATACACAATGTACTATTTAATCCTAATAGTGCACAGTAACAGAAGTAAATTCCACTACTGCATCGTTTGTTCTATACTTTATTACAAATCGTACTCTATATTCGTGTCTCTCGTCTTATACACTGTATAGTATACTGTGGTTTCATTGATATTTACTTCCCCAGTACCTGGCCATCTTACTTCCTGTTTTGCACATATGTCTACGCCTACGTTATACTGTTTCAGTGCTTCAATAAAGCTATGTGCTGCTCCCGATTTATATAAGCTTAGCACATTCCATGTACAGCTGATTGCAAATAAAACTGGGACAGCTAATATGTAATATTGTAATATGAAGTACAATAACATATTAAATACTCGTAATTATGTTCCTTTTCTTATGCTTCTATCTTTAATAGTATTTTATGTATTCACCTACGGAAATATAAGTTAGAGAAAGTTTCACACGTTATTAAAAACGCAAAAAGTAGTCTCAAGACTTGTCCCACTTTTATTTGCAATCAGCTGTACCTACTCGTAGTTCTTCTTTCCACTGCAGTGGTCGTCGGCTTTGTGACAGTCCATTTTCCGAGTTTCTGTTTACATTATCCATCAAATTCCCAAATTTTAAGGTGTTTATGTTCTATAATGCGTCAGGTTTTTCACATACCTACTCATTGTCCATTTTCATGCATTAACGGGTTTCTTAACTTCAGCATTTTACATGGTGAGGTAGTTACTCTCACGCCCAACCCTACTCCTTTTTCCGGGCTTGGGACCGGCAACACTCAATCCACATTTTGGCGGTGCAGGGGGAGTTAAAGTAATTATTACATTTTACTTCCTTTTACGATAAAGGAAGTATTGGATTCACCCCAAAAATTCGAAATTGAGTTTTCAACAGATCTTCACGTTTTAAAGTCCCTTGAACCCAAAAAACACATTTTTGTTCATTGGTTTGTCTGTCTGTGTGTGTGTCTTTGAACATAATATCTCAAAAACGAAAAAAAGTATGGCATTGAAACTTCATATATACGTTTTGTGTACTATCTAGATGCGACAGCAAGATTTTGAAGAAAATCGCATAACCGGAAGTATGGTGTTTACTCTCGTGATTTTTCAGTTTTGTCGATTTTTTCAATAACGGCTGTAACGATTGTTTTGAAAATTTACATTTTTATTACATTTTTAATGTGCATTGATGTGACATAGGTGATTTTCAAATTGAATACCTCTAAAATGGGTTTCTTTTGTTTTTTTCTTATTTTTTTATTAACTCCTATTTTAAATAGAACACCCGGTATATTATTACACTTTTCAATTCAGCTTAAAACTTTTAAAAAAATTTGTCTCTAGAACTAACGCTCTATTTTGTACGGTTTCTGTAGAATTTGTAATTTTGAAAAATTTTGACAAATGCTTAAAAATTAAAAATCAAATTTGTGGTTAATTATAAGATCACTGTAAAAGGAAGTTGTGTGCGTGTATCACATCAGATTTTTTATGCAATATATGAACCATAGTAATTTTATTGAGAAATAAGCATCACAAATAACAACAGGGAATGTAACATGTAATAACTCATATATACTTGCTGTAAACTGAAGTCTTTATACCATTTGATTAACAGAATTCTCTCCTCCGTGGAATAAATATTTATTTTAGCTACTTCGTAACATTTCTATATTGGATTTTAAAAAATAAACTCATTTACACATTGTGTGGGCGAGAAGCGTTCTTATAAACCAATAGGTAACAATCAAATCATCATAAAGACGGTAAGACCACATTGCACTTTAAAATAAATTCACTATTAATAAGTTAGTAATATCAGACCCAAATTTAAAAAAGTCAGAAAGATTTGGGAAGAAATCTTGAGCAAATGCGATGCTGATAAGTGGAGAAACTGCATTAAGCACTGTAAATCTCTTATGAGAAATGATTGGGTTAAATAGCGTTCGATTCATAAATAAGGTCCCAACTTCCCTTCCTCTTATTATTGATTTTAGATCGAGAAAACTATATGTATTATTGAATGGCACAATGTCAGCTACATTTTAACGTCGGGAATTTTTAAATTAGTTTCAATTGTTTAGAGAAGCGATATTCACCTTTATAATTTTAAATAGAACGCCCTGTGTATTTTTAGGTATTTCTGTAAATTTTGAAGTTACCTTTTCAATGATGCCAATTAAGGATATCCTTAATCGAATAAATACACCATGTCTTCAATAAACTATTAGATATAGTAGCCGTGAACATCACAGATAAAAAAACATGGATGCTGCAGTACATTTTTATATCAGTCAAGGCTACAACATGTAACACGAAATATTCGACAGTACCAACATTTGGTGCAGTAAGCTAGTGAGTGCGGCATTTGTTTTATACTTGTACGAAGAGGTGCAGCGAGAAACGGCTGCGACCGCATCACCGCCGTCCACATAGACAAATTAATCTTTTTTTTTTACGGATATACACACATTTTCTACATTACATAGCCATTTTTGTATACTAGGTATACACAACTCTTAAGCTGCAGCTAGCCTAAATTAGCATCTTTGTACAAAAAACGTTGTGATAACATTTCCAAGTAGGTAGCAGTTAGCTGCGCCCGTGTTCGATTGAGACAATATAGTATTTTGAGTCTCCTGTAACATTCTTGCCTAATACGGGGGCGCCACCCTCGCCGCTTTCGAGTCTGCACCGCCTCGTAGTAGATATAAGGATCATAACTAAATTGTTCCAATGTCAAATGAACAAGAAGGCAATGTTTTCTGTACTTGTCTTTGTTGTATTCGGTTTGCGAAAAGTTCGTTTCCCACATCTCGTTTCTCACATTTCGTACCCCACAATTCGTTCCCGGGATATTTCGTTCTCGGAATATTTCGTATCCCCACATCTCGTACCCGAAAACTTTGTCTCCTAGGTTACAGGGTGTTGAAAAACGAGTGCCGCTATCAGAATGCAGTTAAAAAATAAAAGATATTTTAATTAATTAATTTATTATACCACAGGTTTAAGAAGTACATATACACACACAAAAGATGTAAACGTTTTAAAATTCCTAATTGTAAGCTGTGCCCAGGCGCGTGCTGGCACACTACTGAGGGCCCGGGCATTGAAATTTTGGGGGGGGCCCCTAAATTCGCAAACAAAGATTTTACATTTTTCACGGTCTAATGATCTAAAACGACACAATTTTAAATCGAGAAATATCTTCTGAACAACTGGTTTCAGAGGTTAAAGTAGGGTAACATAACAAAAGACGTGAAAGGTAAACTTTATTCAAAACTAAAAAATATTAGAAACTGACTAGTCAACTCAAAATAGATTTAAAAAAAAATAAGTAATTGATTATAAGTAGCTAACCTACGTGAATAATATAAATAACAACTCATAAACTTATACTTGCAAATATCTTTTAAACTCCTTGCTTTTGACACATAAGTTGCCAATTATGGTCTCAGCGCAAATATTACTCGTTATTTCCCTCTCGCAACACATCAAAAAAAGACCTGTCAAATTTTCTTGTACAATGCAGCTGCGCAAACGAGTTTTTAATAATTTTAGTTTGGAAAATGAACGTTCACAAGATACCTGCGTAAGTGGGATTGTGAGAAGAAACTTGTACGCATTGAAAAGTTGTTTAAATTCAGTAGAATATAAATTATAATTATATTAAAGTCTGAAATACACATCATACACAGGTATTGCACTTCACATTGCGAGAACAGCGTCTACTATGATACATGTCAATGTCAAGACTTTCTTCACTTTCTTGCTCTTGTTCATCTCGATCATAGTCTTTAACTTTAGCTGTCTTATAAACGTTTTCAAAATCTCTATTCGATAACTGAGGCCACAGTTTGGCAAACGTTATTAACTCTTCTTTCTATTTTTCTTTTTGAACAGTTGGAATAACTTCACAAATTCTTTTCAAAGAGTCTATTGGCATATTTCGACTAATTTCAGAAAATCTACGAGGATCGAAGCATTCTAAATCACCATAAAATGATCCATGATCCGCAAATCTGCTTTCCATGCTGGCTATAATTTGGCCCATTACTACATTAAATGTGGTCAAACGAAAGTGATCTTCTTCATCCGCACCTACTTGCTCATGGCTAGCTATCTCACCTGGCACTGACTTCACTGCCTTTTTTCTCTTTTTTGGTAAGGTGGTGTCCAAAAAAATATCCGAATTAAAATTTTCCAGTTGACGATCAATAACCGCAACAAATGGTTTTAAGGATTGTAACACTCGTTCAAAATTATGCTGTAATGCTTTAAGGTCACTTAGTGCGATAAAAATTTGTCGCCACGCTTGTACAAAGTCTAAATTTTTAGTTTGTAAGTAGTCAGACGCAGGAGTCGTTATCTTGAAATTCTGTAAATAAATCATGGCAACTAACACTGTTTCATAAGAATAAAACTTTGGTAGTAGTCCAGATGCTTGACTTCTTGATTTAGAGTTGAATATTGCATTTTTTAATGGTGAGGCACTAACACCCCGTGAAGGAGCTTGGCCTGCAAGGCGGAAGGTCAGAGCTTCCGTATCCTCGCTCTCACACCCGGCTGTCGCGTGTCAAATTGATGACACGTGGTGATGTGGTGAGCATCACGCATTAGACAACCGCATTATTATTCCTTGTTCTTTCGAACGCAGGTCCCCAATTATATAAAGCGACTGGGTAGGCCGCCCTCCACGCATCGATTCTGGGATTTGAACCAGCGAACATACATCAAACAAGTAGAGACACTCATACCAAATCTTGAAACCTGTCTAGAGTGCCTGGGACAGTAACTCGGGGGGATTTTCTAAGCTTGACTATCAGATGACAGCACAATGTTCTACCAATCATATTTGATCATAGTATTTGATCATGGATATATCTATGTATTTGATAAAGTAGTGGCGCCATCTGTTAGTACTATCGAAAAGTAACCCCCTCCCAGGAGCCGTTCAAGGTCATCCAAATCGGTACCTTTTGAATTTTTAAAGATTTTTTGGATTTTTAATTTTGACAATTCATATTTTTTAAAGAGCATCCTATTATAAGAAAGGTTCCAGGCAAGAGGGCCCGACGACTCAGGGCCTACCGGGAAATGCCCGGTAGCCCGGCGGGCCAGCACGCGCCTGGCTGTGCCACGTAAAAACTGTATCACTTCACGATTGTCAATATCTTCGCAAATTAGCCATTTTCTAAGCACCACAGTTAAACGAGCACGACAATAATGAATAATAATAGCTTTGAATTTCATTTCTTCTTTTGTATTACATTGCTTGTCTAGGAACTTTACCACCGCCCCCAAAGAGGAGGGTAGGCAACCAATTAGAATTAAGAAAACAACTTTAGGCGAAATTTAATGTTTACAGTAATTAGGTAAAATGTATTTCTTGCAAATACAGCACAACTTAAGTACCCCCACAACAAAATCATCTAATTACGTCTTCTAATGGAAACCCTTCTAGTAACTTGATTAGTATTGGAATTTCGTTTCTTTCAAATAGTTAACGTGCTTGGGAACAAAGTTTTCGAGTACGAGATGTGGGGAAACGAAATACAGTCGCAGTCAAAGAAACCGGGTCACTTTTTTTACCTAATTCTCAAAATGGGTCATCATGAGCAATTATACTCGCTTTATCCGTATTTTCAGGAGATGCCGGCATTTTTCAGAATTGAATAATGACTTTTGATGACATTTATTAATTAGAATGGTCGTTTTCGCATTTTGAGAATTAGGTCAAAAAAAGTGTCCCGCAACTGTATCGTGGGAACAAAATGCGGGGTACGAAATGTGAGAAACGAAATGTTGGGAACGAACTTTCCGCATGCCGTTGTATTTGTCGATGACTAACTGCCCAAGTTTTGATGAAATAAATCTTCCACACTTTTCCTTCTTTGTAATTGTAATACATAGAACTAGCATTAGAAAGTATGTATAGTTAAATGTAAGTCGACAGGCTGTATACTAAAGTAGTTCTTTTGAATCGTATTTGATCTAACCGAACTTGTCAAACGGTAATGGCTGTCGAGGGTGGTTTCAGTATTAATTCAACTCTGTTGCTGCTATCAACTCCCTGAACCAAGCACTTCTTCAAATTTTATGTAAGTAGAAATATTAGACTTGGAATAGGGAGCTTATTAATATCTTTAAATCAATATAACCCAGTTAACTGACTTTTCTTCTATATTTTACTTCCAGATATTCCATTTGTTGTATTCAGATTCACCATTTTTGTTATAATAATGGACGTAGGACATGAACTAGTTGAATATAATTTGCCTAATGCAATAACCAACATGGTACATGAATCACTGACAGAAATCAATGAAAGTAAAGTATTTGCAAATTTAGATGCTTGGCAAGAGATCGCTGAAGATACTATTGACAACGTGGCTGGTTTTGAGTTTGATATTAAACAGGAGATAGTTGATATAAAGGATGAATTGCCTAATTCGTGTGTAGCAAGTGGAAATCTTTTAGAAGAACAATTACTTTGCAAAGTTGAAGCAAAAGACGGTAATTTGGAACAATTTTACTCATCTACCATTTGTGAATATAAAACTGCAGGAGAATGTAAGTTAGTTAACCATTTACAGACCCATACAAGTGACAAACCTTATTCATTTTCTAGGTACTGTGGTGAACCATGTAAAGACGCATACAGGGGAAAAAGCTTACTCTTGTTCTATTTGCGAATATAAAGCAGCACAAAGAGGTACTTTAGTGAACCATATAAACACGCATACAGGGGAAAAACCGTATTCTTGTTCTATTTGCGAATATAAAACAGCACTAAAAGGTAATTTAGTGAACCATATGAGGGCGCATACAGGGGAAAAACCTTACTCTTGTTCTTTTTGCGAATATAAAGCAGCACGAAGAGATACATTAGTGAAGCATATAAAGACGCATACAGGGGAAAAACCTTATTTTTGTTCTATTTGCGATTATAAAGCATCACGAAAACATGCTTTACTGAAGCATATGAAGACGCATACAGTGGAAAAACCTTATTCTTGTTCAATTTGCGAACATAGAGTAGCACACAAAAGTGCTTTAGTTAAACATTTACGGACGCATACAGAAGAGAAACGTTATTCATGTTCAGTTTGCAAATATAAAACAACAGAAAGATGTGCTCTGGTGAAGCATATGAAGACGCATACAGGAGAAAAACCTTATTCTTGTTCTATTTGCGAATATAAAGCAGCACAAAGAGGTACTTTAGTGAACCATATGAAGACTCATACAGGGGAAAAACCGTATTCTTGTTCTATTTGCGAATATAAAACAGCACTAAAAGGTAATTTAGTGAACCATATGAAGGCGCATACAGGGGAAAAACCTTACTATTGTTCGTTTTGTAAATATAAAACAGCACAAAAAGGTAGTTTAGTGAAGCATATAAAGATGCATACAGGGGAAAAACCTTATTCTTGTTCTATTTGCGATTATAAAGCATCACGAAAACATGCTGTACTGGAGCATATGAAGACGCATACAGTGGAAAAACCTTATTCTTGTTCAATTTGCGAACATAGAGTAGCACACAAAAGTGCTTTAGTTAAACATTTACGGACACATACAGAAGAGAAACGTTATTCATGTTCAGTTTGCAAATATAAAACAACAGAAAGATGTGCTCTGGTGAAGCATATGAAGACGCATACAGGAGAAAAACCTTATTCTTGTTCTATTTGCGAATATAAAGCAACACAAAGAGGTAATTTAGTGAACCATATGAAGACGCATACAGGGGAAAAACCGTATTCTTGTTCTATTTGCGAATATAAAACAGCACTGAAAGGTAATTTAGTGTACCATATAAAGACGCATACAGGAGAAAAACCTTATTCTTGTTGTATTTGCGAATATAAAACCGCAAAAAAAGCTAATTTAGTGGTCCATATAAAGACGCATACTGGGGAAAAACCTTATTCTTGTTGTATTTGCGAATATAAAACGGCAGAAAGAGGTAATTTAGTGAACCATATTAAGACGCATACAGGGGAAAAACCTTATTCTTGTTGTATTTGCGAATATAAAACCGCAAAAAAAGCTAATTTAGTGGTCCATACAAAGACGCATACTGGGGAAAAACCTTATAGCTGTTCTATTTGTGAGTATAAAGCATCACGAAAAGATGTTTTAGTGAACCATATGAAAAGCCATACAAGGGAAAAATTCGCGAACATAAAACGGCAGAAAAACGTAATTTAGTGGAGCACATAAAGAGGCACACAGGGGAATAACCTTATTCTTGCTCTATTTTCGATTATAAAGCATCACGAAAACATGCTTTAGTAAAGCATATGAAGACGCATACAGGGGAAAAACCTTACTCTTGTTTTATTTGCGATTATAAAGCATCACAAAAACATGCTTTAGTGAACCATATGAAGAAGCATGCAAGAGAAAAATTGTACTCAGATTTTATTTGCCAGAATAAAGCAACAGTTTATACATATTATTCGTTTGCTATTTGTAAATATAAAACTATAGAGAATGCTTGTGTGTGACTTATCTACGGCTTGCTGAATTGTGTGACAAAAGTCACTTTATACGGCCTCGGCATTGTTTTGAAATCCATTGTTGTTTTCATTTCTGAGAAAACGCCAATTTTGGCCGTTTGGCGCCACATACCCACGATGACATTTAAATGACAACGGCTGTCAAGACTAATTCGTGTTTATAAATGATTTTTTAAATGCAGTATCAGTAGGATACGGACCTATTGTTTTGAATGTAATATAAATATGAATGGTGTAATCTATTAGTTAGTGTCTTGTAAGCACCTTAGAGATCTATAGTTTTAATATTTTTCTTGAGAGAAGTGTGGAACTCCAAGAATTCATAGTTGAAGACGGATTAATATTTTCAGGCAGGTATTTTTTGGATAGCTCACACATTTGCTCTAAAATAGCACATGATATGCAGATAATCGTATTTCTTATAAATTTGGAAGATGTTCTAGGTGGTAATAGTAATGAAGTATTTTATTCTGTGTGGTGTTGCAAGGTTGTAAGTTTATGTGTAAATTATTGTAAAAAATTTAAAATTAAACATTTAAAAGTTATTTGTTTTATTAGATATCTATCTGTAGATGTAGTAATTAAAAATGTACTAAAGAAAGTGCAATGTGATTTTATAGTCTTCGCCCAGAAGAAGTTACTCGGAAACACCTTTCTTGAAAGCTACAACTAACAATTCTTTCCCTATTTAAATAAAAATAGAAATCGCTAAAAAGGTACGTTGTTTGAAGCATCAGTACGATAATTTAAATTTAGCTTTCAGACCGTTTCCTTCATAAAACTTAGTTTGAGGTAAATTCATGATAAGATCTTCCCCAATTGGTATATTTGCACGTTGTATTCTATTTTAATAATACCACACGAAATCATAAGCAATAATGACGAATAAATTAATCAACAAATTATACCTACTGTGAACGCAAATAATGTAAATGAGAAAATACATGAAAAAACTAGCATGAAACTGATCAAAAAACACAATAGAAAATCAAAGTAAAAAATACACGGGAAGGTTATATTATTGTTGTAAAATTTTAAGAAACGTCGAAAAATTTAATCAAATATTTGCATTGTAGTCAACGTAGTAACTAATGCTACATTGCAAATTTGAAATTCCCGCTCGTGGGTATACAGCGCTTTGCGGAGAATCGTGAAACTTTACATTTGCCCAGGCCGTATATAGTGACGTTAGTCAAACAATTCAGAAGGTCGTGGACTTATCTATGGTATATGTAAATATGACAGGATGAAACAAATCTTTAGCTCCGGCTATTTGTTTTGTCATTTATTCATTTCCGGGCCAGCCTGTATATTCCCACTTGAATTATTATTCGATGTATTTCAAACGATATCGGGTCTTGTCCGCGCAAAGGTGCTGGATTTGGTTTTTCCGAAATTCTCTTGTTATCGCTTTGCGCCAGCGAGCAGCGATTCCGTTGTTTTGCGGGCATTTGACTTTTGCATTCGTTTGAAGTAACTTGCTTCTACGAAGGCTTTCCCACGTGCTACCGCACCAATTTTTAATTAACTTCGTTTGTGAGCTGATGACTAAAATCAGGTATGTCTATGCTACTTGTTTGATATTCATTTTAGTAATTTCCCGTTTTTTTATTAGTTTTTTTGACGATATTCAACGTCACTTTTAAACGCCATTATTAGATGCCGACTCTTTATTTGGGTTTCCTAATTAACACCCTAATCAATAACTTGGACCCGCAACTCCTTCTGGAATGTCATCTTGAGCTTGCCAAGTGGTACAAGGAGCGTCTATTCCACTATCAAATTTGGCCACGAGTTCGAGGTTGCTGTCGGCTTACGTTAAGCTAACCCTGGACCAATTCTGTGCCTGCCGGCAACATTTTTTATCACTACCCAGGTTAGTCTTGTTTCAACTTTTGTTGATAACTACGTCCGCCTATGAATTGTTGGCTGAATCGATTGTAACGACGCTTCAGATTTACAATTTGCAAATTTAAATTACGCTATACAAATTTAAAACATAATGTATTAATTATTTATAAATCTATGCGTTACAAATTTAAAACATAATGTATTAATTGTTCCCAAATTTACAACTCATAAATTTAAAGTTTTGCTAAATGAATACGTATTAAAAATTTTGTAAAAAGTGCTCTCACGCCATTTTGTTATCATTACCGAGATAACGGTTAAAACTTATGACAGTGGTAAGCTTATCCCTTCATTGAGTTGTGATCACATTCAACCCAAGAACCCAAAAAAGGTTCGCATATTTTTTGTGCGTGCTGCATTTTCAGCATTAGTAATATACTGTATTATTTCCTGTATTTAAACTTTGTGACAAACAATTTACAAACCTAATTACGATGTTGCGAGCAACTATTAACTAAATAAACCTAATTGTTGCTGTAATTTTATTTATTTCTCGAAATCTGTGATTTCTGGCGCCCTATGTTTTTTTGGTTATTATTAAAAGAGCTTGCAGCAGTTCAGCTGATGATAGAAATCTGCGACCCAAGGCCATCGACTTTGAAGCTAGCTAGGTCATTGCGGTGAATAAGAACATTTCAGAGCTACCGTGGTGTATAAATGATAAGGGGGTTGATCTGCGATTATACTACCATAGATTATTATTAGTAATCGATCGCAGGTTGGCTTCTTTATTGTTTCAAGGATAACCTATAAAGTGAAAGGTGCTGCATGGTTAATAGTTAGTAACATATCTAGAAATGTTATGAGTATCATAACTGCCGCAGATGTCAGTTTGAAATTCGAGCTCGTAGAGTTAGGATTTTAAGACATGTAAGGCTGTTATGATTTATAACATCAATGGTTTGTTCAATTGTTTATCGGCTTCAGTATGGTAATAGTTGACATGTACGGTAAAAGTTAATTACCATACAGACACAATATGACTTAGGTGCCAGACTACTTTTGGATATATAAATAAAGGCTTAATATGCTGAAACATAATTAATAGGTGACATCTTAATTGCTCCATTATATATCATAAAATTTTGCTATTTAAAACTCCACTGTACCTATATAACAAAATCTCCTTTCATAATTGAATTTCAGGTTTAGGGATAATATCACTGGTCCACTATTTTACAACAAATTTGGAAAGTGACGGTATTTATATAATATTGCTAAATGGTTTAGGGACGTGAATTAGTTACCGGTTGTTGGCCTGATTATAATTTAGTATCATTTTCTTTTTCTTTCCTTTGTAGCACAAGGTTATGTGGAAGAGCTGCTCACTGCTTTTGCTTTGAGCTTAATCTTGCCCTGTATTTATGTACCGGGTGTCCCACGTAGTACGGGTCATATGTTGACTGCCATGTTAATAAGCAAAAAGGATCAACTAACGCTATAACCTATATGAGAGATCTTTATATAAATTTTTTATTAAACCTAATAATTCTGCAGTATTTCTTAAACTAATGCCGCCAAGATTCCATGTGACCATTTAAATTTTCTCCTCTGTTGAGTAACTATTCATGTTTATTCAGAACACTTGCCAGCAAAATGCAATCAACTTCAAAATTGTCAGTTAACATTGGCGTGACAACAAATATCCAAGACACTGCCTTTAAAAATATGTTCAGGCGTAGTTCATCTTTTGTGTTTTATCACATGGCAGTCACCGTATGGCCTGCACTAGAGTGCTTTATAAACCAGACAAGCTTATCCCACTAGATTTTCTGTCACAAAGACTTTAGCGCCAAGCCGTTGGCTGCACTGAACGGTAACCGCGCGTTCTGTCGTCTGTCAACCAAGCAAGACTGGAAACCGTTCGAGTACGCACTGCTCGATCCAGACGAACATTGCACGCTGATTTAAATCTTGGTACATTCCATTACGATGCTAATTATAATTACAGTGTTCATCCAAGTGTGGTTATTTAAATATATATACAGTGTGTAGGTGTTGTTCTGTGCTGTCAACTGTATCTATCAGTGCTCTTGAGTTCTGTCACTCGTCACTGTTGTTTGAACTAAGTAAAGTTCTCTAGTTTGAACCACGTGCGTGTTAGTTAACAGTGTTTTCGTTCCGATTTTTTCTGCTTTCTTTTTATTTGTTTAAAAACCAGTCTTTTTTAAGATGGATACAATTAAATGACATGATGGTTGTTGTTCCGACTTACCGTATGCTAATTGGAAAGTAACTAGAATTTGAATTTGCCGCCACTTTCAGTAACTCAAAATGGCGGACAAGCTTGCTCGTATAAATATACTACCTTACCCTGCACTACAGCCGGTATTTTTTTTATATAAGGTAGAGTGAGGCAAGTGCATCCCATAAATAGATTAGTACGAGCCCTAACCACTATACAGTATGTCCCAGGATTGAGTTTACAATAGGTATGATTGACCAAAAATTGTCGAATTGGAATTTCATATTTTGGGATTTCGCCCTGCTTGGTGTGAAACGAATTTTAAGAATATTTTCAGTTTTTGAAAAACAAGTAGGCCTTGACAGGGAAGCAAAAACTATTTTATTTTCAGGTAAACTACCCGTTTTGTTCATGATATGGCAAAATTTAATTAAGAAAAGTTGTTGATAATGATAAATTATGGCCTTATACTAAATTTCAGAAAGATCTGTCGACTTATAAAAAACTGTTATTTTTTAGAAAATTGTATTTTATTGTCAGGTAAACTACCCTTTTTGTTCATGATACGGCAAAATTGTATTAAAAAAAGTTGTTTATAATGAGAAATTATGATCCTATACAAAATTTCAGAAATATCTTGCGACTTAGATTAAACCGTTATTTTTTAGAGGCGAGGTTACCCCGTCGAATGTAAATTATGAAATCCCCGGTTCGGGGCGCTCTACCTTTTTATACCCACCGAAAAACAAAAGGTGAATGCCTTAATCTAAAACCATTAATTGGCAAAACTTTAAGAGTAATTGCAAAGTGAAGCTTTAAACAAAAGCTAATCGGTAATTACAAAAATGCTTATGTTAAATCTATAAAAACCTTACAACCAAACGCAAAACTAATTACACCATCGCATTCAGTGCATTTAGGTGCATTTCACACAGATCTGTTCTGATCACATGTCGACCAGTTTTCAGCATGAATCGAACTTTGCCCCAGACACAACCTATATGTGATGTCCGAAAGGTGGTTCCACAGCTCATGAACGTGTGTAAATATTATCTACGAAAGGGAAATGAAATTAACAAAGATCTACGCACATTGGCCGATGTGATCTTTGTATCATGCAGTCCCGCACGAATTCGCGGAGTCCCAACAGCCTCAGTGTGTCCAGTCGCATATTCGCCAACTATGTGCTTTCTTTATAAACTGCACGGACTCCTCGTGGAGCATATTTGATGGAATAATTTAGCTTGTGACAGCTCTAATATCACTGCTACGCGAGTTCCTAGCTTTAATGTGCACAATATTCAATTTTCTCTGCTCGCAGGCCCCCAGTTGTGAACACATACAAGGTACGCCCTTGAATTCTGCAACTGTGCCCCCAATTCAGTTATAATTAATCCTGTTTCTTCTAGTTTAAATTAATTCACATTAATGTTGAAATTCGTGCCGAAATAACACTTAAACAAGAACTTATCTGTAAGCTCCAAAAAAGCTGATATGGACCACGTGTTGGGACAAGAGTCCCCGTCACTACAGATAGTGAACAAATGGGCTAGGATGTTTAAGACGTGAGAACTGTGAAGATGACCCCCACAGTGAACGCCCGTTGACCGTCATTATTCCAGAAAGCGTTGAAAAAGTTCAAGATGTAATATACAGGGTGCCCGTTTAGTGTGCTGGTCTTCCATTGCACCTTTACTTTTTTTCTGGTAAAAGATTTGATTGTGGTAATCCTAATTGGCTTTAAGGGAGCACTTTTTAAAATTATTCTGTCGTACATAGGGTGTGCCAAAAAGTTTGGCTTAAAAAAGCATTTTTTTATGGAACACCCTAGCTTTTCTTTTAAATTGCTTTCACTCTTTCCAATTTATGAACGGTCTTAGTATTTTTTTGTCAATATCAAGATTCTACTTAAAACGCCACATTTACCCCACTTTTGAATATTTCCTTTCTGAAAATTGAGATAGGTGTCACCTAGGATACAAAAATTGTAAAGTTTAATAGAAACTGGTTATTTTAATACAGGATGTTCAAGATACAGATTCAAATGTCTATATTGTGGCAATTGGAAGCTGTGGTAATTACCTGGCAACTGAAGGCTTCCTCGTCGTGCAACGGTTTCAGGTGAAGCAACCTTAATTATCGGCTTGCTGATGGCTCCTGCTGCTAATTTCTGCACCCTGGCTATCTTGAGGGACTGCTCTAAAGGCTGCACCTGGGTTTCTGACTGACCGATGTGGTACCTTCTCGTAAAATGCCTTCGAAGTGAAACGCTTTTTAGCAATTCTTGCGGATGGATTTCCCTTTTCACCGGGATTCACTATCTGGACTAATTATACATCCACATATCTACAACGACTTGGAGAACAATTAAAACACTCTTTGGGTAACAAATTGTAACTTTTTATTGATAGAAATTGTTAATTTCTGGGAGCCCATTTTTTTAACAATTGACAATCTCATTACCTAGAACTATGAATAACATTTGTTTTATGGAATTAAGTTTTGATGTACAATTTTTACTTACAGACTAAAGTTTTAATGCACTGTTTTCTTCTTAAATTCTAAATTGTCTTTTCTTAAATGCTAAAAATTGTCTTTTCTTGTAAACGTTCAACGCAACACAACTTTTTATGCTCTGCTTTTTACACATAAGTTTTTAAATGTGCCGATACTTGAGTTTTTTAAATGGACTGAACGAATTTGTGTTCTTTGCTAAATAGCGTAATTGCTTTTATAACGTCGTTACTTCCTCGTACTGTTGTGCCTAATTTATTTGCCCTTCAGCCATCTTACCGTTCACTGGTACAATAACCTTTAATTACCATAACACGCTCATAATTTCTGTACGTCGCACACCATTTCTGTATGATATCCAAATTCATATCATCGTATTGACTTCACACAGCTAAAATCTTTCAGCTACATAATTCAGTATGCACTTGCCATTCTAATAATTTATTTTGATTAAAACCATGAACGTAATCCTTTCGAATCCTGTCAATTTAATGTCAAAATTACATTTACTGCTGCTCATATCTAGTACATTTATTACTGTAAAATTACTGGCGCCATTGCGATAAATAAAATCTTTTTTTCTATAGCACATGTTAAAGTGTGCTTTTGTCAACTCAAAACAAAAGGTCAAGTTTTACTTTAACAGCAAGAGTAGATAAAGTAGCACTTTAACGTCAAGGATAGATAAAGTAATTTAATTTTCTAACTTTTGTTTAAATTAAATATGACAGCTTCGTATTATCGTAGCAACCCAATCTAGCTACTGACATTTTGAAATGTGATTGACTGTCATTATTTTCTTTTGAAATTGTTAAAAGTTCTTGCTATAGCAAAAAATATTGTATTATACACGACTATAAAGTTATTTCTATCCACTCTTGAATCATTAACGTCTCGACTTCGTCTCGACGTTAAACGATCGACGTTAAATGATTCACTCGTGGATAAAATTTCACTTTATCGTCTTGTATAATAAATTACTATAATTCTGTGCTCGTTTTGAATATTGAGTTTATGTTACCTAGGCAACCAGAATTACTTTAAGTATTAAACCATTGCAATATATTCAATCTTTATTTTCTTAATTTTTTAAACGGAACACTCTACCGAGTGTTTCACTTAAGGTGCGAACATAGAGAAATAGCATGGGAAATCGTATATATGCAGATTCCTGCTTGCCGCTTGAATTGATAGAATATTGTTAGTGGTATCAATCGAAAGAGAAAAAAATGCGCTTTGATACTACTTTACTTGAATTTGTTGCTTGCTTAAGATAGAAATAGCTTAAAAACTGTAATAAACATTTTGCATCTTATTCACAAAAAACAGACCAGCCATAGCCAAATTTGTTCATGCCAAAATAAATGTTATTTTCTGTTAGTTATCAATTCACGTATTTAATTAATTACTATGAATAATCATGTTTTTTGGGATAAACCAATTTGATCATGGTCTCGTCTGTTTTTTGTGAATAAAATGCAATATATTTATTAAATGTTTAAGCTATTTCTAGTTAAAAGGCTCTGCTTTATTTAACCGTAGAATTGCGAAAAATCAAGGATCTTTATTATAATATAAAAATGTTGCTGTGAATTCTAAAAACGGTCTTGATGGCTGTACTTGCTTAATAGCCCCATGGGGGATGCCATAAAATATTCTGAAAATTTTAAAGTAGTCTTGCAAATAACAAAAAATAGTTAATCATTTTTTAGCTGTAATTATGTAGGAGGTGTTACAATATATCTCTTTCAAGTGCTTCAATTTTGACTTTATTTGTAAAAAACTAAATACAATTTAGGCAGTCAGCACTACAATTCATTCGTTTTTGGTGTTGCCATTAAAAAATCATTAGGCGGAGTAAGCATCTTATAGCTGATTACAGTCTAGCTCATGGAAACCTAAACCAGGAGAGGTTTGCGACTTAAAATAAATATTTTATTGCATTTTTATTTTGCAGTTAGTTACGGTATTTTTGAATCATGTAATTATTTTATTATATTTGTTTTTTATTTGGGGATTTTAAAATTTAGGTTTAATAACATTAAAACTTCGTTTTTCTACATTACTACCAGTGTTAGTTTCTACCGGAGTTAGTTTCTTCCCTAGATCCTAAAAATATTCGAAATAAAACACAAAAACAATAAAAATAAAGACAAATGCGGAAGTGAAACAATAAAAATAAAGAAAAATGCGGAAGTGAAACAAATAATTAAAGACTGATATAAGTTTTATTAATTGTATTTACGTTAATAATAATTTATAATATACTGCTCAACAAATGAACTGGACCACCCATAAAAATTGTATTTGTTACATTACATTATAAAATATATGCAGTCGCGCCCCAAAAAACCGGGACATTTTTTTTGCCTAATTCTCAAAATGTGTCAAAATGATCAATTATTCGTATTTATCCGTATTTTCAATATGTGCCGGCATTTTTCAGAATTGAATAATGACTTTTGATGGCATTTATTAATTATAATTAAGTTAGCAGTTGTTTTCGAATTTTGAGAATTAGGTGAAAAAAAGTGTCCTGTTTTTTTGGCCGCTACATTATACAGTGTGTTTCACTTTACATGGAAGCACCCCTGTATTTTCTTTGTTTTTGTATGAATCGATTTGAATTTTTTACCAGTTGTACAACTCACCAAGAGGCATCTATTCATGTCCTTGAGCGCAAATGACGTTATTAGCCTGGCCTACTAGGATGAAGAACATGAGTCGTATTGTCAATATTTTGCATCGCGTTAGAGTTACAGCAAAAAGTTATTAAGAAAAGTTGTTTAGAATCAAAAGAGTACCCCAGATACCGATTTTCGTTTAATAATTCGAATTTTTAATATTTATCCATAATTTTGTCAAAGTCCCAAATTTCAACTTTTAATTTGGCATCAAATGGTGCCATGGAGAAACATCATTTTTATTATTGTTGCAAACGTCATTAGCTATTAATAATGGCTGAATTACGTTTAACTGTAGCTGAGAAAGTAGAAATAATTAGAATTACTGGTGAAAATGCAAGATCCAATAGAGAAGTAGCCAGGCGCGTGCTGGCCCGCCGGGCTACCGGGCATTTCCCGGTAGGCCCTGAGTCGTCGGGCCCTCTTGCCTGGAACCTTTCTTATAATAGGATGCTCTTTAAAAAATATGAATTGTCAAAATTAAAAATCCAAAAAATCTTTAAAAATTCAAAAGGTACCGATTTGGATGACCTTGAACGGCTCCTGGGGGGGGGGGGGTTACTTTTCGATAGTACTAACAGATGGCGCCACTACTTTATCAAATACTATGATCAAATATGATTGGTAGAACATTGTGCTGTCATCTGATAGTCAAGCTTAGAAAATCCCCCCGAGTTACTGTCCCAGGCACTCTAGACAGGTTTCAAGATTTGGTATGAGTGTCTCTACTTGTTTGATGTATGTTCGCTGGTTCAAATCCCAGAATCGATGCGTGGAGGGCGGCCTACCCAGTCGCTTTATATAATTGGGGACCTGCGTTCGAAAGAACAAGGAATAATAATGCGGTTGTCTAATGCGTGATGCTCACCACATCACCACGTGTCATCAATTTGACACGCGACAGCCGGGTGTGAGAGCGAGGATACGGAAGCCCTGACCTTCCGCCTTGCAGGCCAAGCTCCTTCACGGGGTGTTAGTGCCTCACCATTAAAAAATGCAATATTCAACTCTAAATCAAGAAGTCAAGCATCTGGACTACTACCAAAGTTTTATTCTTATGAAACAGTGTTAGTTGCCATGATTTATTTACAGAATTTCAAGATAACGACTCCTGCGTCTGACTACTTACAAACTAAAAATTTAGACTTTGTACAAGCGTGGCGACAAATTTTTATGGCACTAAGTGACCTTAAAGCATTACAGCATAATTTTGAACGAGTGTTACTGTTGCGGTTATTGATCGTCAACTGGAAAATTTTAATTCGGATATTTTTTTGGACACCACCTTACCAAAAAAGAGAAAAAAGGCAGTGAAGTCAGTGCCAGGTGAGATAGCTAGCCATGAGCAAGTAGGTGCGGATGAAGAAGATCACTTTCGTTTGACCACATTTAATGTAGTAATGGGCCAAATTATAGCCAGCATGGAAAGCAGATTTGCGGATCATGCATCATTTTATGGTGATTTAGAATGCTTCGATCCTCGTAGATTTTCTGAAATTAGTCGAAATATGCCGATAGACTCTTTGAAAAGAATTTGTGAAGTTATTCCAACTGTTCAAAAAGAAAAATAGAAAGAAGAGTTAATAACGTTTGCCAAACTGTGGCCTCAGTTATCGAATAGAGATTTTGAAAACGTTTATAAGACAGCTAAAGTTAAAGACTATGATCGAGATGAACAAGAGCAAGAAAGTGAAGAAAGTCTTGACATTGACATGTATCATAGTAGACGCTGTTCTCGCAATGTGAAGTGCAATACCTGTGTATGATGTGTATTTCAGACTTTAATATAATTATAATTTATATTCTACTGAATTTAAACAACTTTTCAATGCGTACAAGTTTCTTCTCACAATCCCACTTACGCAGGTATCTTGTGAACGTTCATTTTCCAAACTAAAATTATTAAAAACTCGTTTGCGCAGCTGCATTGTACAAGAAAATTTGACAGGTCTTTTTTTGATGTGTTGCGAGAGGGAAATAACGAGTAATATTTGCGCTGAGACCATAATTGACAACTTATGTGTCAAAAGCAAGGAGTTTAAAAGATATTTGCAAGTATAAGTTTATGAGTTGTTATTTATATTATTCACGTAGGTTAGCTACTTATAATCAATTATTTATTTTTTTTTAAATCTATTTTGAGTTGACTAGTCAGTTTCTAATATTTTTTAGTTTTGAATAAAGTTTACCTTTCAAGTCTTTTGTTATGTTACCCTACTTTAACCTCTGAAACCAGTTGTTCAGAAGATATTTCTCGATTTAAAATTGTGTCGTTTTAGATCATTAGACCGTGAAAAATGTAAAATCTTTGTTTGCGAATTTAGGGGCCCTCCCCAAAATTTCAATGCCCGGGCCCTCAGTAGTGTGCCAGCACGCGCCTGGAAGTAGCTAGAATATTTAATGGAAGGCATCCAGGGCGTGCACCTATTTAACCTGGAACTGTTTAAAAAATTAATCAACTTTTCAATTTGTGTCAGGATAAATAGGTGCACGCCCTGGATGCCTTCCATTAAATATTCTAGCTACTTCTCTATTGGATCTTGCATTTTCACCAGTAATTCTAATTATTTCTACTTTCTCAGCTACAGTTAAACGTAATTCAGCCATTATTAATAGCTAATGACGATTGCAACAATAATAAAAATTCTGTTTCTCCATGGCACCATTTGATACCAAAATTAAAAGTTGAAATTTGGGACTGACAAATTTATGCATAAAAATTAAAAATTCGAATTATTAAACGAAAATCGGTATCTGAGGTACTCTTTTGATTCTAAACAACTTTTCTTAATAACTTTTTGCTGTAACTCTAACGCGATGCAAAATATTGACAATACGACCCATGGTCTTCATTGTAGTAGGCCAGGCTAATAACGTCATTTGCGCTCAAGGACATGAATAGATGCCTCTTGGTGAGTTGTACAACTGGTAAAAAATTCAAATCGATTCATACAAAAACAAAGAAAATACAGGGGTGCTTCCATGTAAAGTGAAACACACTGTATATAAAAGTTTTTGTTTTATGGTATACTCATATTAAGCATATTTAATTGCACTGTCCTCAACTATTAACTATAGCATTAACAAAATCATATTAATAAAATTATATAAAAAAACTATTTTTAACAAAAATAAGAGGAAGAACAAAATAAGGAAATTTATATTTTCTTTGTTTCCTCGGAACGTTTAAAAATGTTTGTCAACTATTTGGCATACTTTGTATGCAATGTGCTATCAACATTTGGGCAAAATTCAAAATCTTCAAATTATAATATTTTATTAATGGACTTAGATTTATTTAAACCAAATTATAAAAATAAATGCTTTTTATAGTGACACAATCCTAAAAGGTTGCCAAAAATGCGATGACTGGCATTTTGGAAAATATTTTTAAAAATTGCTGCAATATATGCAAATGGCCCAGTTCATCTGTTGAGCAGTATATTTACTTACTAAATTTACTTATTAATACCTATATATATTATTAATAATTAAATTGTAATAACACGTACTTATTATTTGCAACATTAAGAATTGTTATTGTTAAAAGTAAGATTACTAATAATATGCGTGCCTCACCAATGTTTGTAACATTGGTGTTGCGACGTTCAATCTACAATGACAGTAGTAAAAGGTATTCCATCTTCACCAATAACACCATCTTCTATTGCCAGTTTGTGTTACTCAACACCTGCCATTAATATTTCATCCCAGCAGGTCTTGTCTATAACTTTTTGTACGTCACTTTAATACTTGGTGTAGGTTTTTGTAGAAGTTGACGGTATATCTAATATTGAACATAGTACAGTTAACTGACCATGTCCTATGCCCGTAGAAATTGCACTACATACCGTTGACTCATTGATGTCCCTGATGGAATGATGCCCTTCTGTAGAAAGTTTTTCCTCTTTAATACAGACGACACAAGAAAATGTTAGAAAGTTTTTAAAACCTATTCTTTTTCCGATATCAAAATAATGTCAAAAAATTACTGCCAAATCCATCGTGTTTTAATTACTATGGAGCGATTAAGAATAGTATAGGATCAACAATTCGACTTCCGCTAATACTGCCTTCTGATTTATTTACTTCTAAACCAGTGTAATTTTCAATAAAAAAAATGCATTGGTTATTCTGTAAATTGCATTTATTCTTGATCTATAGTCACATCATTCAGATTTTAGTGTTCAGAACTAAAATTGTCATTAAAAATAATTTGTTAAATAGATCCACCATCGCCAGCGTGGCCAAGCGGTTAGGGAGCTCGGCTGCGGTGCCACGGCACGGGGTTCAACCTTAACATCTGGCAACTGGCGGGCGGCCCACCCAGTCTCCTTTAAAAAATGGGTAGTACCGAAACTACGACTGTGGAAGTAGGGAAAGTAAGGCAGTCGTCGAAGGCGTGATGCTAACCACATCTCCTAGTATGCCGTTAACGGCATGCCAGATAACCGGGTTTCGGAAATAGACATTTAGGCGGCAGAGACCGAAAAAGTAGAGTTACGCTTAGCTGTTAATATCCTAGTGCAATTGGGAGTAGTGGCTAAATGTACACCTTGTGTAGGTCAATCTAGTTTAACTACTTTCTGGTACCTAAAGCTAATGGCTCAAAACGTTTTTTTTAATCTAAAGAAGCTAAACTTAGTTCTGGAGACTGAACAGTTCAAGATGGAAAATTTTAGTACCGTTAGTAACTTATTTGTTCCTCACGGTTTCATGGCAACCATCGACTTAGAGAATGCTTATTTTTTAGTGCCTATCGAAAGTTCTCATAAGAAGTATCTGAGATTTGAATTCAAAGGGGTACTGTTTCAATGCAATGCCTTATTTTTAGGTTTTGTACAGCTCCGTTTGTTTTTACAAAAACTCGTTGTTTTTTTGCGGGAATTAGAACTATCCTTAACTTAGTAAAAAAGATGAAGGATAGAAAAACTTGTAAAATCAGGTTTTTTGCACACCTCATTGGTATGTTAACCGCAGCATGTCCAGCAATTGCTTTTGGCTGGGTTTGCTGGGTTTCTCGAAAAAATTTGAAAGGCAAAAGTTTTTGGAACTGCAACAGTGTAATAATGATTTTGACAGTCACTTGGCTATCTCTCAAGAATTAGCAGCCGATTTCGATTGGTGGATAAGAAATATACAGTTTTCTGTAAACCCAATTAGACAGTTTAAATTCAGGCTAAAAATTGTTTACAGACGCGTCTTCAACAGGGTTTGGTATTTTTTGTGGAGGTCAAAGGGCTCATGGGTTTTGGTACCAAATTGAGAAAGAGCAACACTTAACTATTTAGAGCTATTAACAGCGTTACTTGGTTTTAAATGTTTTTTTCTACGACTGCTCTGAAAATAGCCAAAAAAGCACTCCTAACTAACTCTGAAAATCTTACATTTCACACAGCGTGCGACAACGTTGTCGCACGCTCAAAAACAGCGTGCGACATCGATGTCGCACGCTGTTTTTACGCCCTTATATTTGAAATCTAGGCGGCGGCTTGCAGTCGTAGAAAAAGTATAGTGTACAACACGTGTGAAAACCACTTTTCACACTTGTGGGGCTTTATGACACTCGCCTTCGGCTCGTAGTCACCAAACCCCCACTCGTGTGAAAAGTGCTATTTTCAACACTAGTTGTACAATATACTATTCTAACGATTGTACACGTTGTGAGATTGTACTAAGGATAGATAACACTACTGCCATCTCTTATATAAATAGATGGGAGGGCGTACAATTTCTCAAATTAAACTAGTTAGCTAAGGACCTATGGCAGTGGTGTGAGGTAAGAAGCATTTGGGTGTTTGCATCTTACATACGATCTAGCGAGAACGCTAAGTCAGATAGGGAGTGAAGACGTAGTAGGTCTGAGTTAGAATGGGAGCAGGCAGACGATGTCTTTAGTAGGGTCGTGGCTGCTTTTGGTTCTCCAGAGATTGATTTGTTTGCATCAAGAGTCAATGCTAAATGTAGTAGGTATGTGGCTTGGCAGCCTGACCCGGATGCAGAGAATGTAAATGCTTTCACAGTATCATGGAATATTTTCTTTTTCTATGCCTTTCCTCCTTTCTCAATGGTTTTTAAAAACCATTCGAAAGATCCGTTGTGATAAAGCACAAGGAATCATGGTAGCACCCCTGTGGAGGACACAACCATGGTTCCCTTTATTTAAGCACTGACCCCGCACCCGTTATACAGGACCCTTACCCTGGCTGTTGGGCTGCTATCAGCGAGGCATTCCTCAGGAAGAAAGTACCGGTACCTTTAATAGAGGTGTTTTTGGCATCCCTAGTTCCAGGGACTCTGAACTAATATAACGGGGGTTAAAGCTTGGTGGCGGTTCAGCTACAACAGGGCGGTATCCCCGTATGAGAGGACAATTTCAACTGATTATTGAGTTCTTAACGAACGCTTCATTCAGGAGCCTTGTATGAAACATTGAATTCATGCAGGTCAGTGTTATCGTTAATTTTGGGACCATGGGTAGACAGAGAGGACCTTATAAAGAGAATATTTAGGGTTTTTTCAGTTGAAACCTACCAGACCCAAATACAGGTAACATGAGATCCCCAGATTGTACTAAATCTGTTAGAGAATTGGTATCCAAATACAGATTAAATAGGTACTTGAAAAACTAACCCTCAAACTAGCCTTGGTTACAGCACATAGGGTACAGACTCTGTCGATAATAAATTTAAATAATGTAACTGTTGCAGAAGAGGGAATTGAAATAATGATTCCAGATGCAATAAAGACTCGGGATCAGGTAAATTTCAACCTGTTCTAAACATCCTTGATTCAGTGAGAACCGCAGATATGCCAAGCGAAACATAAACGTATATTTATTAAGAGCAAAGGGCATTAGAAAATATTGCACCAACTATTCATAACATTTAAAAAACCACATTAGTCTGCAAGCTCACAAACAATTCGTCGGTTGATAAAGGGTGTGCTGCATGTCAGTGGATTGGATGAGAATACGTTCACGGCTCACAGCACTCGTCATGCAGCAACGTCATCAGCGAAAGTACGAGGAGTTAGTGTAGAATTAATTAGGAAAACTGCAGGTTGGGGCGAACAATCAACGGTTTTCGAAAAATATTACAATAGACCTATTTGAATTAATGCAAATTTTGCTAGGGCTGTTTGTAATTAGTAGATTCGAGTAAAAATAGTTTAGTTTTAACCCCACGTAAGGTTTACATTATAACGGTCTGTTGGCAGTCAGGTATTACTAGTGTTTAATTTATTGTTTAGTTGTTTGGTGTATTACATAATAAAATACACTTGATTGTTGCCAAGAGATCATAACTTTGCTTTAAACAGCTACTGAGTGATCATTGAGGGTAAAGCAGAGTACTATAATTACATAATTAAACGAATTTACCTTAAGTGATGTTCGATTGTAATTATAGTATATGTTTTACCCTCAATGATCAGCCCCCCCCCTTTCCCAAGGTATTACTGGTTAAGTAATCGCCCAATAAAGTTGTGAGGACTTTGAATTGAATGAGCATATCAGCCAGCGTTGGATGACGAGAAAGATTTTGATTTCCGGTTTTAAACTTGTGGCGCTCCTAGCGGCAAGAGAAGTACTACTAAGTGATCATTGAAGGAAAAGCATATACTATAATTACAATCGAACATCACTTAAGGTAAGTTCGTTTAATTATGTAATATAACTAAAAAAACTATTTTAGTGATGACTGAGACAAGAAAGTTTGTAAACTTGAAAAAGGCTTGTCTTATTTTGTAAAACAAGGTTAGATTTTAATTTTTTTTTTAAATTCCAGTTCAAAGATATGTAAAACTTATAACTCTCAGCTTGCAAGATTTATTGTTTTGTCTAGCAACACTTTTTCCGAAAAATGTCTTGTCTTGTCTTGCAGTTGGTATCACCAAGTTTTGCCTTGTCTTTTAAGACCAAGCCAAATCAAGAAAAATCAAAGCAAAACATTAATTATTTTAAGGGGAATGAATGTAATATAACGCTCTACATTTTGTATACCTATAACCAAATGTGTGTTCAAAGAGATGAAAAGTATCTTTTTTTTTATTTTTGAGGCTTATCTACAATGATGCCTACGTACACAAAAATTACGTAGTTACATAGTATAAACCGATATTAAAATAAAGTGCAAGCAGCAATACTAGTGGTATTCCAATACCTAGAATGGTGTTTTAAAGACTTGAGATCGACTTAATTCATAATTCAAATGGACAGTAGCAAATTTGGAAATATTTTAGATCCGGTAAATATCGAGCTCAAGTAGTATAGTATAGAGAGCGGATATTTAAGTTGAAAAAAAAATAAAAATAGGTGCTTATTTCCATATTTAGGTCGCAAAAATGTCAAAATAGGTGCCGACTTTAGGATAAAAAATTTATATATTTATTTAAATAATTTAGAACCAAGTATAGTCAGGTTCTTAAATTGATTTATGTATAAAAATAAAAAACAATGTACAACATAAACAAACCCCAATGTATAATTTAAAAAACCAAGTTATTTATTTTATAATATAAAATAAAATAATAGTAGTTTCTTTATCTAGAACGAAAAGTTGACATTTTAAAGGACGAGGAAGTTGTTTACGGCCGAGGCGTTAGCCGAGGACGGAATTACTTGCGAGGACCTTTAAAAAACACTTTTGGTTCGTGGTGAATACAACGGTTTATTTCAAACTGCAAGTTTAATGAATTTTAAATAAAAAGTTGTAAATCATTTCAAATTTCATGTCAACAACTGACGTATAATTTTAAAGTACTTGAACTTTAATATTTTATTTTAAAGTACTAGGACTTTAATGTTCCATTTTTGTACCATAATAGCTATTTAAGTAACAAGGAATGTAAGGACCTATTAACATTTGAGGTACGCAAGTACAAGCCAAGACGAAGTCGCGGCTTGTTGCCTGCCGAAAATGTTAATAGGCGGTACATTCCGAGTTATCTTATTATATTTTTCCCGCTGCTTATCGAAATTTTCCTAGATTTATGAAAAAATTGTTCGGTTTGTCACCTATCACCAGGATTAGTTTTCGTGAGTCGCGTTACCTGTGAGTGTCACATGTCACATAAACACTTGCAATTTATAAACAAAACGTCTAATCTGCATCTTGGTTTGCTAATTTTATTATCCTAGGAACTTAATAATAATATTAAGTTCCGTTGTCAAGAAAAAGCAGCAAATAGTAAATATAATCACCGACTTACACGTTTTGTTAGTAAGGCTGTATCACTGACTTACATGATCAGCAGCGGGAAAATAATTTTTAAAGTACTTGAACTTTAATATTTTACTTTAAAGCACCAAGACTTTAATGTTCCATTTTTTGTACCATAAATAGTCCGAAAAATGTAATTTTTGACATCAGTATGAAATAAAAAATATAATAAACCTCCTACTGAATATAATTTTAATATTTAAAACAATTGAAAAAACAAAATTCACAGATTTTTTAGCATTTTACAAAGGTCGAAGGAGCTGTTTTATAAAAGCTCTATGCAGGGCTGTGACTTCATGTTGTGCAATATGAGTCTTCTTTTCACAAACAAACTATAAAATAAAATAACTATAAAATAAAAGGAACATTATGTGAGGGCGTATATTAACTTAGAACTTTACTGCAACATTTGCAAAATATTTTGTTTGCTGCATTAACTTCTTAAACGGTGGGATTTGACTGACAAGCCACCCAATCTTGCATTCTCTCTGGTCGAGTTTTTTTTATTTCGGCATTGTAGATCTACACAGTATCACTTCAATTTACTTTCAATTTAATACTACACTTTTGTACTTAAAAATTGGCGGCACAACTTCAAACATTTAAGGTTATGTCTATGTAAAGAAAAAACTGTCAACGATGCTATTTCTGTCAACTAACAACACCTACGCCAGTGACGGGCATGCGAGTGACCTCAGACGTTGAAGACACTGGATGAAAATATAAACAGCAGTTTATTGTGTTGCATATGTATAAGGCTAATATTAATTCTGTAAATGCAAAAAAAATGTTATTCTATACTTAAAATGAAAAAAAATATTTTAGGCAGGTTAAAACCTTAAATAGGTGCGAAATGCAAAAAATAGGCAGCAAATAGGGCGTTAGGTCTTATAATCTCTAAAATAGGTATTTTAGGTGATATCAAATACTCGTCAAAATGCATAGTTTTTATTGAAATGAATTTATATGATTGTATTGTAAAAGTGATGTGCTTAAAAAACTCACAAAAGGCTAAAAACCTAAAATCCGCTCTCTAGTAGTAACGGACCGCTAAAAATTGATCATAGTTGGTAGTACCCTATCGTACAAGCGAAACATCAATAGTCCTTGTTACAGGTATCTTTAAAACAGCGCACCGAAAACTTTAGTGTGTCACATATAACTAAAAGATTTTCGTTCAGATGGCGCTATTGGCATTTCTCCAAACCGGCAAGCAAGTTTAATTAATAATTCATATTCTTTTTTGGGTACTTCGCCACTCTGCAAATTAAAATTATTAAATAACGTATTAAATAACGAACGTTTCGAGGGACAATCTGTCCTCGTTATCAACGATTAACAATTAAAAAGGAACAAGAAAGCTTAGCTTTTCACGGAGATTGAAAACCACCAACCTCCAATGAATTGCTTGACATTGACGTTTTGTTGATTATCTAAACCTACTTGTTGTAAAAAGTCTTTATGACAAAGCCAAAGTTGTTTGCTCTAATGATGAAATTTTCAAAAAAGAGAAAGAATTTATTGTTAATGTTTTACAAGATAATGGCTATCCAGAAACTCTTGTTCGGAACATTTTCAATACACGAAACAATGCCACACGCGTACAAAGGAATGGCACTCAAACATTTTAACTAATTTATCATAAGATCGCTGTAAAAGGAAGTTGTGTGCGTGTATCACACCAGATTTTTTACATCATAACTATCGATTTAGTAGCTGTAAATGTTTTATACAGATACCTAATGCATAATTAGAAATTAATTTGGAATGCCTTTTGTATGGATTTTTAAATAAATGTAATTAGAGACATTTCTCACTTTTAAGTAAATTTTATTAGACATTAGTTGGATAACCACAAAGTATGTGCTGTCGCTTTCTCTGTAGGTGTTATCCGACTTAAAGCAATCATTATTCAATTGAGTTATGTACTGAGATTTTTCGTACTTTGATGCAGAAAGTACTCACTTTTCGCAAGCATTTGCGCACAGAAAGTGGCTACTTTCTGCACTCTTATGTCAACATTTTCTACACGCTAATGTCAATACTTTCTGCACTCAAGTGATAATAATCTGATTGGCTAAAACTGCCAAATGTCAATTTTTTTTACAAATATCAATTTTCTTTTTCATAAACTTGAAATAAAAAAATTATTTTTTTGAAATTGTGAAGCCGTTCTAAGAAAAATTGTATGTAACAGTAAACGTTTAGCTTAATTTTCAGAATAAAGTTACGTTGTACAATAATTATCGATTAAGTACTTTATTTTAACTCCTATTCTTCACTTGCTTAGTTTTAGGTTTCTATACCTACTCATGTATATTTTATATGTATTAAGAAGTTACAGACACACTTTTCTTTAACATGACTCTGTTTTATTCGCAGCTGATTTTAAACGTTCAACAAATACATGGAAATCATGTAACCTTGCATATATACTGATGTCTCGAGATGCTTGAGTAACCAATGTGGGGTTATACTACCAAAAAGTTTAAATACCGCTGTACTACATAATGTGTTATAACTACTTTATAGATTTTCGCTTTGGTATCATTTCTGATATGTTAATTTTTAGTGATGGTGTCCATTTAGGCCACTAACTACATGTGTTTTTTTAAATTTTAAGTAACATATTTGTTTTTAATATAGAACCTGTGATGATTATGTCAGGTACGTGAATGTTTTTATTTTTTCCAACCCCGAGCTTAAAAGTACTGTACTCCCCATTTTCAACGACTAAAGTCTTTTTTAATCCCTCAGAAATACAGTTAAAATAATTAATTGAAATCATAGTTTCTTGAATTGCCAACTGTCAATGTTTTTAATCTATTGGGTATTTTCTAGCTTTTAAAGAAATTTATATTAGAAATGCCACCCTTTGCAGTTGTATGTATTATACAAACAATGGTAATGTTTGCTTATATTTTATAACGCTTACAGAGTTAATATTTAACAATATTGAAATTGAAAAAGAAAACGCATATCTTCGGTATAGAAATAAACAGGATATCACAGAAGTATTAGAGAAAAGTTTGAAGTAAGAAACAAGCAGCGGTTCTCTCTCTCTCTCACTCTCGCTATCTGTCAGTTCTTTTGGACGAACAGGTACCGCTCGAAAGTTCACTGTAGAGCGTAAAATAGAGTATACATTTGGAAAATCTGCATTCCGTTGTGTCCAGTACGTCCTAGTTGGTGATAAAATCGTACCAGAGAGATGGTTACACATTAATTTAAATCGTTTTTTTGTAAATTTGTATATACACAAACATTATACAACCATTGGGTGATTTGCCTGAATTCTATATTCTTAAATATACCGTATGTATTATTTTTACCACCTCTCATTTCATTTATACCTCATCCAGGTATATTCCCCAATAACTGAATCTAATGAGAAAGAAATAATAGAATTCTATAACTTACTACAACGTTGGACTTTTTTTTATCATCGATGCAAGGACAACACCTGGTACAGACCACAGATCCCGAAGCCTTTCTTCAAGCGTTTTCCTCACAGAACTGCGACTTGGATTAGGACAATACCCCAAATACCCTGTGAAAAAGCTGCAAGCTCGAATTGAAAGAACATCTATGTAAAAATATACAAGTAAATGCAGACGAGAGGAGAATGCAGAGCACTCTTTAAAACCACAAAGAAAGTTACAAAATCTTTAAACTTCGTAATTGGTCAATTGAGGATATCAACGAAACTTTAATTTGCGGTATCCATAAAATAATATAACGATGGAAAAGTACTGCAGTGAACTATATCCGGATCCACTTAGTACTCTAGTAAAATTCAGGGTTTTGAAATGGAACCTGATATTCTTCCAGAAGAAATCAATGCAGCGATTAGAAAACTATCAAGTAATAAAGCAGTTGGCATCGACGAAATCCTTTCCAAAACCATCAAACTGCTCGGAAAATAGGGGGAACAACTCTTATACCAAATATGTCAACAAATCTGGGTTACCTGCGATTGACCCGAAATCTGCACAACGTCTGCAACAGTACTACTTTACAAGAAAGGAGCAAACCAACATATGTGGTAACTACCGGTTGATAACTTTAATATCCCGCGCGAGCAAAGTTATGCTGTATGTCCTTAAGGAAAGATTAAATAAGTACCTAGCATGGAAAATCTCGCTCGAACAAGCTGGATTCGTTGTAAGGACAATTTTTGCATTTAGCTTTTTTCCGCCTTTTCCCGCTTTTGTATTCTGAAGTTTGGTATTTTTCCCGTTTCATTTACACTCAAATTGATGGTCCAGTGATGTCTTAAAACTTAATTTTGTTTATTTTAAACACTGGCGTTTTCCAGCCCATTGCATTTCACATCTTGGGCAACGTTTTATATTTAAATTTAGATGTGCTTGCTTGCCGTATGGATGACGTAATTTGGCTTATCGTATTTAAATACTCTTTGGCTCCAAATCGATTGTCCGTTTTATTTGCCGGGGTTCCCCCGTTCTTCATGCAAAATTCTGATTTAATATTCCTCTACAATGACGCAACGCTGGTACTTTCCATATGTGTTAGACAAAGTACAAATTAAGTAGCGCTTGCGGGCGTTCATTTGGCTTCAGATTTCATCCCGCAGAGTTCTAGAAGGCAACAAGTGATAGTTTTTGTTTCGGCGGCGAAGGCCCTTGGGGTTAAGTTGAAATTATTAAGTGGTGAGACTGAATGTGTGTTGTCGGTCACGTCTTGGTCTTTTAAGTGGATCAGTCGCACTTCCACGTCCAAACTGAGGATTCGGAGGGATGAGCGGCGGTTATTCCGAGCGGCGGTTATTCCGAGCGGCGGCGTAACAGGTCGAAAGGCCTATCCGGGAACAGTTGGCTCAAGGGGCTCTTTTGCCGGGTCAGGCTTTCTGGGGCGACGCTTGGGGGTGGCTGGCGTATCGGCAGGCAGGGACCAGACCTGTTGGAGGGCGAAGTAAGTCAGCTTGTCTGGTTGTAGCTTTTTCCGTCAACGGGGAGTCGGCGAGGGCATCGTGAAAGGCCCGGAACAACTCCTGGCGTGACAAGGGTTGTCTGAAAATTATGTCGCCGAGACACGGTCGGTGAAGGAGTATTTCGATGAAGGTCTAGGTCCGGGCATATGCGGTGGACATGGAGCGGCTTGCGGGCAGCCTGTCGTCCTGTCCTTGTTAGTGCTGGCTCGGCCAGGTGGCGATTTTGTAGAATATACCTTGCCACAGTTCAAACCACGCTCGCGACTCTCCCTATTGGTTAATCGCAAGTATACCGCGCCAGAGAATTTTTAGTAAAACGTACCCAAATATAATACATTGTACATTACTTAGTAGAGAAGACTTGCCTTTTTCACTATTTTGTAATGTAGTTTCCTAGAAAATATAAACATATATAACTAAGGTGGAACTAGAGTTTCTATTTTGAGGTAACTGTAAATACAAGTAACATAAATGATTGTATAATACTTAGACAAAAAAATAATGCACTTTTGCAATGGGTAGTATATTTTCACTTATAATACCATGAGTAGTCAAAGTTATGTCGACTATTTTTGTGGTGGTGTCACGAATGTCCATTGTGCTTTTTACGATTAGGACGAGTGCGCTAGCACGAGTCCTAATCTCAAGCGCAATGGACATGAGTAGTGATACCACTGCAAAAATAATCTACTTAACTTTGACTAAGAATGGTATTCGAGGGACTATTTAATGAACCAAACTACCTTTTTCAAATTAGTTTTCAGTAAATCTAGCAACAAACTACGCAATTTCTATAGTAACAGAACACTAATGTGGACTTTTTCTAATAAAAACTGCATTCGTTAAAAATAGTCACTTGAATACCTTCTAGGAAGATATATCCACTGATATTTTTTTGATTGGCCAAGAAACGTCAGAATTCTGGATTTTCATTGGTCACTTTTTGACAGATGACAGGTGAATTGAATAGTCAGTAATATTTGTCGCTAGGGAATGTTTTCTTTTTTAGTAATTTGTTTGCTTTTAGCTAGCGGTTTGTTTTCTGCTTTGGCAGGCCTTCCACTTTGAATCCTTTCTCTACCACAAGAAAAATCCATCCTTCGCTTTCTACGGACGCGAGACGTTGGTTGCACCCGAATGAGTTTGCCCGTTTTGATGTCTAGTGTTTTATGGTAAAAAATTGCGCCAATTGCATTGGTATATTGAGGTTGGTCACTTCTCAGTCCCAGTGAACAACTAAGCTCTCCTTATTAATTTTGAGTTTTAATTGTTAATTCGTTACTAACCACATACTGTGCCCCACGAAACGTTCGATATTTAATATTTTTAATTTTGCAGGGTAGCGAAATACCCATAAAAGAGCATGAATTGAAGAACCTTTGCAAACTGTTTTTTTCTGAGACATTTTCAGCAATTTCCACCAGTCTCATGAATTTTAATGTGAGATCTTTTACTACTTCTTGATGAAGTTGTTTTTTGTCTAAATTTTAAATGTTGAAAAATAAGTTGTTACAATATGGGGTTTCGAATCGAGGAAGCCTACTATTTTTATTGTAGGGTAAATCAGCACAGTCATGCAAATTGCTAGTGATACTGCCCACTGTAGTTTTCCTTACGTTTTTCGAAACGCTTACATCGTTTATGTTATTTAAGTTTTCACTTTCTAAGGACATTTCTGTATAAATCATATTCAGAATTTTGCCTGTTTCAATATATGCGAAATGTTGTTTTTCAAGAGAAGTCAACTAAAGACACGTAAATATGTGAAGTTGTACTTTGCATTGGACGGCGCATAGATGTTTACAGTATGCACCACCTGAACCTTGACTGCAATCGCAAAACGCATTTTTAGTAGACACCTTGTCGTAAAGAATATTTTTATCTTACGTAAACTCATCGACTTCGATAACATTTAATTCCTCCCTATTGTGCAGAATGTTACTGTTTGCGTATCTGTTATATGCGTATGACAACAATTGTCTTACATGGTAAATTTCCAGAATTTGAGTGACGAAGTCGGTTATACATCTTTGCAAAATAATATCTTTCGCTTTAATAGTAGCTTCTACTATTTCTATTATGAACAAATTGTTAATAACTTATTTTTAATGTCATTCATTGTGAACACTTCAAATATCAACATCGTACGTGGTGGTGCTGGCGTGCGACCAAGTTACTCGGGTATATTTTACATGACAACACCGTGGCCGGGTATAATCTACTTTAATGCTATTATGGACGTGGTCTGACTGTGGTAAGGTATATTTTACAAAATTGATGCTTGGTGCTGGTTCTCGTGGATGCGCTAATGTGTCCTCGTTGGTGCTGGTCCTCGTGGTGAGGGCTTTTCTTTCTAGATGGTGCCGGGATTGAACGCTTGGGTCGCTGGAGGTTGCTCAGGCTGGAAGGTGGTCTGATGGTTTCGAATTGACAAGGTGGAGTGCTTTTCTGTTCCTAACGTTTCACTATTTAAAGACCGCTTTTTTGTGTAACGCTTTCTCGACGATTATTGATCCACGAGTGAGCAGATTAATTTGAGCAGCACTGGGTTGCTGATAAGCCAACCAAAGGGTTGACGTTGGCTTATCTATTTCTCGCCGTTAGATCTCCGGAGTGATATGTTATTGCTGTTTTTTCTCCGCGTTTTCTCATGTTTTTTTGCCTCAGCATCCGCACCGCTCCCGTTGTTTGTGTAAGGACACCTCACACGGGGCTGATTGGTTTAAGGAAAAGTTAGTTTGTAATTAATTTAAATCTCCGAATGTTAGAGTACAGCGGTTTTATAGTTCACTGACTAGCTGTCGGTTGATCGCGGGCTGATTTTTATGGTGGTTTTATCTTCGACTTCTATTATGAGCTTGTCTGAGCTTTGTAAAGCTTAAGGTTGAGGAATTTGGCTAATTTTGGGTTTTTACTTTTAAGTGATTGCGATCGAAGAGTTCCGTCTTGCTTGTTACTTCTTGCGACCTGCTGTTATTTTTCTGTTTCTAAAAAGCCCTTACACGGAGTATTTGTGTGTATGCATACGTACTTTAGAAGTTTTTGAGGTCCACTTAAGATATGTTTATTTCATAACTGCCGTTTCTCGGTTTTCACGCCGGTGAGATGAGATTTATTCGCCGTTTTCCGAGGGTGCTAATTTTACTGCTCGTTTGCTCTAGCGGAATGGCCCTGTTTGCAAATTCTTTGCCCACAACTGTAACCGTCGCTTTTATGACAGGCAGGACACGGCCGAGCGTCTTTTTTAATCAAACGCCGGCTCGTATCAACTCATAATGGCTCTTACTTTCTATGAGTACAGATATGTAAAGTCTTGTTCAAAAATGTGTTATAAAAATGGCAAAGAAAAGATAATATAATAATGTTTTACATCTTATTATTGAAAATAATATAGTGGGTTTATGATGCTTTCCATATAATAAAAGTTTTCTATGCGAACTTAACCATTATTTATTTAGGTTTTTCAAATACAATACATTCATCTCTATAGCTGTCCGCGCTTTTAGGGGTGATACTGTCAGGGGCCGTCGTCCTCTTTTTAGAAAGGCCTATAATTTCGAAACCAAATACATTATTTTAATCTTGAAAGGTTGTATATATCACTGTTACCCAAATAAAATGTTTCATACAAAAAATAAATTAAATTTTGAAAATTTTAAAAGTTGGGATTTAATGGGTTAGCAAATATGCAAATTCTACGTCAGCAAAGCTGCGGTAACTCTCAGATAAGTGTTGAGGACAAAATAAAATCCATACTAAAAACTTCGCATGCCATGAACTTTAAGTTGAAGATTAAAAGGAGTTCAATAAGTATACCTATTTTTTTGCTACAGTTCCCTTTCATGCATCGAGATTGTAGCTTAAAAAATGTACTCGAAATATATGATAGGGTATATTATCTCCATGAGTAACTAAACTAATCATACTATCCAGCAAACGTCAGGACTTTATTATCACAGAAGTATATACAGCAAACATCATGAATTCGAAACTATGATGGCCGACTTTAAATGGAAAAAACAAGCTATAGTTGACGAGAATCAACAAATCTATAAAGAATTAGCTTACCGGCCAACACAAAAATTAAGAAGAAAGTACTTAAAATGAGTTTTTTGATAAAATTGACTTAAGCTTTCTTAATAATACCTAAACTATTCAAATAATCGTTATATTTTCCAAGATATTTCAAAAGAGATTTTCGCTCGTGTGATATATATGGTGCTATATTAAAATTGTATAAAGCTAATAACCATAAAAAACGTGCAATGTAACTTAACAAAAACGGATGTGCAGTTTTTATCTACAACCAGTTAAATCAATCATATTTAAATTTTAATGCATACATCGTTACGGGTAAGCACATACTATCTCAAAGCTTCGATTTGTAAAAATACAGAGAAAAAAAATTAATTTATCCAGCAACAAATTTTAGTTCATACATACGTACTTCGAGTAAAATAAGCTTTTCATGTTAATCTGCTACTCAATTAAAACAGCTCAAGGTGTTACTCTGATTGCAGTCTGACTTGCTGATTCCACGTAGCTTTAAGGATTTACCGCATCTATTTAAGGATGTTTAAACAAAGTGGCTTTAAGTATAACATTTTTAAGACTGCTAATTACTATTCATTGCTAGGGAGCAAATTTCTCTCTGTAAGACATATGCAACTGTTACTCGGAGACTGCCTTTATTCTACCTAAATTTCAAACACTAAATACTTGTGATATCTGTGATGTTATAATCTATACTCCATGTAAAATTGTATGTTCAAAAATCCAGGCCAATTCAAAACGACGTAAATACTTGAAATTCGGTACAGTTATAGGCTTTAGGATCCTAATAAAGAGAAACATTTAAATTGTACAAATGGTACCTTTAACTAGGGTTGCAAACATTGAATCGATGCTGCTCCGAAGAAAATAATGTTGGAGGGGGAGTAGAGTATAAAATTAATAAGAAGGTCAAGATGAAATAGTTCCTTAATTTATAAATATATAATTCCAAAAATTATTTTTATTATTTTAAGTATTATATGAAATACGGATTTTTTACCCTTCCGTGAAGACATTAAATTTGAACAAGACGTCTCGTGCTCTTTAATATTTAAATAATTATTTGCCCTTTTTATCCCTTAGTTAGCTTAGTGAGCATTAAATTCTCTTAATATGTCAGTTAGTGACTTATGAAGTATCACTATCTGCCAAACTAGGAGTCTGGTTCTCCTAGTACTGCTGTTCGGATTGAAACTTAAGTTTAAACAATGGACAAAAAAATCCAATTTGTTTATATCATTTATTGATGTTAAAAACAAATAAAAACATAAAACACACAGAAATACCACAGAAATAAAAGAAAATAGAATTAAATTCTAAAACAACCTACGTGCGATGTAGCTTGAGGCTACTCGCAGACATGTTGCAAATTTGAACAACGAAAACATTATACAAAAATAACGTTCACATAATTGTGTTTAAAGGAAAGCAAATGTCAAAATGTTTAACAAAACCACAATGTTAGAATTGTCGCTCCGCTTCGCCTTGCAAATGCAAACATAATTGCTGGTCAAACAAAGTGCCACTTGTAATCCCAATAAAACAATATACTATTATTATACATAGCAGCCTTTTTCTTCAAAGGTCCCTGAAAGCTAAACATTTTCTAGTCATTTTACCCCTTCGGGATGCGCAAAAATAGTAAAATCGTAGTTTTGATGGACGTCAACTGTGTATAAATGTTTTGTTTACATGTCAAGTACTTTTAGTTCTAGGAAGTAAAATTGTTGGCTAGCAACATCTACTTTTGTAGCAGTAAGAGAAACACCAAATTCAATTACAGATTATAATATTAAAAGCAATGACTTTTAAGACGGTTGCAAAAAAATTTTTTTTTGATAGTTATATCGTTAAATAGTAATTTAAAATTTACATAAGATCAGTAAGTAGGTACCATAATGTACAATAAATTGTTTACGGAATTGCCCCTTAAAAGAGGCGTGTTCGTTCTGGCTCCTGGCACACCATATATAAAAATCTTGAAGATTTAATTATCGTACATTTCGACTATGGTTAATATACATTTTTATACTATACATCGTAAACTTTCCCGAATACAAATATATAGCAAAAAAACTAAATTCTTAAATTTTGTTTCATTACAACGAAACATATTTTATTTTAGTGACACATATTTTCACCTAAAACCAGCATCACATTGAAATGTTTTATTCTATACGAAATTAGCTATTGTAAGATTGCTTGTTATTAAATAATATTTTTTAAAAACTTCTTTAAACTGTATTTTGAATACGAAGCCGTTTAGGTCCCATTAACGTCCAATGAACGAAATTGCTGTTACAGATTTTTCCGTTTTTTTCGAAAAAGATATATTTTATAAAAAAATAAATCTTTTGTATAAAAAAAACTTGTCGTTTTGGCTAAAAACCAGTGGCGTGTAAATTTTTTCTAAAATAAGGTAATTGAGGTGGCCCCGATGCACGCCACTGGTGGAAATAAATTAAATTTATTTTGACCAAACAATGCCAGTTTATGAAATACTAACCTACAGCAAGTTTCATTACAATATCTCTAGGGGTTTTCCAGATTAAAAAAAAAATTGTTATTTAAACTTCAACATCCTGTATCTTGAAAACTAAGCCGTTTAAGTCTCATGTTTGTATGAACTTTTTATCTTAGAATTGATCAAGGAATCACCCCTGCAATTCATTAACACATTATCATTTGCAGTTAAACTATCAAACATTATTTTGTCTTGAAAAAATTTTTTGGTAGCACATCTAAGGTGAACTTAGCTTTAGTGGTGAAGAAGGAAACATTAATTTTAAAAAGTGTGATAGTGTAATGTACTACATAGCTGGTTGCATAGCCGCATGCACCAAGGACTGGTCAAACACTAGCGAAAATTAAGCAACGTTCGCAGCGGTCGGAACTCGGACCATTAGTGGTAGTAAAATCGCATCCAACCGTGCCTCGGAGAGCACGTTAAGCCGTCGGTCTCGGTTGTCATCTCGGTGACAGT
Source organism: Agriotes lineatus (assembly GCA_940337035.1). Lineage (NCBI taxonomy): Eukaryota > Metazoa > Arthropoda > Insecta > Coleoptera > Elateridae > Agriotes > Agriotes lineatus. The sequence continues at coordinate 75,886,304 of OW679196.1, read as the reverse complement.
CGTTAGGTTACGCTAGAGGCTCTCGCGCAACCTGATAACTCTGACACCAGGCTTCCTACCACAAGCCATTTGATACACACATGTACTACGTAGTAAACTTACGACCATTTCACACCAAACCCGTTAAGTTCAGTCAAATCCTGTCAATTCTGAAGCTGCAAGATTCGACTAAGATATCATTGAAATATCAAGCAACTGCAGAATTGGGTTTCAGATCAAATGCTTCACGTACAGTAAAATCGCGTCTAGTCAAGACTGATCATGATTCAACCGGTAGAATTTTTATACCAGTCTAGCCCAGTCCGTGGTGGTAATAATAGGCAGTGTATTCATTTGTTGCAATGGATATTAAACATATAGTATTATTGGTTCATTTGAAAGTAGTTGTATATTTTTTGGATCTTGTAATAAATTTTGAAACAGGTAATCAAACTGTCCAAAAATTGGTCTTATAGTGTTTATGGGATAAACCCATAATTGGTTGTATTGCTGCATCTTAATTGTTTTGCATTCGACTTAGTACTATTAAAGAAAGAACGACCATCTTTAGTGAAATAAAAGCACAAACTGATCAAATTTCTACCCAAAAGACGTGTTTGGTGTGAAACTGTTGACTGGTTGACTTGACTAGACGTGGCTAGACTTGACGGGATTGGTGCGAAATGGCCCTACGAACAAATTACAAAACCATCAATTGAAAATTTTTTACCGATTTCTATATTAAGTAGATTTTAGAAAATTGATGAAAAGTCTAATGATGGCAAAAGTTTTAATTTGAAATTAAAACTATCCCATAACAATGATTTGACGACCTCTCATCCAGACTGCCAATTTTCGATGTTTTGATTGGCTGTTCTTAGTTTCAGCGAGAATTGCTCTCTAATATATACAAATTTTGAAGTATATATAAATATACGTCGAATTTCGAATTAACATTGACCTGAAGGTTATATTCCCAGTTTTAAAGTGTTCCCTTAAATATAGTGTTTCCGAATTTCAACTTTGATATAATTCTGCTTCTCATAAATTGATTTAAAGAAAATAAGCCAAAAATACCTTTATCAACGAATATAAAGACAAACATTTTTAATACGTGTCCGTGTTGCACAAAATATTGCTTAGAAGTTAATATTTTTAGAGAGCTTTACTTTCCTTAGAACGCATTTCTGGATTCGTAGGGGTTTTCTGCAGATTTGTTTAAAATATTTATTCACGTTTTTGAACGTTGAACTCTTTCTAGAAGCAAATATTTTATAATTATAATATTGCGTAATAGTATTTTTTTTAAACCCTTCAGACCTAAGCATTGTTGCTATGCCAATATCTTAGATCAAATATGCACATATTTATTTACTTCATAAGACCCCGGTGAATAAAGTCGTTAAATAATAAAGCCTAATCCCTAGTGTTAGTGTTAGTTACACAGCATTTTTACATGCAATGTGAAAATGCAAATCAAGTTTTCCACTGTGCACAGTACCGCTAAACGTAAGTAGTTAGTTTTATTAAATAAACATTTTTTATACACATCATTCCATGTTCTATTTTTGGGAGTAATCTATATCAATTTGGTTTATGTTGCGTAAATAATAGAAGCGTTAGTGATTATATAAAAAAGTAGATTACTTTTACGAAAAAAATTGGACGCGGTGGATTAACTGAATGAAAATTAAAGATAGCAGCTCATTATATGACGTGAGATTATAATTTTCTTACCGTGGTGGTTATAGAGATTAAAATCAGCGTCTCAGGTTAGTTCATACTTACAGTTAATTTATCCGAATTTTGAACTTGTCAAATCAAGATGTCTTTATTTAAATTGGTTTCTCATAAGAATCGAATATTTTTAAATGAGTGTTTTTGAAATGGCATTCAAGAACATAGTAAATTGAGAGATATCATTCCAGCTTGTATTAAGTAATTCAGGGAAACATTTCTGATTATTAAGGAAACATTACAATAGTCGATTGTATCATATAAAAAGTACAATTAAACATCTTTAACTGCTCTTGTACAATAATTTTTACTTCCTTTTACGATAAAGGAAGTATTGGATTCACCCCAAAAATTCGAAATTGAGTTTTCAACAGATCTTCACGTTTCAGAGTTCCCTGAACCCAAAAAACATGTTTTTGTCTATGTGTCTGTCTGTCTGTGTGTCTGTGAACAGAATACCTCAAAAACGAAAAGAAGTATGGCGTTGAAACTTCATATATAAGTTTTGTGTACTATCTAGATGCGACAGAAAGCTTTTGAAGAAAAGCGCATAACCGGAAGTATGGTGTTTACTCTTGTAACTTTTTCGTTTTTTTCGATTTTTTCAAAAACGAATTTTTTCAAACTTGGCATTTTTAATGTGTATTGATGTGAGATAGGTTAATTTTTGGCTAATTATAATATCACTGTAAAAGGAAGTTGTGTGCGTGTATCACACCAGATTTTTTTGATCGCACTGTAGTTGATGTGTTTTATGATATAACTTACAAAATGTCTGTGGATTATATGTTAACTTGGTGATATTTTACAATAACGTTCGTCTGTATTATAGATAGATCTTGCATATAGCCATACAGAGTATATACAACCGAAATAAAGCATTTTATTATTTATTTATCGTAGTAAAGTCAAACCCAATATTTAATATCTTTGTTGAAAAATTAAAATATTTTAAAGACCGAAAATTGAATATGTCGGTCGGAATACTCTATATGTTAACCCCCCGACCTATCCAAGTTGATAATAATTCTACTACGTATTGGTTTAATAAACATTTAAAAGCGATGCCATTAATATAAATAAAAGAAACAACCAGTTGATGTATGCATAGTGCTAAAATAGATGTACGGAACACCAACATAATTAAAAACATATGCGAAAAAACTATGAGCATAAAAATCGACGAAAACAACACAACAACCAAGAAAAATTTGTTCAAACGAGTAAAACAATGAGATACGGTATCCCTAAACTAGTTAGAAGATATTTTCAAAAACTGGAATGGAAAGCTTTGGGTGTCAATATAGACGAGAAAAGACTAAAATGCTTAATATTCGCAGACAACGTCTTAGCTCATAGCTAATGATCTACAAAACTCGTATAAAACGATAAAAGATCTAGTAGCAAGATCGAACGAAATTGGATTGAAGATCAACATTGGGAAGACAAAAATAATCAGCGGAGACCCAAAAGTTATGATCGTGAATGGAAACGAGAGAGAAAAGGTTACAGAATATACAGAGTGTTTAAAAATCCGTTCGGATATTTTACTCACTTATAGATCTCATCAATACAAACAAAACATATAACAAAAACATGGGTTCGAAAATCAACCGTTTTCGAGATACAGCCAAATTATTTACGCAGAGTAGAAGTACAGAATCGTATTTATCACGTCTGCATGAAACAGGACAATTTTTTTACAACTTTGCATCAACATTCATCCGAAGTTGGCGCATTTAAATCAAGAAACGGTGGTGGTGGTCGACCTAGATCAGTTTCTACACCTGAAGCGTAACTTGACATTTTAAGGAGGATTGAAGAAAGTCTATGTACCAGTACTAGAATGCTTTCTACCGAAACAAATATTAATTAGGAGAATGGTACGTGAGAAGCAATTGTATCCATATCATATTCAAAGGGCACAGGCTCTTAATGTGCCTAATTATGCTGGTCGTCTAGTGTTTTGCTAATGGGCACTGACAAGAGTTGCGGAAAACGCGAACTTTGTTAGTGAAATCTTATTTACTGACGAAGCTAGTTTCAGAAGAAATGGCATTTTTAATTTCCACAACGACGATTTTCAATCAGCGTTTTATTTGGTGTTTTTAGAGACCATACAATAGGACCTTTTTTCTTCCGAACCGTTTGACTGGCCAATTGCGCCTTCACTTTTTGCGTAATGCCTTGCCGCTATTGTTAGAATGAAATAAATAAAATTAATATGTGGTTGATGCACGATGGGGCTCCGGAACATTTTTCAATCATGGTCAGAAATTGTCTAAACCAAAGTTACAACGGCAGGTGGATAGGGCGAGGGGATCCAGTCGTGTGGTCACCTAGATATCCTGACATCAATTCGCTCGACCATTGTATTTGGTGGTATTTAAAGTTGTTAGATTATTCAAGCCCTCTAAATAATTTAAACTAATTGCGGGACGGCAGGCAGACTATTCGTATGAATCCGGAAGTTTTTAAAAGAATGCGGCGTTCATTTTTAGGGAGATGCAAAGGATGTTTGCAAATGAAAGGAGAACATATAGAACATCTGCGTTAATTATTTGCAATTAAAATGTTTTATTTACACGGCTATTTGTTTTAATGGGTGGGGAACTTATTGAAATAATAAGCATTATTTATTTTCTGAAAAAACCCATATCTCGAAAACGGTTGATTTCCGAACCCATGTTTATTAGGACTTTTTGTCTGTATTGATGAGATCTATAAGTGGAAATTTTCTTTAAAACATTCACTATATTATCTACTAAGCATAAGCCTTCCTCTTGGCCATTTTCCTATCGGCTCCGCCTTAAAGAGCCTTTTAGTATCTCTATTATCGTTTGCTCTGATGACATGCCCTATCCACTGTAATCTTTTTGTTATTAATGGTTAATTTGTTAAAGTTCATATTTCCTCATTTGTTCTAATTCGCCACTGATCATTAGCTTGATCTTTTACAGAACCTAATATTTTATCGAAGCAAATTGTTTTCAAATCTTATTGTTGTTCTTTCAGTGGCATGCACCAGGCTTCGCATCCGTGCAGCACTACTGGTCGTATTATCATATTATACAACCTAACCTTGTTCTTTCTAGACAGTAACCTGCATATAATCAACCTGTTAAGCCCGGCTGTAGTTCTAAGTCTTGTTCTTCTGGCGTCTATTTCTTTAGAAATTTGGCTTCCATCCGTTATGATTAAGCCTAGATATTTAAATTTCGTTACCTTTTCGACATTGTATTTTCTGTATTTACTACTAAACCGACTTCTTTCGATATTGTTTTTATGGTGTCGTACATTTCTACTACATCATTACCGTTTTTTTCCACCAAATCAATGTCGTAAGCGTATGCAAATAGTTTGAAATTTTTTCCCAGATGTATTCCTGTTTCATATTCTACTTTTCGAACTGTACATTCCATAACTATACTTATTAAATAATAGTAGCGATCTTAAGTTACATTGACTTAATTCTGTTGTTATTCAGAATGATACTCCGCCTATTTTAACTCTTTCTTTCGATCCTAGAATACAAGTTTTTGTCAAATTTATTAGCTTTTTGGAAAACCCACTTCTTGCATTATGTTTCACAGACTTCGTCTCTCGTTTAAAATTTTGTTACGGTCTAAAACGACTTATACGACACCGCGCCGGCTCATACAAAAATTGCGTAAAAGCTAAACAGCCAGCGCGGACGATATTTCACACAATCGGGATAATGACTCACCTAGGACCGCTACTCTGCCCGTAACAAGATATGCCGGCCAAACTACAGTAGAGCGAGGGGTGGTTCTACACGAGATTACGTACGGGCAACGGCCTAAGGGATGGCAAACAATGACAAAACTAATTGAGCGCCACCCAGTTTTATCAATGAGAACGAAAATGCAAAGCTAGACCCACAGTGAAACCGGTAAATCAATGATCCTACCTTTCAACTTACAATTTGGCGAAATGCAAAGCTAAATGGGAATAAAGTAGTTGTGCACAGCCACACGATTCTGAACACTGCAGCGACAAGCGCACTGACTTACCTGCGAAGCTTATGAACTGCTCTCCGGCTCCACCTCACATAGATCTGACACAGTATATAATTTAACTTGTAAATAAACCTGCACTGGCTTGTAGAAAACATCATAAAGCAACGCACAGTAAACCGCTCTATTGGTCCCACACAATACAGCAGCGCCGACGTAGTCAGCGTACACAGATAGTCTTAAATAATAAATGGGCACTATATCGATTAATTAAAAGTAGTTTGAGCTGTCGGCTGGCTTGTAACATAAATAGTTAATTCAAAATAGCCTGAGTTGTCGGCTGGCTTGTAAACACGAATGATTAATTAAAAATAGCCGGAGCTGTCGGCTGGCTTGTAAACATGAATGATTAATTCAAAATAGCCTGAGCTGTCGGCTGGCTCGTAAACATGAAATATTAATTTAAAATAGCCCGAGCTGTCGGCTCACTTGTAACATGAATGATTAATTAAAAATAGCCCACACTACCTTCATTAGGCGGCTTTGCCTTGCTGCGTCGGCTAAAGTCGGGCGCTCATCGCTAGAACAGTCGGGCTGCGACTTGACGTGTGGGTGTTTACGATGTCCAATGAGTCCCCCCTATATTCAGGAAACGATGCAGAGTCCGCATAGGCAACAACAAAGACTGCAAGACCTGTAGATTGCACGCTCTGGAGACGGGGTCCCGACCATGTGGCGGAACAAATTGCCATTCAGGCGTTTGAAAATTGACGAACTGCAGCGGTCATCGATAACGACATGCACTAAAAAAACCAAAAAGCACGACCTTTCACTGTCACGGCCCGTAAATAACTCTCCAAACACGAGCCGCCTCCGCGTCCGAACGGGCGCGGAACGGCAAAAATCACGCTATATCAACTGCCTGCAGTAGCGGCCGGTGACTGACTAACTCGGAGGAAGTGCGACTCCAATCCTAAGCAGACAGGAAACTCATTACAACAAGAGACCATATTAATAAGATATACCTATATAATACTCATATAAAATATATCACAACCCGTAATGCACAAAAACTACAAATGAAGAGATTTGATTAAAATTACAATTGTGTACTCGTAATAGGAAACGGCATAACTAAAGCTTTTACGACGGCATGACTCAGCAAGAACGTGGCTCGCGAAATAGTATTACGCGGTGTTGCCAAGAGTACTAAGAAGGTGTTTAGTATGGGAAATTCTCAGATTAACTGTTCAGTAGATTTTTAAAGGCCGTGGACGCTCTTGCCCCAAAGTTGCATTTTCCCCTACCTTACCTTATAGTTAAACTTTTCTATATTGACACCCAATGTGAATCTGAAACTGAAAGTGAATACCTTATAACTAGTCAACTAGGTACTTCATAAACATATTTGTTAGCTTACTGGTTATCATGTTTTCAAAACGTACTGTCTTCAGTTTACCATTATTCAATACTACTTCTAATGCCAATGATTGACTAGCAGAAAATATTTTATCATCTTTAGACTAACAAATAATTTAAGATATTCCTGTACCTATCCAAAATACTTAAACTTATATATGCCAAGTGATAACTACCAAACCTAGCCATACGAGTTTAACATAGGAAATAGTTTTTGCATGATTTCTATTTACGTAATAAACGACTTCCGGGATTGGACCGTGTCACTATTGAGGCCGAAGAACTCATCGTTTTGCCTACTCTCAGAAAAGGCTACATCAGGATTTTTGACCTGATAAAACCCCTTATGAAAGTGGGCGAAACGTTGAGTTCTTCGACCTCAATAATGACACGGTCCAATCCTGGAACCCGTTTGTTACGTAATGACAATGGGCGTGAAAGCCTCAGAAATCATGATTGTTGTACTTGCTTCATTAATTCTTACTCAACCTTATTAGACCCTTGGGCATAGTAGAAAGTTTTAACCATGTATGTGGTAGGTTAGGCAATACATTGTACCAACTTGTATTCAAAGCTGGGCAGTAATTTAATTATTATGTAATTAAATTACTAATAAAAATCCTTTTTGTTTATTTGCATTGGAATTGAATTACTTTTCAAAATGCGGTAACTGTGATTGAGAATTGTCATTTTTATTAAAAAGTACTTGACAATTACTTTTTGAAGGTAATTACTGCATTCAATTACTCAATTACTTTTGTGTAATAAAATTACTCTAAAGTATTTAAATTACTTTACAAGTATTCGAATTACCTGTGGTAATTGAAATTACTTGCTTTATGGTAATTCAATTACTCAATTACTGATCTCGATTGGGTGCTAAATCTCCAGAACGCAAAAATACGATAAGGTCTTATTAAGTTACATATTAAGCAAATCGAAATAGGGTTTTCCGGTCCAATATATGCCTAATCTATGATTTCCTCTGACGAGTCAAACTCTTGCAACATTCACATTTTGTACGACGCGTGCACTAGTAAAGAGTGGGTGTATGTAGATGTGATATAAAGGTTGTAATAGTGACGCTTATATTTATTGTGTAAGACACTAAACTCTATTTGCGGTAAGTATATTATAGATTACAATATTTATACGGTAAAAATATAGTTTAAAATAGCTTTATTAGACGATATTGGTTCATAATCATTATTTATTCATTTCAATTTGCTTGCTTTAAACGATGTACTAGCATAGGGCTCTACTGTCGTGCAAGTGTAACAGGCTTTAGTCCAGAAAATTACGTTATTAAGTGTGTAATTCTGTTACGGTATTAAACTGTCTTTACGACACCCGCTGATCGGCGAGTATCGGATGCTAAACAAATCCGGGAAATGGGGCACGCTCACCCTGAGAGATCGTTAAAACAGGCTAAAGGCCTCGGCTCGAATACGCTCAGGGAGATGGGAGTAGGTCGAAACGGTACGCCACAGGGCAAGCGTGTCAAGGTATATACTGGGTAATGTTAAAGAAATGGGCGCCACCAAGTCTGACCCGGGATATTCACGTGCAACCGGACCTGGGCGGTTAGACGGGGCGAGAAGCACTCTTAGTACTCCCCCGGAAAAATACTCAAATAGCTATTTCGGGAAAATACTCAAATAGCTATTCCAAGAAAATACTCAAATAACTATTTTGGGAAAATATTCAAATAACTATTTCGGGGAAATACTCAAATAACTATTGCGGGAGCCACGGTACAGTACCAGACGCGACCACCTACCTGGAATGCCTCTCCTCCGCGTCCGGGCCTCACCTCACAACTGTTGTGGCACAGTGACACAGTCACCCTGTAACATACATGCACAAGACGCAACAGTATCAAGAAAAAGACGGTAAGATTAATACACCTATTTGATCACCATCAGTGACCTATTGAACATGGTACAAGACACAAATAATATAGCAACTCGAAAATACTGGTTTAATTACTACGCCCAACTGGGTACACACTTAATGTTAATGGGGGCGGCACACGGCCGAGCCGGGCGCCAGATCCAGGCCGGAAGTGAAGAATGAACGTAGGCTTAAGCCCCAACGGCTTAGTGCTGTTACGCGTGAAAGCAAACCTGAATTTAGGCCCGAATCCCCCGAGCGCCCTGTATAACGACGCACAACGCCACACAGGTTGGCAGTACGCAACGTTAGATTTATGCGATAAATGCGCTACAACTTTGAATCGGACTGTACGTTGCACTACACCATTTTACTCGGTTTTGCGTAAAACGTGCGATATTAATCAAGCCGGCTTTGGCACGCACAGTAAATTTTTGACGGAGTGTACGTGCCACAATCATTGACTATACAGTTAATTAAAATGTAAGAAGCAGCGTAATTAAGGCCAGTTGTTGAAGCGAGCGTTAATTCGCAACAACGAATATTATGCGGTTAGTGCGACGCACAGTTTATATATTTACAGCAAACTTGGATGTAAGAAGCGGCGTATTTAAGCTAGCGGCGTCACAAAGCTATTACAGTTCGTTACCTTATTAGTTCAGCCGGCGGCAGACAGAGAAGCACTCCACAGCAATGGACAGGCATCTAGTATCTACGCGGCTACAGCGATACAGAGAAAATGGCTAGGTGTCCTCCTTGATCCCTCTTTCGGTGATGAAAATTTGCGTTGACCGACCCTGGTCATGCAATTTGTCGAAGACGTAACCGCTACATGGGGAAATACAGAGATCGTGATCCCGCGTAATTAGCAACAAGCGGTTTAAAAGAGCTAATAAGCCTGCATAATACTGTATTCACTGCAACGGCCCGCAAGAAGAGAACGGACAGCCACCACACAAGTTCACTCAAGCTCTACTCCCTTCGGACTGACGCGAACAAACAAAAACTAACAGGACGGCCGCCTCAGCAGCGCTAAGCCCCGGGGAGCGACAAATTCGCCTTAACACGTCTGTAGCCTCTGGCAGCACGAATCTAACTGCTACGAAACAAGCGTGCTTAATGTACACCTGGGCTGACGAAAAGCGCCTTGACCAATCGCAGCGCAGAACGCACTAGACAAACAGCTGGTGGCCGCAGAGCGAGCCATCGCTATCCTTGTCGCACCACAGGCGGAATTTTTAACTGGCCTAAAAATTGACGTTGCAGAACAACCTCCGGCGAACACCTGCAGTGAACAGCATACAAAGGGTGTCCCCAAAATGTTGCCAACTAGGGGTAACGACGCTAAAGGGTGTTCAGAAACATTATTGCTGTACCATGCGATGAACTACTGTCTGATCTAAATTCGAAATACAGTCAGACTGCTCTGAAGGCTTAACTTGTTAGTTGAATTGCTAAAGAGTGCAAAAGGGCCTGACAATTGAACTAAATTGCCAAAATCCAATAACATTTAAACAGTGTAAAGTACATAAATAAAATGTACCTAATTGCAAAATGCCATGCCTGGTTGACTCAAAAATGCAGTATGGGTTATGGTAGTAATACAATTTAAAAACGCAGCATAAGTTTATCGTATTCTTGCATTGAACATTTTGTAAATTATCCATGGAATAGTGTTTTAAAAAATTCTTATAATTATGATTATCTCATCCAACATTACTTCTTTACGTTATACAGGGTACTGCGTTGACGGACGAAACATGGCTTCTCTAATGATTTTACACAAAATTCCATTTTTAAAGAACAGTGCATAGTGACCAAATTTTTGTAATTTCACATATTTTATTGCCTTAAACTTAAAATCAATAGGTATTATTAAATATTTTGATAAAATTAATCATCATCATCATTGTCATCAATCAGCTGATACTAGTCCACTGCAGGACATAAGCCTCCCTCCTTTGTTTCTAAAGTCCTCTATCGTTTGTAGCCTGTATCCAGTTCGTATGGATTCTCTTAATGTCATCAGTCCACCTAGTAGGAGGGCGACCTCTACTTCTATATGCATCTGATCTCGGCCTCCACTCTATCATACACTTCGTCCATCTGCCATCTCCCATTCCGGCCACATGTCCGGCCCAGTTCCACTTAAGCCTGGTAATTCGGTGTATTGCATCTGCTACTACTGTTTTGCGTCTTATTTCTATGTTTGGTACTCTGTCACTCAAACGAAGCCCCAACATATATTGTGTACTTTTAAAAATCAAATTAAGTTAGGAGTAAAATATCTTCACGTTTCTAATAAACTAAATAAATTTTCAAATAAAAAAAACGTTACCGGTGGTCGAATTCGAACGGCAGGCGGACCGCATATGCAGCCCCAACGTTTTGTGGGATATTGAAAGGAACTGAGCAATTTCTACCTGCGCCACGGAGCACCCACTCTTCAGATTCCTGCGTCTCAGCTATATTTAGTAACGTAATTTGTGCTTCCTTTTTGTATTGTAAAACATTTATTATGTATCTAGTTTCTAACATTTTTGGTAAAAATAAAGCCTGCACTATGTACACATTATTACTTGTATCTATTTACTAAGTTAAATGAAAAATAAACAAAATTTAATTTTTTTAAGGTGCTCACCCTGTCTATATTTGTTTGAAATGTTCTCGGTTTCATGCCAGGTAGATATATAATGTGTATGCAAAATATTGCATTCCTCCGACAAATAGTTTTTGAGTTATACCGCCAACAGGTAGACAGGCGGAATTGGGAAAACCTGTTTTTCGTCATCTAGGGACAATGAAACGTGAAGATCTGGAGAAATTTCGAAAGGTGATTTTTTCGTGATTACAATACTTCCTTCTTCTTTTAGACGAGGGAAGTAAAAAGTAACAAAATTAGTGAAAGAATGAGTAAAGAAGGTCACTAAGAAAGTATACAAAAACAAGACACCCTTTACAAATATTGACGCAAACATAACGGAATTAATTGAGAAGCGAAGAAAACTAAATCAAAACAATAAAAAGAGACATACTTTATATGGAATTAAATAAACTAATTAAGAGAAAAATCAAAGAAAACAAAGGAGCGAAACCGAAACTCTAATACACGAAACCATAGAACAGGAACATGAAGTGTTTAATATCTAACTTGGGGCGAAAACAAATACATTACATTATATACCAAAGGGAAACATGGTAACAGACCGACACAAGCTTCTTACAATCGTAGAACGGTTTTATACACATTTATATAGCACCAATGTGAAACCACAAAACGAAAATAAATGTAGAAATAGGATACAAAATGTTGGATCAGAAGAATTGCCGCGAATAACAACAGAAGAAGTAAAAAAATGCTCTTAAAGAGATGAAAAAGAATAGAACCCCGGGTGAAGATCAAATTACAATAGACATGATCGAAAAAGGAGGCGAAAACCTGTTGAATATTATTACCAAATTACACTGGTCGACAAGGTTCTTTTCACAAGAAACCTGAATAGTGAATCTAGTGCATTTTTTCATCCTGAATTCAGATATGTAGTCAGAATTTTCCCATCAGGCATAGTTTTTCTGTGAAAGCTACTTTTCAAAATCTGATTTTAGCGTTTTCTTTGACCTGTCATAGGAACCTTTACCTCATATGTAGCGATTGTACCCAAGCTGTATTTAAAGAAATATTTGTAATATCATGCTGAAGCACCATAAAACAAGACTGTGCAGGTTCATTCCTGTTTGGACATGCTCAGGCATATTAATCTGGCATTGTGATGTGTAGGGCGCGAATTTTAGGCCGTTAAAAAAGTTAAAATAGGCTCCTTATTCAGGCCACAAAAATGCCAGGTTTAGGCACTAAAAACCTAAAGTAAGCAATTTAGGCTGGATGGCCTAAATTAGGCAAAGAATACTGTTTTGATTTTTTGAACTTAAAACGATTGGCTAAAAATGTTGTAGGTATTAATTTTTATTAATTGTAAAGCTTAAACATTCCAATAAAAAATAATAGATGCTATGGAATAAGCAAAAAGTAAATGGTGGAAAAATAATGTCTTACTTAGTCATGCTAACTAATAAAATAATGATAATTTGATAATATATAATATGTATATGGTAGTTGATGATAATATAAGTACAATATTAAAAATACCGAGCATTTGCCTGACACACTAAATATTGCTCCAAATTTTCTGATGAAAATCCACTTCGCTTCTCAGTAAACACATTTTGCAGCATCGAAAATGACGACACTACATCGCAAGATGTAATAGGTGCGTATTTGTATATGCTCCAGTTTGTATCAACATTTTCTGTTTCTACTTCTTCGCTGCTCAATAATTTCTTAAATTGGTGTACAGTCTCATATCCAGGATTTTTAGAAAGTACATTCTTAAGTTTATTGCAAGCTGCACTGCTAATTAAATTATTAACATCTTCATTTTGCTGGCGAACAGTTTCACAGACAAGATGAATCCCGATCGAGATTGTTGACAAATAACGGCATCGGCAGGGTGTGTTGAAAAACTTCGCTCGAGCGTTGTGGTCATGTAAAAACTCTTGTAGATTCACTCAAAACCATTCATAAACGCATTCCAACAAAAAAATACTTAAAAGCTCACGTTCATAGACTTTGTTTCAAAAATTCTTCATGCTTGGACAGGGCTTTGAGGTAAAAAGAAATCACATCGGTCAAACAAAAAGCATTTCATGAAAGTGGATAATGTTTCTGAACCACTAAAATTCGAAAAACAACGAAAGCCTATTTTAGGCAGTATAAACAGTTGCTTAGGCGTTTATTCCACATTTTAGGCATTTAGGCTTTAATACATATGCATTAAAACATTTGTTTTTGTATGAAACAAATTTCTGTCGTAGTCCCAAACCTGGGCCTAACAAAATGGCAATTGGGCAATTGCCCTAGAATCCGCGCTCTAGTGATGTGTCAGTATTGAGCTGACTGTGAGTTTGTTCACTAGTGAAATATTTCCTTCCTTTCTGTTTGGATTTTTTATAGGACCACAAATTCGGTCATTAATGGCTGGCGAACATTTTGAAGGACTGTTAAATCCACTGGAGAAAGCAGCCTGGCAGTCATTCAAAAGTTTATGTTGCAATTTTCTTGGAAACCATAAAGCAGAAAACTATCGAGACATAGTGGCTGATCTTCTGCATTCTTATAAAGCTATGGGATGCAACATGTCTTTAAAAAGGCACTTCTTGGACTCTCACTTAGACTTCTTCCCCGAAACTCTTGCAGCTGTCAGCGATGAACATGGTGAGCGTTTTCATCGGCAAATTTCTACATTGGAGAAGAGGTGCCAAAGCAAGTAAAGTTCCAATATGCTGGCTGATTACTGTTGGACCAAGAAGAGAGACGTTCTAGATGTAACATATGCCCGAAACTCACTATCTGCCACTGTCTAGGTAACTCAGAATGAGTAGTTATAATTTTGAGTTAGATAGCTAGTTAGGGATTTTTTTAAATATTCAAATGAATATCACACAAAACTCCTGCCCGATGGGGAAAAACTGAAATGATATTTGAATTCAGCACCAAAAATACTTTTAGAATCTGTTATTTTAATTCTTGTGAAAGAAAAAAGTTCATTTTTGTCGACCAGTGTTATTAGACGAATGTCTTCAACAAGACGCAATTCCGAAAGCCTGGAATAATGCAAAAGTGGTGCTATTATACAAAAAGGGGACAACAAAAAACTGGAAAACTATCGACCTATTACTCTTTTATCACACTTATATAAGGTATTGACGAAAATAATTACTAAACGTCTAACTAAGAAACTCGACGAATACCAGCCCAAATAACGAGTTCGGTTTCGGAAGGGATTCTCAACAGCAGACCACCTATTAACACTAAAGCCGTTGATAGAAAAATTTAATGAATATAACATCCCCCTGTATGTTGGATTCATCGACTACGAAAAGTTATTCGATAGCATTGAAACATGGGCTATACAAAAGGCGTTAAAAATTGCAGAATTGATAGTAGATATAGCCAACTATTACAAGTAAGATAGGAGAGCAACTTATCAACTCTACGAGAAAACAAAATTAGTACCTAGACCTGAAGAGGGGTATCAGACAGGGTGACAGCCTGTCACCCAAGTTATTCACTTTAGTTCTCGAGGACGTTTTCAAATCATTGAACTGGTCTGAAAAGGGAGTCAATGTAAATGACAAATATCTTAATAACCTTCGTTACGCCGATGATGTAGTAATTATCGCTACAGAAATACAACCTTCAAGATATGTTAGAAGACCTGAATAATAAATCGAAAAAAGTGAGATTGAAAATGAACCTAAATAAAGCCAAGGTGATGTTCAACGGAGACCAAAGAATATTGGTAGAAAATAACGAGATAGAAAAGGTATCAGAATATATATACTTGGGGCAAAAAACTGTACTCTGAAGAGAAAACCAGACATCTGAAATAAAAAGAAGAACAAGACAATCATGGGCAGCTTTTGTAAAGCTCAGCTTTATTTTAAAGAACAGAAACATCCCAATGCATAAAATCGAAAGTCTTTAATACATATATATATATATATATATATATATAATATTGCTCTTAAAATTGGAAGCCTATGGAATTAAAGGAGATCTGTATAGATGGTTCAGCTCGTACATTGTAAACAGAACGCAGTTCGTTGTTCTGAACGGTTTCAAATCGAGGCCTATCAATTGTACTTCTGGAATCCCACAAGGTTCAATTTTAGGACCAATGTTATTTATAATATTTATTAATGACCTTGCATTTAAGTTAAAATCCCACTCTTTGTTATATGCTGATGATTTGAAATTATTCCGTACAATCAATAATATTAATGACGCCACATTATTGCAAAACGATATCGACACGGTGAATGAATGGTGCACACTTAATTTAATGTACCTGAATTTTAGTAAGTGTCATATAATATCTTTCCACAGAAAACTAAATCCTATCACTGTAAATTATAAAATCAGTGGTGCACAGATTCAAAGAACCGTGTGTATATCAGATCTAGGGGTATTGTTAGACCATAGTCTTAGTTTTAAAAACCATATTGATCAAATATGCAAGAAAGCCTACTCGATGATAGGTTTCATTTTTCGCATAACGAAATGTTTCAGCAACATGCAGTTCTATAAAATGCTATATAGTGCGCTTGTGAGATCTAAACTCGAGTACGCAAGCATTATTTGGTCACCTAATTACAGTGTATACAAGAATCAGATAGAATCCGTTCAACATCGCTTCACAGAGCTTATATTTTTTAAATTTAAAATACCGCCTAATCCTTATAGAGACAGACTTTTGTACCTGGGTTTAGATACACTAGAAATGAGAAGAACTGTTAGTGAACAATTATTTTTATTTAAAATAATGAATAACATTGTAGACTGTCCTCACTTAGTATCCCAATTACCGTTAAACGTCCCAAGTTACCGAACCAGACATTCATATTTGTTTTCAATTAATACGCACTCAAATAATATAGGTCATTTCTCAATTCTGAGCCGTATGATGCGTTACTATAACATACATTGTCATCTCCATATTGACATTTTTAATACTACTTGCAATGTGTATTTCAACTTCTTAAAGAATCACTTCTCAATTTACTGTTTGTAATCTTTACTACAGCATAATGAACTTTCTTTTATATACAATCCTGTATTAGACTAGTTTCTTTGTATTGTGTAATTTCATATCCTTTGTTTTTTTCAAGAGAAAACATGTAATTGGGCCTACGCCTGTTTGTTTTCCAATAACTAAATAAATAAATAAATAAATACATAAATACATGGGTACTGCCTGTAATGTGTTATGGAGCAGAAAATTGGACAACGACTCAGAGAAATTGGAACGTATCAAGAATGACACAACACGCAATGGAACGTGCTATGCTTGGAATATCTCTGAAAGACAGAAAAACGAACAAATGAAACTGGACCCGAAGAGCAAGTAATAGGAATGAATGGAAAGCAGAACTTGAAGAGGTATATGTTCGAAGATGGATATTAAATACCAGTTAAGAAGAAACTAAAAACTCTGCTATCAGCAACAACATGCCAATTATGTTAGTATCACTGATCCACATTATCACTGCTGCACATAACTTTCTTATATTTTAAGAATTTAAAATATTAAAGATTTTGAAAATGTTGTGATTTTTTAAATTTCCGAGTCCGTTTTAACAAAATGTTTCCATCGGCGGTCTATACCTTACTCATTCCAAACCTTTTCGACCAAGCCAGTCGTCGTTTCGTGAGATCTTTTCTAATAACTACAGGAGAGTTTTTTAAATTACTTCTTATTACTATACGTATATAAGTATTTTAATGCTGCGGCTCACAAATTTTATAATAATTGGACGATGAGATCCTTCTTTCGGTTCAAGGCGATGGCAGATGTCGATATCTTTTTCGGCAAGAAGAATACCTAACTTTTTGTGGCATAAATTGCGCAGTACTTTGCTGGTATTTTCATTCGGTTTTTGGGGAAATCCGAATATTCTCAAACTATTTACTCGGCTGTATTGTTCATGTGCATCCATTGTATCTTCCGCTTCGGCTTTCAGTTTTTCGAGTTGCGTTTCCAAACATGAGATTTTGTGCTTGTACTTTTCCATTATTTTAGCAACCTTGGTTTCCAGGGAAGTGTTGATGATCGAAGTTAGCTTCTTTGTTAATGCGTCGAAATCTAACAGTTTCTCAACTACCCTATCTACAATCGCTTCGATGTCAATAGCATGTTGTAACGCACTTACATTAGAAGAATCACAATATTTATAAAAATTCGCAGCAGCTGACAAACCACGTCTACTCAGCGCAACGTCCCATAAACGTATTCATTTCATACTTCAAATTCAGTATTAAAAGAACAAGGTGTAGTGCATCTGAATGCTTTTGAACCAAACTTGTGGTGGTAGTAACATATGCTTTTAGGAGGACGGTTCGGTGCGTTAGTAATAGCAGGCTGTTTTGCAATGTGAGGTTCGCGGTTTTGATAAGTGTCATATGTCGAACGTGAGTTGTCATTACTACAACGCGGCGACGGAAAGCTCGTGCTAGGGAACTGAACATTGGGCAAAGAAGAAAATTGAGTCAGTTTTCGAACGAGTTCTCCAATGTCCATTCGTTCGTTGGAATACGCAAATAATTTAAGTTCATTGGGTAGACGGTGTACAAATATGTCACGTGCCATTTGCAGCGGGTAATTGAGATCCATAGTGAGTTTTAATATTTCTGACCACAGATCTGTAGGATTGCCATTGTATACAGTGTTGTCAAACAGTAAGGACAGTTTAGAATTGACTGGTTCAACATAAGAATTTTGAATACGCTCCTTGACTTTAGTAAACGGTTGGCGCTGTGGTTGTGTTATTATCAAGTCTCTCACTTTTGGAATCACATCAGAAGGCAAGTTAAGCAAGAGTAAGCTGTATCTTTGGGCCTCATCGTTTATGCCCAACTGCGTGAAATAACGGTCAACAAGGACAAAATATAAAGTGACATCGTGAGGCATAAACGGTGGGAAAGTCAGCTTACTCTCCATTTTTTGATAAAATGAAAGGATGACTTAACTTATAGTGTGGCTGCACTGGTGCTCGAAGACGGACGATAGGTGTGTGCAGCGAACTGGCTCGATTTCGCTTTGACAGATGGATTCGGCCGGCGCGGCGGGTGGAGATGGGCTCTTGGTGTGCGCCGCGAGCGAGTTTGCTTTGGGTATCCGGGCTAGAGCTGGTAGATGGCTTTGCAGTTCGCAGGAAGGCTGCAGGGAGCACGATAGTCCCAGGTTCCAGGCCGGATTGTAGTCGCAGAAGTTGACAGCACCGCTATGCACAATTCCACGCCGTGACAGCTGTACTGTGTGCAGGTATTGCGAGGTGTCAAAAGCGAAATGTGTAAAATGATAACACTTAGCTTTTGTTAGATGAACTCCAGGGACTTCACAACAGGCTGGAGGAGGCAGAGGGGGTTCTGAAGCTGTGGAAGAGGACTAGCTTCAGGTGGAGGTATGATGTCTATCACACGTTCGGGATCACCAATTGCTGCTTTATGCAAAACGAAGTTGTCACATTTCAGCACAAATCTTCTTGGAAGTAAATATGCACCTGTCAATAATAAATAAATCCCCCTTTTGTATTTCGAGGCACTTAAGAACTACTAATCCGCATTTGGCATTACTTCAAGTAAACTGGAGCCTCGGTCGCTGCCAAGAAGTGGCAAGTCGCCCAGAAAGCTCCCATAAGCTTTACATTGCTCTATCGTTCTACAAAATCCCATTGAACTTATGTGGGCATTCTGTAATAGTATTTTACAGTAGAAGTCCGTTAGGATAGCCTTTACGACCGAGCCAGAGAGTTTGTGAGACGAGCTCGAAGAGCGAGTCGAATAATACTGGCGAGGCAGTAAAGGCCCTAACGGACGTGTATGTACAATAGTTATGTAATACCTACCTACATACAATTCGGTTATACCTATCTTTTCAACCAAACTTACAAAGTAAGTGGTTACTATGATCGCTCTTTCTGTGTGTGTGTGTGTGTCTGTGTGTCTGTCGCACGGTTCCCGTTAAGGCAGAATGCAACTGATGGTGGATTCCTATGTATTTTTGTCCCCTGAATCCGAATCCACCACTGGCTTTTCGATATCTCAACCCGTTTTCGAAATATTCGACTTTAATGTTCGAATTTTCACATTTTAGGCTTTAATATTAATTTTATGTAGTTTTCTCTCCTGATTCCAAATATGTCACTCATTTCACGATATCTTGAATAGTTTTCGAGATATTTGATTTTTTAAAAATCCAAATTTTCTTTATTTTGGTAATTTTTAAATATAACTTAACGTTGCTTATGAGTGAACCTTGTGTAAGTTTGGTTTTCAGCCGTACATGCGCGGCTAAGTTTTTTAATTTATTTTCATCAAACCCTAGATTTGTGTAATAACGTTTTAGAATGATTGAGAGTGCTTAGGACGTTACAACTGTTGTTTATAAATGTCATTTATTTTTAATTTTGTGTATGGCTGTAACCTGTAAGCAGGTGACAAACGTCGGTTTGACGTTTGGCACACAATTTAGCAAGCCGTGGTTTTTACAGACACTTTCTACGGTCGGACCGTAAAGAAGTTGCTGAAGTAGTAGTAAAACAGTGCTTAAAGAAGTAGGTAACAGGGTGTTCCATTTAAAAAAACAAAGTTAGTATCATTTCCGGTGAAACCGGAAGTCAACCATTTTGACTATATCTATCAACCAATCAGAAATTATATCTAGTATCTTGGCATAAAATGTTATCCAAATCGATTCATAAATAAAGAAGATATACGCATGGCCCTAATCTCATTGTCACCCGGTATATACACAAAAGATGTAAACGTTTTAAAATTAGTAATTGTAAGCTATTCCACGTAAAAACTGTATCACTTCACGATTGTCAATATCTTTATAAATTTTCTATTTTGTAAGCACCACAGTAAAACGAGCACGACAATAATGAATAATAATAGCTTTGAATTTTATTTCTTCTTTTGTATTACATTGCTTGTCTAGGAACTTTACCACCGCCCCCAAAGAGCAGGGTAGGCAACCAATTAGAATTAAGAAAACAACTTTAGGCGAAATTTAATGTTTACAGTAATTAGGTAAAATGTATTTCTTGCAAATACAGCACAACTTAAGTACCCTCACAACAAAATAATCTAATTACGTCTTCTAATGGGAACCCTTCTAATGACTTGAGTATTAGAATTTCGTTTCTTTCAAATAGTTAATGTGCTTGGGAACGAAGTTTTCGGGTACGAGATGTGGGGAGACGAAATACAGTCGCAGCCAAAGAAACCGGGTCACTTTTTTTACCTAATTCTCACAATGGGTCATTATGAGCAATTATTCTTGCTTTATCCGTATTTCCAGTAGGTGCCGGCATTTTTCAGAATTGAATAATGACTTTTGATGACATTTATTAATTAGAATGGTCAGTGTCAGCAATTGTTTTCGCATTTTGAGAATTAGGTCAAAAAAAGTGTCCCGCTTTTTTTGGCGGCAACTGTTTCCTGGGAACAAAATGGGAGGTACGAATTGTGATAAACGCAATGTGGGGAAAGAACTTTTCGCATGCCGTTGTATTCGTCGATGACTAAATGCCCAAGTTTTGATGAAATACATCTTCCACACTTTTCCTTCTTTGTAATTGTAATACATAGAACCAGCATTAGAAAGTATGTATATTTAAATTTAAGTCGACACGCTGTATACTAAAGTAGTTCTTTTGAATCATATTTGCTCTAACCGAACTTGTCAGACGATAATGGCTGTCGAGGGTGGTTTCTGTATTAATTCAACTCTGTTGCTGCTATCAACTCCGTGAACCAGGCACTTCTTCAAATTTTATGTAAGTAGAAATATTAGATTTAGAATAGGCAGCTTATTAATATCTTTAAATCAATATAACCGGAGTTAACTGACTTTTCTTCTATATTTTACTTTCAGATACTCCATTTGTTGTATTCAGATTCACCATTTTTGTTATAATAATGGACGTAGGACATGAACTAGTTGAATATAATTTGCCTAATGCAATAACCAGCATGATACATGAATCACTGACAGAAATCAATGAAAGTAAAGTCGATGCAAATTTTGATGCTTGGCAAGAGATCGCTGAAGATACTATTGACAACGTGGCTTGTCACAAGTTGGATATTAAACAGGAGATAGTTGATATAAATTATGAATTGCCTAATTCGTGTGTAGCAAGTGGAAATCTCGTAGAAGAACAGTTACTTTGCAAAGGTGAAGCAAAAGACGATGGTAATTTCTTGGAAGATAAAACTCATGGGGAACAATTTTACTCATCTACCAATGGTGAATATAAAACTGCAGGGGAATGTAAGTTAGTTAACCATTTACAGACCCATAAAAATGACAAACCTTATTCATTTTCTAGCTACTTTGGTAAACCATGTGAAGACGGTTATAGAAAAAAAACCTTATGCATATTTCATCTCAAAATATAAAACAGCACAAAAAGGTAATTTAGTGGACGATATAAGGATGCATAAGGGAGAAGAACCTTATACATGTTTTATTTGCGAACATAGAACAACTAAGAAAGATGATTTAGTTCTACATATGAAAACGCATACCGGTGAAAAACTTTATTCTTGTTCAGCTTGCGAATATAAAGTAGCAAGTAAAGCTGCTTTAGACCTCCATATGAAAACGCATACAGGGGAAAAACCTTATTCTTGTTCTATTTGCGAATATAAAGCAGCACAAAGAGGTACGTTAGTGAAGCATATAAAGACGCATACAGGCGAAAAACCTTATTCTTGTTCTATTTGCAAGTATGAAGCATCACAAAAAAATGGTTTAGTGAACCATATGAAGACGCATACAGGGGAAAAACCTTATTCTTGTTCTATTTGCGAATATAAAGCAGCACGAAGAGGTACGTTAGTGAAGCATATGAAGATGCATACAGGGGAAAAACCTTATTCTTGTTCTATTTGCGAATATAAAACAGCACAAAAAGGTAATTTAGCTTACCACATAAAGACGCATACACGGGAAAAACCTTATTCTTGTTCGATTTGCGAATATAAAGCAGCACAAAGAGGTAGGTTAGTGCAGCATATGAAGATGCATACAGGGGAAAAACCATATTCTTGTTCTATTTGCGAATATAAAGCAGCAGAAAAACGTAATTTAGTGGATCATATAAAGACACATACAGGGGAAAAACCTTACTCTTGTTCTATTTGCGAATATAAAGCAACACAAAGAGGTAGTTTAGTGAAGCATATGAAGACGCATACAGGGGAAAAACCGTATTCTTGCTCTATTTGCGAATATAAAACAGCACAAAGAGGTAATTTAGTGTACCATATAAAGACGCATACAGGGGAAAAACCTTACTCTTGTTCTATTTGCGAATATAAAGCAGCACAAAGAGGTACGTTAGTGAAGCATATGAAGATGCATACAGGGGAAAAACCGTATTCTTGTTCTATTTGCGAATATAAAACAGCAGTAAAAAGTAATTTAGTCAACCATATAAAGACGCATACAGGGCAAAAACCTTATTCTTGCTCTATTTGCGAATATAAAACAGCAAAAAAAGCTAATTTAGTGTACCATATAAAGACGCATACAGGTGAAAAACCTTATAGTTGTTCTATTTGTGAATATAAAGCATCACGAAAAGATGTTTTAGTGACCCATATGAAGATGCATAGAAGGGAAATTTCGCAAACATAAAACGGCAGAAAAACGTAATTTAGTGGAGCATATAAAGACGCACACAGCGGAATAACCTTATTCTTGCTCTATTTTCGATTATAAAGCATCACGAAAACATGCTTTAGTGACGCATATGAAGACGCATACAGGGAAAAAACCTTACTCTTGAGCTATTTGTAAATATAAAGCAGCACAAAGAGTTACTTTAGTGAAGCATATGAAGACGCATACAGGGGAAAAAACCTTGTTCTTGTTTTATTTGCGATTATAAAGCATCATAAAAACATGCTTTAGTCAACCATATGAAGAAGCATGCAGGAGAAAAATTGTACCCAGATTTTATTTGCCAGAATAAAGCAACAGGTTATAATATATTATTCCTTTGTTATTTGTAAATATAAAACTATAGAGAATGCTTATATGTGACTTATCCACGACCTGCTGAATTGTGTGACAAAAGTCACTTTATACGGCCTGGGCATTTTTTTGAAATCCATTGGTTTTATTTCTGAGAAAATGCCAATTTTGGCCGTTTGGCGCCACATACCCACGATGACATTTAAATGACAACGGCTGTAAGACTAATTCGTGTTTAGAAATGATTTTTTAAATGCAGTATCAGTAGGATAAGGACCTATTGTTTTGAATGTAATATAAATATGAATGGTGTAATCTATTAGTTAGTGTCGTGTAAGTACCTTAGAGATCTATAATTTTAATGTTTTTCTTGGGAGAGGTGTGAAACTCCAAGAATTCATAGTTGAAGATGGTTTCATATTTTCAGGCAGGTATTTTTTGGATAGCTCACACATTTGCTCTAAAATAGCACGTGATATGCAGATAATCGTATTTCTTACAAATTTGGAAGATGTTCTAGGTGGTAATAGTAATGAAGTATTTTACTCTTAAAAGTTATTTGTTTTATTAGATATCTATCTGTAAATGTAGTAATTAAAAATGTACTAAAGAAAGTGCAATGTGATTTTATAGTCTTCGCCCAGAAGAAGTTACTCGGAAACATCTTTCTTGAAAGCTACAACTAACAATTCTTTCCCTATTTAAATAAAAATAGAAAATAGAAATCGCTAAAAAGGTACGTTTGAAGCACTAGTACGATAATTTAAATTTAGCTTTCAGACCATTTCCTTCGTAAAACTTAGTTGGAGGTAAATTCATGATAAGATCTTCCCCAATTGGTATATTTGCACGTTGTAGAACTGCCTTCTATTTTAACACTACCACACGAAATCATAAGCAATAATAACAAATACATTAATCAACAAATTATACTGTGAACGTAAATAATGTAAATGAGAAAATACACGAAAAAACTAGCAGGAAACTGATAAAAAAACAATAGAAAATTAAAGTAAAAATTACACGGGAAGGTTATATTATTGTTGTAAAATTTTAAGAAACATCGCAAAATTTAATCAAATATTTGCATTGTAGTCAACGTAATAACTGATGTTACATTGCAAATTTGAAATTCTCGCTCGTGGGTATACAGCGCTTTGCGGAGAATCGTGAAACTTTACATTTGCCCAGGCCGTATACAGTGACGTTTGTCAAACAATTCAGAAGGTCGTGGAATTATCTATGGTATATGTAAATATGACAGGATAACCTATAAACTGAAAGGTGCTGCATGGTTAATAGTTGTAACATATCTAACAATGTTATGAGTATCATAACTGCCGCAGATGTCAGTTTGAAATTCGAGCTCGTAGAATTAGGATTTTAAGACATGTAAGTCTGTTATGATTCATAACATCATTGATTTGTTCAATTGTTTATCGTCTTCAGTATGGTAATAGTTGACATGTACGGTAATAGTATTTAACATTACTAGCTTGGTAAGAGGGTTCTTACTGGCGAATGGAAGGATATAACTGGCGAGCCGCAGGCAAGCTAGTCATCTTCTTGAGCCCAGGTAAGCCTTTCATCAAAACTGGTGTTGATTATGCCGGTCATTTTTTTATCAAAGAAAACACGAGTCGACGCTCAAGATTAGTTAAAGCTTATATTGCAATTTTCATTTGTATGGCAACAAAAGCAGTTCATATTGAGCTTGTGAGCAGTCTAACAACAGAGGCTTTTTTGGCAGCCCTCGACAGGTTTATACCGCGAAGGGGCACGGTTACCGATTTATACTCGGACAACGGCACAAATTTTATAGGTGCCAATAATCAATTAAAAACGTTATCGGCATTATTTGAGTCAGAGCTTAACGGAAACAAAATTATCAACACACTAACAAATAAGAGCATTCAATGGAATTTTAATGCGCCAAGAGGGAACTTTGGGGGATTATGGGAATCATCTGTCAAGTTAGTAAAAAATCATTTCAAACGTATACTAGGCGATTCGAATTTAACTTTTGAACTTTTCAACACTGTTTTGATTCAAATAGAAGGCATAATCAATTCCAGACCCTTAATTCCTTTGTCCAACGATCCAAACTATTTGTCCGTTCTAACACCAAACCATTTCCTAATTGGGGACTCATCAAGCCAAATTCCGCATCCGGATATAACCAATACAATGACTGGACGTCTAAACCAGTGGCAACGAATCCAGCAGCTAAAACAACACTTCTGGAAACAGTGGAGCCAGGAATACATCACGCTATTACAGGGACGCTCAAAATGGAGAAAATTTTCTGGCCCCAATCCACAGCTAGGGCAATTAGTGCTCATCAAGGATAAAAATTCACAACCTGTAGAGGGGACAATGGGAAGGATCATTCAACTCCATCCAGGGAAGGATGGCATCAATCGGGTGGTCACCATTTACACATCGAGCGGCGAAATCAAGCGCCCAATATCAAGTGTCTGTGTTTTCCCCATAAGTGACAGTGGAAGTGACTAAATCAATTGAAAACCAACTTTTCAATAGGGGGGAGAATGTTGGACTCTAGTTTTAAGATTAATTAAATAGATGTATTTTTGTGCGATTAGTTTGCAATGTTTCAGTTAAATTCAAAATGTATTCACGGTTTTGTGCAGTTTGCCAAAATTATTCATAAGTACGTTCAATGCATTTCTTAAGTTTATAACTTTATTACCCTAAGAGGCTATGGCATTTGCAACCAGAATAAACCTTTGCCGACAGTGCGCTTGTTCGTTTAATTGGCTATTTAGACACCCCCACGGGACTTGCAGATAGCCTACAAAATTTTAACTTAGTTTTTAAGCAGTATCATAGAATCATGTTAACGATAACCATCCAGCAACGCAGACGTCACTCTTAAGTGCTAATTGTATATATTATGTGAATATAATCTAAAACTATAAAATCAACACTCTTTAATGTATTCAACTATACCAACATATATTGTGGTGTAAAAAGCTACACTGCTTCACCAATCTAGTTACCTATATAACAAAATCTCCTTTCATAATAATTTGAATTTCAGGTTTAGGGATAATATCACTGGTCCATTATTTTACAGCAAATTTGGAAAGTGACTGTATTTATATAACATTGCTAAATGGTTTAGGGACGTGAATTAGTTACCAGTTTTTGGCCTGATTATAATTTAGTATCATTTTCTTTTTCTTTTGTTTGTAGCACAAGGTTAGGTGGAAGATCTGCTTACTGCTTTTGCTTTGAGCTTAATCTTGCCCTGTATTTATGTACCGGGTATCCCACATAGTACGGGTCATAGGTTGACTGCCATGTTAACAAGCAAAAAGGATCAACTAATGCCATAACCTATATGAGAGATCTTAATATAAAATTTTTATTAAACCTAATAATTCTGCAGTATTTCTTAAACTATTGCCGCCAAGATTCCATGTGACCATTTAAATTTTCTCCTCTGTTGAGTAACTATTCATGTTTATTCAGAACACTTGCCAGCAAAATGCAATCAACTTCAAAATTGTCAGTTAACATTGGCGTGACAACAAATATCCAAGACACTGACTTTAAAAATATGTTCAGGCGTAGTTGATATTTTGTGTTTTATCACATGGCAGTCACCCTATGGCCTGCACTAGAGTGCTTTATAAACCAGACAAGCTTATCCCACTAGATTTTCTGTCACAAAGACTTTAGCGCCAAGCCGTTGGCTGCACTGAACGGTAACCGCGCGTTCTGTCGTCTGTCAACCAAGCAAGACTGGAAACCGTTCGAGTATGCACTGCTCGATCCAGACGAACATTGCACGCTGATTTAAATCTTGGTACATTCCATTACGATGCTAATTATAATTACAGTGTTTATCCAAGTGTGGTTATTTAAATATATATACAGTGTGTAGGTGTTGTTCTGTGCTGTCAACTGTATCTGTCAGTGCTCTTGAGTTCTGGTTAGGTCATTTTGGTATTTTAAATAGCCGCCTAGGCTTTAGGGCAGCGTGCCCGTAGGCTAAACCCTTTTAGTTCTTTATTTGGCTCCATCGCCTAATTCCAGAATAATGATTTCGCAGATATTTGGCCCCAAACACACCATTTCTCGTTGGTTGGGGCTCCCCTCTGGTGGCGGTGTGGCGGCCGAGCGTGCCGCCCGCGGGAATTCCGAATCTTCTGGAAGGCGCGCCGCTGAGGCGTGATACCATTGGTGCCGGCATTAAGTTGTTTCATTTTATCGCCCCGCGATTGGCTGCCGAGGTTTAGTCACGTGGGGACGCGACCAAGGTGACCTTTGCCAGCGCTTCCCTCTGGGCAGTTGACCGCAGCCCGTTGCAGAGAACGCTCGTGTGGTGGTTGTGAGGGTGAGTTTCGAATTGTCTTCGGCGTAGCGTGGGTGTTTTTGAGCCCAGTTCCTGCTTCCGTAAGTAAGGGGTCGTGCCCCCTTCATCTCAACCTACGAGGATCTGTCCCGCAGAACGAAAGTGGCCCATTTTTCGTCGTCCCGTCGTACGCGTCCTGACGCGTCTCACGTCGCCATTAAGGCGGATGTACACTCGTCCCTATAGCCGTCGAACATCGAAGGCACCTGCCACCTAAGACTGCAGCCTGTCGCAACTCGACTGTACCAGGCTCCCTAACCGCCTACATATAAAGGTATGTGTCTTTGAATTGATTACCGCTGTGAACGCGAGCGAGCCGTCACAGCTCTGGTGCCTACAGACACTGCCGTCATATTTGTCCATGTCGCGAGTGCTAATTTGATCTTTGCTGTTCGCTGCATAAGGCGTCGCGCCAGCATATTTGTGGATTCCTTCAGAATTGCAGACTGTCCATGTCGCGAGTGCTAATTTGATCTTTGCTGTTCGCTGCATAAGGCGTCGCGCCAGCATATTTGTGCATTCCTTCAGAATTGCAGACTGTCCATGTCGCGAGTGCTAATTTGATCTTTGCTGTTCGCTGCATAAGGCGTCGCGCCAGCGTATTTGTGCATTCATTCAGACTTGCAGACTGTCCATGTTGCGAGAGCTAATTTGTTCATTACTGTTCAACATCTGTCGCTAGGTTTAGAGCGCGCGCGCCAGCTGGTGCCCTTAGTTATAATCTAGTTATAGATATAGGGCGACGCACTCTGCTGCCCCATTGTAACCCGTTAGTCAATACATGATTTGTTAGCTAAGGAAACTATTGTTTTGTTTCGACTTGTGCATGTTCTGTTACAGATAAACGCCCCCTTCATTGTACTGATTATTGTGCGACGGAACGAGGGAGCTTTGAGCGTACAGGTGGGTAAGACAGCTGCGTAGTCGCGGTCGGATTGACACCTAATTACAATCCTTGCATAAGGCAATCCCGAAATTGTTATTTGACCTTGCAATTCTTGAGTAATCCTATCGGCGGAGTATTTTGCGTGCTTCGCTCCCGTCTAACCGTCCAGGCCCGGTTAGCCGGGTTAAGACAGGCTTGGTGGCGCCCTCATGATTTCGACATACCCTATATATACATATTATGCCACAACACGCTTGCCCAGAACGTATCGTGTGACTCACGCCCGACTCCCTGAGCGTTCCAGCCGTGGCCTATTAGCCTATTTCGAACCGATTTCAGGGCAAGTGTGCCAGTTTTTCAGGACTGATTCCGTGGTGCGATGCTCACCTTGGGTGGGTGTCGTAAAGTTCTTTTAATACCGTAACATTCTGTCACTCGTCACTGTTGTTTGAACTAAGTAAAGGTCTCTAGTTTGAACCACGTGCGTGTTAGTTAACAGTGTTTTCGTTCCGATTTTTTCTGCTTTCTTTATATTTGTTTAAAAACCAGTCTTTTTTAAGATGGATACAATTAAATGACATGATGGTTGTTTTTCCGACTTACCGTATGCTAATTGGAAAGTAACTAGAATTTGAATTTGCTGCCACTTTCAGTAACTCAAAATGGCGGACAAGCTTGCTCGTATAAATATACTACCTTACCCTGCACTACAGCCGGTATTTTTTTTATATAAGGTAGAGTGAGGCAAGTGCATCCCATAAATAGATTAGTAGTACTTTAAAAAATCATGAAATTTTTTTATAAAATTGCCCACACATTTTTGTGGATGCTTTTTCCAATGTTTTTAATTACTGACACTAATAAAAAGTTAAAAATAACAAAAATGCTATTTTTAGATTTCTTTAATATTTTTTAGGCAAAAAACTCTAAACTTGAGCCACGTTACGAAGGCGAGCCATGTAAACAAAGGTCTGACAGTTCTCAGTGCTATTTAAACCGGTTTTACACAGTGCGCATTTTACGTGAACGTCTGTTGTATGTTACCGTAAAAGATATTACAGCACAGCAAAACAACTCTCATTCCTCCTCTAGTGTAAAGGCGGTGTTCAACTTTCTCTTCAAAACAGCCAACCACAGAACGCCTTTCTATCACGTGATATTCACCTACCACATGCATTTGTTTACCTGGCTCGCCTTCGTAACTTGGCTAAAGTTTAGCCCCATGAGTCGGGGCAAGTGCGTCTTTACTGGTTAGAAGTGTACTTACTTTTATTATAAGTGTTCTGGGGCAAGGGAGTCTAACTTATCTATTAGGTTTTCGCCTGCTTTTCGTGGAACTTAATTATCTTTACCCGTTTTTGAGTAATATACTTTTATGTCGCACATCAAAGAAATAAAAAAAAATTTTAAAAGTTTTTTTAATCAAAAAACGCTGTCAGGGGCCTTTCTTTTAATATTAGATTTAAAAACATACAAAACACTTATTTACTAAATATTGGATAACTTATTAATACAAAAAATGCAAAATGATCTTATTTTATGCCATATTATACTCGTACATGGTAAATGATATTGCAAAACGTATTTCACCTCTGACTAATTTGAGGTTTAGGTAAAACTGATATAATATCCTTATCTGGAACTGGCCAACAGTCTGTGACAGTAGGGAATATAAACATAGAGTTTTTCCTGAGAAAATTAAGTGAAACTCGCCATTTTAAATTTTTTTTACTTGACCTACATAATGTTTAAAAGTTTTTTCCCCATAAATTTTACTAACACTAACACATCAATTGTCAGATTCTCTACATTTCTTGCTACAGTTTCCAAATCTTCCTGGCTCCGTTAATAATCTTCAAAAGTCTAAATCACTTTCTTCGCTTTCGCTCATAATTTCACCGCCATCTTCTTGAGACGATTATGATTCAATCTTCGAAATTGGCTTTTTTTCATCGGAGATTGCTTCGGTTTAATCAAGATGTTTTATTCTTAGGTTGATTCATTAATTCTTCCTTTTCTTTCAGTCGCTGTAAAACTTCTTTACTTGTTACTACTTGCACCATCACAAATCTTTCTTTTTGTTTTTTAATTTGCTGGTTTTTGGAGCATTTTATACTTTTCAGCAAAAGTGTTTCGGATGTGACCAGTTCTGTAGCACTTTTTGCTGGTTTGTGGAGCATTTTATACTTTTCAGCAAAAGTGTTTCGAATGTGACCAGTTCTGTATCACTTGCCGATGCCTCACTTGTAGATGGTTCATTAGATGGCCCCCTGCATTATCTTTGGATGTGCTTGCTTGATGGGGGTGAAGATGAGTTTTGACTTCGCCGTCGTTGGCAAGATTTTTTGGACTTATTTGATAGTATCAATTTCACTGGTAGGATCTATTTGGCTTTGATTAGATGGGGTTGGCATATTTTCATTACTTTTTATTTTTTTCAATCTTTCAAGAGCTTCAGGGTCCTAATGTTCTTCTGCGATGACATTGTCATTAAAGGCTACAATATTTAATAATCTCTGTACTACTTTCAAGCCACACTTGACCTATTAATTCTGAAAACTGCTTCTTAGGCATTTTCATCCCTGGATGTTTTCTCTGCCAGACTACCAATTTGGCATCCCAAGAGCTTTTAAAGGCTCTAAAAACGGCAAAATCGAGAGGTTGCAGCAAGTGGGAAGAGAATGCGGCGGAAGCTTCAGGATAGTTATTTACTCTGCTATTGCCATTTGAATCACTTCAATGCGTATGTGGGTTGAATGTCCATCATAGATTAAAAGTACTGGTCTGTCTCATCCAATATTTGGAATTAGTGTCTTCTTAAAGTAGTTTTGGAATACATGAGTTTCCACCCAGCCTTTCTTGGTGGCTGCGTAAGCTGTTCTTGGATATTCATGTTCTTCTGATCCGACCCATTCATACCAAACGCTCTTACCTTTAAACATAATTAATAGTGGTATTTTCATTCCAGAGACCTTGCAAGCCATTAGCACAGTAATGTTTTCACAGCCTGGTCCACTGGTTGTTCTAGGAGATGGATAACCAACTTTAGTTTTTGATGGAGAAACTGGTTTCATCGAGGTTCCAGATCGGACCTGGTTTTTCGTTAAGTTCCAAATTATTCAATGTAAATCGTAATAACTCGAAAGAATAATGAAAGGATACAGGATTATTTTTCTAGCGACCTCCATGCTTTGTGGTTTTTTATAGAAAGTCGGTGACGTTTTCGAAAGTTGATAAACCAATCTGTCCGAGGCCGACCATTTTTAAATTGAGTCTTAATATTATTTACTTTGACAAAATTTTCCAGTGTCTAAAACCTTGCGGGATAAGCTGAATCCCCATTTTTCCATAGTGCAAAGGCCTTCTGCTAATTTTGTTTCTAATTCTAGGGAAATGTCTGTTTTCTGACCAAAACTTAAACTCTTTGCACCTTTTCTTTTTTGACATGGTCTTTGAGGGTAGTTAACGAGATTTTATATTGTTGGCTCGCCTTTTTTGTAGTTAAAATTGATGCCCGTATATCACTCACAGCTTGCTCAAGAGCCTCTCTTGTGTACTTGTTGTTGCTCACTCTTTCTTTTATAATTTTGTACCGTGTTTGACGATATGTAAAGATCTGTAAAAAACATTTGTATGACCTAATTGCACTCAATGTCCACATAAAATTTTAAGGGTTAGTAACTAGTGAAAGTCGCTCTTGCCCCAATCGAGATTTGTCGCGGGGCAGGTGCGACCCCAATCCTAACCAGACAGGAAACTTATTACAACAATAGACCATATTAATAAAATACATATAATACTTATATAAAATATATCACAACTCGAAATGCACAAAAACAAGAAATGAAGAGATTTTATTAAAATTCCAATTGTGT
The DNA here is from genome assembly GCA_940337035.1 of Agriotes lineatus. NCBI lineage: Eukaryota > Metazoa > Arthropoda > Insecta > Coleoptera > Elateridae > Agriotes > Agriotes lineatus. The sequence continues at coordinate 75,853,551 of OW679196.1, read as the reverse complement.
ACTAGTAATACGAAGACCGCATAACAACTAAAGCTTTTACGACGGCTTGACTCAGCAAGAACGTGGCGTGCGAAATAGTATTACACAGTCTTGCCAAGAGTAGTTACTAAGAAGGTGTTTAGTATGGGTAATTCACAGATTTACTGTTCAATAGATTTTTGAAGGCCGGGGACGCTCTTGCCCCAAAGTTGCATTTTCCTCACTTACCTTACAGTTAAATTTCTCTATAGTGAAATCCAATGGGAATCTGAAACTGTTCGTTGTGGAGTGATTTCCATTATTCAGAAGCTTTTTTTACCGTATATTCCTGACAGTTTTTTTACACTAAAAACTGTCCGTTGTGTAGAGCTGTCCGCTATTGAGAGGTATCCGTTAAGAGAGGTTTCACAGTATTCGCATGACGATTGTATGTTAATTCGTGTTTTTTGTGCAAATAAAGACATTATTATTATTATATCTCACTTATAGCTAATGCAACAAGCAAAGTGCCTACTAAACCATACATTTTGAGCTTCGTATCCCTCTATTTTTAACTTGTAAAAATTAAATATATATATACAGTGTGTCCAAGATAAGGAGGGCCAGTATGGGGATCTCGGTAATGGTAAGAGATACAAATTTGGTTAAATGGGAAGAAAGTTGCGCAATTAAAGGACTAAAAAAATGACGTCTAGAAATGCTTGATATGATTTTTCGTTTTTGAATTATCTCAAAAAACCCGAATTTTTGGATTTTCTTTTTTATTTTAGAGCAAAACTGATTAAACTTGTTTATAGCAACTTTTAGTGGACTTAATGATTACGTTATCAATTTTTTTATCCGACGTTTCGTCTTCGAGAAACCATCATCAATTTCATTTTTTTAAATACGGTCCTGGTTTTTTGATGCCAAATTTGCAAAGCCTTTGTTACTACACTCAAGGGTACGCTGATGACATTGTCATACTGATTCAAGGTAAATACCAAAGAACCGTAGACAATGTAATGAAATCAGCACTAAAGATAACCGAAGAGTGGTGTCTAGAGAATAATCTTAGAATTAATCCCAGCAAAGCCACTCTCGTCGCTTTCACTCGTAGAAAGAACATCACAAACAGAATGAACATAAAACTGTTTGAGACAAATGTCAACTGGGAGAACGAGGTTAAGTACTTAGGTCTAACCATCGATTCCAAACTAACTTGGAACTCCCACTTAGACAAAACAAACACCAGGTGCATACAAACATTAGTTATTGGAAAAAGAGCCATAGGTAGTACGTGGGGGCTCAAACCGGAACTGACCCTCTGGCTGTACAAAACCATGGTTCGACCAATAATTTCATATGGAATAATCGCCTGGTGGCCCAAAATAAAACAAGCAACTGCGATCCACAAAATCAGCAGAATACAATATCTAGCTAATCGGTGCATCACTGGAGCCTTTAAAGGCACCTCAGGACAAGCACTGAATGCTATTTTAAATCTGCCACCTCTGCACATCTTCTTGGAAGGTGAAGCCAGAATGGCAGCCTACAGATTACAAAGTACTGGTCACTGGATGACCACAGCTAATAATCTAGGACATGGCAAGATCATGTCACACATCAACAACCCAATATTAGAAATGGGTTCTGATCTTATAATCAAAGCCTATGACTTTGAAAAGAACCTTTCTGTACACACAAGTTGGAATCCGGACCAACTACCAACTCCAACAAATAAGAACATAATTTTTTACACTGATGGATCTAAGTTTGAAGGGGGTACAGGTTCCGGTGTGTACAGTACCAATCCTAGAACCAACGAAAAAGTCAGTCTAGGAAAGTTTTGTAACATCTTTCAGGCTGAAGTACAAGCTATTAAGGTATGCGCAAACATCAGCATAGAAAAGAAGCTGCTCAATCGAGACATACACATTCTCTCAGACAGTCAGGCAGCACTGAAAGCGCTAAACGCTTTCAGTACTTCATCGAGACTGGTCAAGGAATGCAAATCCAAACTTCAAACCTTAAGCCAGGGAAATACAGTAAAATTATGCTGGATCCCAGGTCACCAAGGTATTGAAGGAAACGAAAAGGCGGACAAGCTCGCAAAAGAAGCAGCCCGTAATGCAATGACCGGTCCAGAACCTGGTCTAAGCATTCAGAAAAACCAAGCCCGCTCAGCCATTAATGAATGGGTCAATACCGCACACCAACTAAGGTGGAGAAACTACAATCAAGCAACACACTGCAAAAGATTGCTAAAAACTCCGAATCCACATACCACCAAAACCCTGTTGAGACTGAACAGAACTCGAATCAAGCAAGTAGTCAGTCTACTAACAGGCACTGGAGCATTCAGAGAATTTATGCACAGGATCAATATCTATAGAGATGAACCTGTTTGCAGACTATACCAAGAGGATGATGAAACAGCCTATCATATCCTCTTTGAATGCCCAGCATTAGAGCGTAAAAGACACCAACTCGATTGGAGCCTTAACTCTATTGACAACCGCAAGCTAGTAGGGGACATTGCAAGTCTAGTAAAAGATACGGATGTCGGCTTGCTAACTTGAAAACTCCCGACAGTACAAAAAGCCCAAAGGGCTGACGTGCGCATGCCAGCAAAAGGCAGTCGTGAAATCTAATCTAATCTAATCTAATCTACTCTAAATTCAACAATGTACCACATATTATGGTTTAATTACGTTTCGAGCTTTTTTCTGATCATCATCAGAAATTTTTTTAGATACGGACCTGCATTTCTCATAATTTTGTAAAAATAAGTTCATACAGTAAGTTAGGCCTTTTTACATGCCGTTAAAATATTAAAATGCACATCATAATGTCATAATTCTGATACATTAATTTAATAAGCAACCAATAACTATTAACAATAAACAACAATAAATGAACAAAAGATAGGCAGAAAGAATGAGAAAACGATCCTTGAAACAATGTAATAGGTATTTAACGTTTTGAAATAGAACTAAGAAGATTGGTTCTTGAAGCCTTTCAAAGTATAACGCCAGTATTGCTGAATAATGTTTTAGATTCTACAGTTAGATGTTATTTATGCATAGAGAATGATGGCAACCTTTTTGAATGCCTTCTGTAAATTTAATACCAATTAAATGGTTTTGATGTTTGTTTTGTTATTCTTTCTGTCTATCTTTTGTTCATTTGTTTATTGTTAATAGTTATTGGTTGGTTATTAAATTAATGTATCAGAATTATGACATTATGATGTGCATTTTAATATTTTTTCGTTGACCGCTTGTTAATTTCAATATTAATGAATTATTTTTTCTAAAAAAGGATGGCTTAATAGACGTCATTAATACACTGTTTTTGATTAATACACTCTTTTTCATTAATTAACTGTTTTTGTGATTTTGACGTTTTGATGATATTTTGCATGGAGGTTAGTTGTATTAATCAAATTTTTCGCCACAAAAAAAGATTTTGCGGTCAACGAAAAAATGTTGTAATCAACTCGTTTGTTAATGGGCGATTAATAATCTCAACTATTAAAGGCACTCACTCGCTATCGCTCGTTCGTGCTTTAAACAGTTTCGATTATTAATCGCCTTCATTAACATACTTGTTGGTTAAATAACTATTAACGGCTTGTAAAACGGCCTAACTTACTGTATGAACTTATTTTTACAAAATTATGAGAAATGCAGGTCCGTATCTAAAAAATTTTGTGATAATGATCAGAAAAAAGCTCGAAACGTAATTAAACCATAATATGTGGCACATTTTTGAATTCAGAGTAACAAGGGCTTTGCAAATTTGGCATCAAAAAACCAGGACCGTATTTAAAAAAATAAAGTTGATGATGGTTTCTAGAAGACGAAACGTCGGATACAAAAATTGATAACGTAGTCATTAAGTCCACTAAAAGATGCTATAAAGAAGTTTAATCAGTTTCGCTCTAACTGTAATATTAACGCCAGAAAAAAATAAAAAAGAAAATCTAAAAATTCGGTTTTTTTGAGATAATTCAAAAACGAAAAATCATACCAAGAATTTCTAAACGTCATTTTTTAGTCCTTTAATTGCGCAACTTTCTTTCCATTTAACCAAATTTGTATTTCTTACAGTTACCGAGATCCCCATACTGGCCCTCCTTATCTTGGACACACTGTATATAATGTATATTTACAAGTTATTTGCTTTGCAAGTTAAGTAAGTATAGAAAGAGTGTTTATACCTTCCAATTCTTGAGAACTTCGGGTCTAGTTCGTAGCAGCAGATATCAGCCTGGCAGGAGAAGTTGCATGCTGCTTGCTGCAATACATATTACAGGCCCTGCATTAGCATATTACGAGAGTTACAAATTGTGTTTTTCTGTGTCATTTAATTTTGTTTTACGAACATCATATTTGGCAACAGCAAGCTGTCAAAAAGAATTTTATATATTATTTTTCCGAAGTTGTTTAATTTCTATTCAATTTTGGTGTCTACATCATACTGTTGCGTAATAACATATATGGTAAAAGATTAAAAAAATATATATAGGCGCATGGAACATACAAACAATAAATGGGAAAGAGCAAGAAGTCATCGAAGAAATGAAAGAAAGGAGCATTCACATACTTGGAGTTAGTGAAACTAAGAAAAAGGCAAGGGGAAAATAGTTTTAAACAATGGCTATACACTAAGACACTCAGGAGTTGAAATAACTGCAAGAGCAACTGAAGAAATATCACTGTTAACAAACGAAGAAATAGAAAAGAAAATTGTGGATTGGAAAGCAATAAACACTAGGATTATTTATATGGATGTAAACCTGGAAACAAGCATACCAATAAAACAAATATATGCATCAAGAGAAGGCACAGAAATACAAAAAGTAGAAGAATTCTATGAAACACTGCAAGAATAAATGAAAGAAGCAAGAGAAAGAGATCGAGAAGTACTAATAATAGAAGATTGGAATGGACGAATTGGAAAAGATACAAAGCTATCCGATGCATGAGAAAGTGCGGAACAGAAGAGATTATTAATCAAAATGGAAAGCAAATTTTTGAATTCTGCATAACAAACGATATGCAAATAGGGAATACATTCTACAACCACGGAAAAGAACCTCAATATACATACGAATCACAGGATGTAAAACAAAAGTATAATGGATTATAATAACATACACAAAAACGTATGAAGGAGAAGTAAAATATGTATGGGTCGAAAAACAAGCAGAAGTAGGAATGGACCACAAGCTATTATTAATGGAAATAGAAGAAGAACTAATCATAAAGGAAAGTGAAAAACAGTATACGAAAATACAGACAGAGAAGCTAAGGGACTTGGAAACAAGGCAAAGATACCACGAGGAAATAGATACGGCTAGGGGAAAGGTTAGAAGTAAAAGAGCAGGAATTAGAAGTAATTTTGAACAACTTCAAAGAAATAATAATCAAAACAACAAAAGACACTTCTGGGACAAGAAAAATAAATGGAAATTGGAAAAGCAGCAAATGGTGGAACAATGAAGCGAAAGCAAAAATAAAAGAAGAGAAAAAGCATGGAAAAGATACATAATAACCGAAAACATAGAAGATAAAATAAAATACATACAAAAAAGAGATGAAGCTAAGCAGGAAGTAAAAAAAGAAAAAATGAAACATAAGAGGAATTTGGAAGAGAAGTGGAAAGAGAATATGGCACAAACAAAAGCAAGTTCTGGAAAACAATTAGAGCACTGAATAGTAAGAAACAAGCATATATGGAACATAGAAGACAAAAATTCAGTACTCAAAACGGAAACAGAGGAAATACTAGAAGTGTGGAGAAGATTCAATGAAGAGAGATTCCAGAAAGATAAGAACCAGCACGAAATTGAGACAACAGAAGAAAATAGGCATATGGAACAGCCTGAAAACGAAATATCGCAAGAGGAAATAATGCGGCTACTCAAAACTTTGAAAACATGAAAAGCAGCAGGGAGCAATGAAATAGCACCGGAATTAATCAAATGGGGAGGAAGAGAAATGATAGAATGGATAGCACTAATATTTAAAAAAGCTTGAACAAATAATATAATACCTAGGGGTTGGGAAAATAATGTAATTATACCTTTATATAAAAAAGGAAAGAAAAGTAAATGTGAAAATTATAGGGCAATTTGCCTAACCTCAACACTGTTCAAAATGTATACCAAAAACAAACAAGAAACAAAGTGGCGATGAAACTAGAAGAAGAACAAGCAGCATACATGAAAGGAAAACAAACACAGGACCACATAAGCATAGTAAGGAGGGTAATAGAAAATGGAACGGAACAACGAAAGGAATTATATTTAGCATTTGTTGACCTGAAAGCTGCATTCACACAGTCCCAAGGGACAAATATGGTACTGCCTGGAGGAATTGGAGGTCACGGAAAAACTCAGGCGAGTGATTAAAACCGTATACAAAAGGAGGGGAGTTAAGCAGGGAGATATTCTGAGCCCTCTGTTATTTATCATTTACATGGACAAAATCTTGAAAATCTGCAAGGAAAACAGGCCCAAAATAACAGCTGGGTATAGAGAGCTGTGCCCAATTCAACTACAGAGCCTGCTATATGCAGATGATATAATACTTATGGGAGACAGCCAACGGAATATACAAAAGACCCTAAATCAATGGAACAAGACAATAACAAAAATGGACATGGAAATAAACAAAGGTAAAACAAAAGTTATGATAATAAATGGAAAATAGGACCAACAAAATATCAAGTGTAGTGAAGAGGAACTAGAACAAGTTTTCACAATGGATTATTTGGGAACAAAAATAAGTGAAAGTGGAAAAACAAACACAGATCTTAAGCAAAACAAGGAAAGCTACACAAGTATTTTATAAAATTAACAAAACAATATCAGGAAAGAAGGAAATTAGTTCAAAAACTAAAACAACAATCTACAACGCAGCAGCAGTACCTATCATGACATACGGAAGCGAGACTTGGCCAATCACAACACAACATGAAAGTAAGATAACCGCAGCAGAAATGAAGTTCCTAAGAAAAATAACAGAGAAAACAAAAAGAGACAGATGTAGAAATGAAGACATAAGAAAAAGCATACAACAAAAGCCAATAACTCAAATAATAGAAGAAAAACAACGGAAATGGTTCGGACACGCCCAGAGAATGCAAAAAGAGGCACTAACCAAGAAAGTAGCAGAATCCAAATGACAGGGGAAGCGAAAGGTAGGAAGACCAAGCAGGAATATGGAACTAAGAATAGAAGAATTGGCAAAGAAAAGGGGCAAAACAGTTAGTCAACTAAAGTAAATGGCAAAAGATAGGAAAAAGTGGAGGATATGGGTGGACACTCTACTACAGCCGACGCTGTAAGGCAAAAAGGCAATAGACAAAGAAGAAGAAGAAGAAGGTAAAAGATTAACTACTAATTTCATAAACAATTTGGTAAAGTGGATACTTTATAACTAGTCATACAGTGTTGGCTAAGTTACTCTAAAAAGTAACTAAGTAAGTTAATCAGTTACTCGGCAAAAAAGTAACTGAGTAAGTTACTAAGTTACAGATTTATAAAAGTAACTTGAATAAGTTACTAAGTTACCATAAAGTAACTCGTTATTTTTTAAGTTACCCTTTTGTATGAGAGGCTACTAATCTACAGGCAATTACTATCAACTTAATATCAACAGAAACACATATTTATAAACAATTGTTTATTAGCAAATATTCTATAGTGTATAATCTTTGTTACTAGTAAATTAGATTCCTAGTTCTACATTTCTGTCTAATTGCTTATGTATAAAATTTATTGGTTTTTAATAATAACTGCATTTCAAAATTTTTATCAGTTAATTTTGTACGTTTGAAGTGAAGAACGTCTTTTGCAGTGCTGAACAATCGTTCTACTGGAGCACTGGAAGGGTGGGCAGTATTATATTTAATAAATATTTCCCTAGTCGTTGGAAATTTATCTAAAGTTGTTAAATTAGATGAATCGCACTTCATATATGTTTCAGTTTCGTCCATATTTTTGGACCGCTATACTGTGTTGAAGAAAAAAAAATGGTGTTCTCTTTTGTCTCCATCATTATTTTGTGGACTGGGAAGTGTACAAACTGATGAAGTAGAAGCACGACTTTCTACTTCATTTTCTTATAATGTAACAGCATTTTGTGTCTTTTAAGCCGTTGAGCGTCATAAAAACATAAATGCGACAATTCAAGTCTCCAGTTACGGTTATTGTTAAATAACTCGATTAGTTTTGTCTTCAATTTTGTCATTTTAAACTGGCATTATTATGATCTATTATCTCTATAGTAGCAACCATAAGTAACTGTTTATAATGTTTATATGCTAGCGAGTTGTTCTTAAATCGCTAGTGAATTAATAGTAGATTGTTCTACAAGTTAAGAAAAGTGAGAGTTTTTCAGCGAATGTAAAAGTTTTACGTGAGCATGGAAGAATCACGTTTCCAATGTGTTGAACATGCAACTTTTTCACGTAGTTGACAACAATTTCTTTTTAAATCATTTTGGTCAAAGTATGGAAGTGCAATGTTTACTGTACTGTAAAATATAAATAACCATTATACATTAGAGACCTAACTTGAAAAGAATGAATCTGTTATTAATTCATGTAGTTTGAATTTAAACTGCAGTATCCTATAGCAGCTACATCGCGTATTCGGTTACTTATTTCAATTATTTGTTAAAATATTGCTTCGTTATTCGTTTTGCCCACTCTCATAAGAGGCTACATTAGGGTTCTACACCTGATAGAGCTCCTTACGAAAGTTGGCGAAATGTTGAGTTCTTCGACCTCCATAATGACACGGTCCAATCCTGGAACCCGTTTGTTACGTATAATGGCCTTGAAAGCCTCCAAAATCATGATTTGTAGTACCTGCTTCATTAATTCATTCACTCTTCTTAGATCCGTGGTCATAGTAATGGCTATTAACATATCTAGGAATGTTACGAGTATCGTAACTGCCGCAGATGTTGTTTTGAAATCTGAACAAGGATTTTAAGACATCTAAAGCTGTTATGATTCATAATATCCGTGGTTTGTTTAATGTAATGGTTGCCATCCATGGTAAAGGGATATTACCATACAGATACAGTTGTTTCAGTGTGGTCACGGTTGCCATGTACGATAAAGAACTATTACCGTACAGATGCAGTTATGACTTAGTTAATAGCGTACTTTTGTATGTGTAAACAAAGGTTTAATATCCTGAAACTGATAAAAAGTTTTAACCATGTATGTGGTAGGTTAGACAACACATTGTACATTACTTGTATTGTATAGTTAGTTGATGCATAAATAGGTTGGTAGAGAATAAAGCATTCATAACTTGACCTTCGTGGCGTCCACTTATTACAACAATGTGCACAATTTCTTTCATCGAATGTTCACTGTTATAACACAACTTATAACGTAACCTTATTAACCCTCAGAAATTGCTCAAGGAGTCGTTGGGTTACAGCAGCACTGTACGGGGGTCCCCCCGGCTCCTTGAACAATATGGGATATTTTCGATCACCCGGCATAGAGTCCCGACCTAGCGCCGAGTGACTTTCATGTTTTCCCTGAACTGAAGAAGTGGCTAGGAGGGCAGCGCTTCCAAAATAACGAGGAGCTTTAAGACAATGTCAAGACTCATTTTAATTTATTGGCGGCAACATTTTATGCAGAGAGTATTAGAAAGCTTGTCCACAGGTACGACAAATGCCTCAATCTCCAAGGTGACTATGTCGAAAAGTAACCATAATTGTACATAACCTTTAGTAGTAATAAAATCATTGTTTTATATACACTTGTCTTTTTGTTCAGCGGAGGTTAAAAAAAAACGGCCCTCGTAATAACTTTAGGAAAAGAAAATCAAGGTAAGGTAATCAATAGAAGAATGAAAAGGTTGGCCAGCCCTTGGGAAACTATCCCATGCCTTAGTAGCATCCCAAACGTACTCAAAAGAAAAGTTTACAATAAATGTGTCACTTTAGTCATAACGTACGATATGAGATGGAAACCATGACATTAAAGAAGTGCCCTGCGAAATAGCTTCGAGTGGCACAACGGGCAATAAAATGAGCCATGTTGGTTGCAAGCTTATGTGGTAAGATGATAAAAGCAAAAATAAGAAGACAACCAAAAATTATAATAACAAATGGAACTGGCTGGAACATGTAGCTAGACAGGAATCTGGCTGATCGAGAAGTATGATTTTGAACTGGAAACCAAGAGCGGCAAGACGAAGAGTTGGAAGATTTCTGCGACTCTGGACAGGCATGCTAGAAGATTACAAATACTGGCAGGCGAGAGGAATGGGCGGCTATGTCCAGAAGTGGTTAATGCGAAGGTTTTTTTTCAACATCCGATTCAGAAAGAATACAAAACAAAAATGAATATGAAACTTTTATTATATAGAAAATGTAGATTTACCTCTCAGCTAAATTTCTACATAATCCCCATTTCGATTAAGGCACTTATCATGCCGTGGCACTGGTTTTCGTAAGTCCTCTTGCCGCCTGGTCACTCAGCCAAGTGCTCACATTGGTTTTTAGCCTCTTTTTTAAACTTTCTGCATCGTTCTCACAAACGGCTGTCGCTCATAAACTGTACTCGTATGACGATAAATTTTGGCTGAATTACGCTTTTCTTAGTTTATATTTCTAGCCAGAAGAAAGCTAACTACGGTTTACTACGCCCTCCAAACTGAACTGCGCTCCGTAAGCATTAATTCTTTTTCTTCTGGCTGAAGTCTCAACCCTGAAGGGCATAATGCAGTCGAAATTCATTGTCAAGAGAGTACAGTTAATGAGCGACTCCGACGGCTGTGTGCGAGAATGGTGCAGAAAGTTTGAAGAAGCTAAAAATCAATGTGAACAGTTGGCTGAGTGATCAGACGGCAACCTTTTTTTAGGAGGGCATACAGAAACGTGTGCCCCCATTGAAATGCGATTATGTAAAAGTAGCCGAGAGATTTACCTACATTTTCTATACAATTTTTGTTTCATATTCAGTTTTGTTTTTTATTTCTACCGAATCGTAGGTTGAAAAAATAGCCCTCGTATAAAGACTATAAAGAATAAGGAAGTGGCATTTGCCATCAAACAATGGAAGCTCTAGTATTTTGATTATGTCATGGCGAACAATAAATATCCTGTACTACAACTAATACTGCAGGGCAAGGTGGAAGGCAGAAAAATAGATTCGTGACTACACAATCTAAGTTTGTTCAAACTTTCACTCAACTTTTCAGGAAAGCCTCTGATAAAGTGAGTTGCTGTGTTAATTTGAAGTCCGAAATGAGTAAGGAACGTTAAGGAGAAGAAGCAGTAAAGAAATTCAGAACGACTGTAGCAAAGAGACAAATATTAAATGTATTGCTTTTACTGCTCGATTGCTGAGGGGTTGTGTCAATGGACTTCTCATTTACTTGCCATTTATTGAGTGGGATTTAGAGCAATACATCAGAACTCTTTCTACAAATAGTTTCACCAAAATATTTGTATAGCGTAAAGTTGATGTATAATTTAAACTGTAATAGCATGGATGCTATTTGTGACTTGAGTAATTGCGTGACATACGACTGAAAAGTTTTATACAATTTTCCGAAAATAGCACGGTAATCGATTTCAAAGATAAAATGTGTTAAATTTCTGATTTCATAATTTCATTTCAAATGATAAAATGTTCTTATAGTTGTGCTAAATACTTCTTTCAATGTTTTATTATTTGAAAAAATTCTCTCTCTAAGGTTGAAAAAACAGTCTTTTATAACCAGTATATAACAACAGAAACCGTCCTGAAAGGACAGAGAAATTAGGTGTCGTGCGTTAATCCATAAAACTGCATTCCTCGAAGGAACGGTAATATTTACATAATACTTAATTTTGCCTTGAACCCTTTTTCTTTTTTGTACGTATATTGACGTAGGTATTACATAATTAAATTATGACAATCTACAAGAATAATTGTTTGGCTTACGAATTTTAACGAATGCCGGTTTTGTTATTATACAGGTCCTAAATTTCGGATAATGTACACACCGCGCGATTCTACATTAAAAACTGAGCTATAAAATCTTATACCAATTTAATGTTAACTTACAAGATTAGGAGTTGGAAGCCTTTACTTATACTCGGGTTTGCTTGCAGTACCATGTTTCTAGTAAATAAAGATTTTTAGGTGTAGTTTAATCAACGGAATAAGAAAACAATCTGTAATGGCGTCCTTGGTTTACCAACAATCTTCTAATTTTTAAAAATGCTGTGCTGCTTGTAAATTTTGAAAATGTTGCAACAAGGTACGGTAGTAGTAGTATCTAAATTACGTTAGTGTACCTGTATAATACTACTTTAGTAAGAGTAGAGCAAACAGCGAAAAATTTTGGATCATTTTTTCATGGCTACCAAGATTTAATGATATATTGAAAAACAAGGTTAGTAAAACTGACACACGAGTTGTCAGTTTCATCAAATTTGAGGTTAGCAGGTTAGGTTTTGCGTCAGTTTTGACACAGACACTAAATTACGTTAATTAAAGCAACTGTGTTGCTGTAGTTTCTTAATATCCTAGATGACCAAGATGATTTTACAGGTATCGCCAAATTTCGATTTTTGATAATTGCAACGAGGCATAAACCATTTTTATAAATAGAACAATTCGCATTATTTTGAGTAGCTTTGAAGATGGTTTGCGATTTTTTCCCTTATTTTCTCAAATTAAATTGAAAACCAATTTTGAGAAAACCGTAGCTATGTTTATTATTAGAGATTGAAACTAATTTGTTAAAGATTAAATAACAAATAAGTTAATTTAGAAGATTCGATGAGACATAGAACAAATTAATTTAAACAATCAACAAAATAAAAATATAATTTAAAGAATGTGTTCCATCGAACCACCAGTTTCATGGTAACAAAACGGTAATCTATAACTGAAAAAATATTTTTGACCTTGTGGTACATCATACCGAGTGTGGTTTTTCGTATAGTTGGCGTAGAGCTATTTGGTTAAACAGTCTTAAGATGATACCTGAAGATAAACGAATTACAAGCAACTTATCTAAACGAGCCGGACTGAGTCAACATTTTAACTCATTTTCAGCTGTAATTGTATCTAGAGAATGCAAATTAATAACATTCAGTTTGTATCGAATGTTATGTATATAATGGAAATTCAAGTACATGTTAACACATTATTTCATCTAATGCACACGGTTTCATAAAAGTACGTCGATATTTCTGAAAGTTTGTATAGGACTATTATTTTACATTTTGAACAACTCTTCCTGATGACATTTTGTAGTATTTAAAACTGCAGGGGTATTTTACCTGAAAAAATAATTGTTTTTATCTACAGCTCGTGGGCTCATAAAGATCAATCCAACATTTCCATATTAAGATTTTCGACTCAGAATTGTACAAGGAATATCGCTACCTGAAGCTTGTTAGGCCTTTTGATCTAAGATTCTGGGCAATCTTTCAAAGCAGCATCAAACAACACAATAGGTACACTTGGGTGCAATTTGCCGGCCGCCGGCTCAATCGGTAGTAGGGCCGCGGGATAAATGACAGCAACAATAATATCGGTAGAGTTTTAATTGAATATAAAAAAGCCCAGAGCGCCAACAATTTTTTGAAGGTACGACAATTGCACCCCGGTGAACTATGGAGAAATTGTAAACTCTATACCTAGCACACAATACTTCCTGAAAGATAGCTTCAATAAAAGCAAACGAACCGTAGCTAACACAACTCATATAAAGATACTTTAAAATCGTTTAATTTCATGCATAAATACAATATATAACTTTTACATTGACTAACTTATATCTAGCATGAAATGAAAGATGAGGACCGCCCTAATTAAATATCACATTCACTAAATGTACTTACAGTTTTGACAGAACATTGGGGTTACAATATATTAAAATGGGCAACCTCGCCAGCTGCTAGCTTCGACAGACTTGGAACTTTGATTCTGGACGTCGCTGCAATCGTAATTCGACGTCGGCAGAGAACGTTTCGCGGTCGACTGTGGCCAATTTGACCGGCAATAACAGCGCCGCTCCCACGGGTCGAAAGGCCAAACCTCGGGGCTAATTACTCCCATAATACGGTACCCTCTTGTGCCCTAACTGCGCGCCGGCAACAAGGAGAAGCGGGCCCGTGGAGGCTCGACAGATCGCCTCGCTAACTTTGCTGCACGTGGCCAAAAGGTCCAGCCACTTCAGAGCGAAAACGCAATTTGCGCCAAGTACGGCTCGATGACGAAATGTTGCCTAGTACGACTTGCTGTAGAACACGCACTTAAAGCTTCCCAGCGCGAAATAGTTACTCACCCCAGATGGTTTTTGGGCGCAGAAAAGAACAGCTCGAGTGTGCTAACACCGATATATCCGCCGTAGCGAAGGAAACCAACGTCCTTAAATATGTTCGGTGGGCTTCAATCCACGAAACGTGAGGGCATTCCTAACTCCACATATCCAAATCAACCAAATAGCCCTAAATAAGCATCCCCAAACTAGTGAATAGCACTATTAACGAACTGCTCGCTTCGAAAGCTGCCGAAGAAGAACGCAGCGAGTTCCGGCCTGCCAATGGTTTTTCCAGATAAAAGCTATCGCCAGAAGACACGGCTAGACGCCAATGCGCAACGCGCGGGAAAATAGCGTTCAAATTCGAAATTATGGCAGGCGGCCCATTCCGCACGTAACAACTCCCCCCTTACCAGAACAGAAAAATTTCGCAGACATTTTTCTACACTCAATGAAATCTAGGCCAGACAGCTCAGCCAGACAAAAACAAAAAAACCAGGAAGGGCATCACCCCGCTAATACGCTTAAGAACACACACGCACTTGAAAACCCAAACCCACCCCACGATAAGGCAACTACTTGAGAAGGCGGTAGGTCCCCAGGAGGAACCCGTGGCCAGATCAACCCCACGACAGGATTCGAGACTGCTCGTCGCTGCTGGGTGAAAATGCTGCGCCGGTGAGCAGTCCCGTAACGACCCATCGTGAAGAAGCTCTAACCCCAAGAACCCCCCAACATCACCCCGTATCTTCCCAAGTACCCCCCTGACTACTTCCTACAAAACAAATCCCCGAGGCGAAAGCAAGACCTCCACAGTTGAGGTACTGTGAGACCGAAATGGGACGACACTAAGCAACGAAGACGGTTAGGATGAAGGACTAACCGGCTCCAACACAACATTATACAACACAAGGACATATCAGACCGCGATAGCGGATCTCTACCAATCGTTCTTTCAGAAGGCAACATCTACACTAGCCAAAGTAGCATCCGCAATAAAAAAAAACCGATAGGGCTATACCCTAAAGATGCCTATCCGAAAGTGGGCAAACAGTAAACTCACAGGAGGGAGAACACGATGCCAAAGTTCCTAAGGGCTACCTACCCGAAGATGCCTCGTAGAAGGGAAAGCAAGTTGAAAACTCTCCCCAAAATAGTGACCTTCCCTGCAATTGCCCAACCAACCACCCTAAGCGCTATACGAGGAAAGAAACAAGATGAAAACGTTTCCTAACAGTGACCTACCCTACAAATGCCTAACCAACCACCCTAAACGCTATCCGAGAGGGACACTAGTCCATAGCCGAGTCGTCATAAGGCTTCAAATCTTTAGCTCATACACCCACCGAGAGAATTTCCGATTAATAATGAACGGGCCCACAAACTTAGCGGCGAGCTTGGCCGTAAATTGGCGTGCGGCATCCGAGAACACGTAGTTCCTACGCAACACGGCTTGTCCAAGAACATACTCTAGGGGACGGCGGCGAAGGTCGTAACGCGCTTTAGATTTCTCATACGCTTTACCTAGCCGACGTTTTACCTCTACATACAGTTTATTGATGAGCGTGGCACGGGCATTCAAGTCTTTACTACGATCGAATTGGAGCTCAGGGTTCTCGTTGTCCGGAAGAGGTTTGTTTTAAGCGAGATCTCCCTGCCAAAATTAATAAAGTACGGGGTTTTCCCTTGATGATGATCGGCGACATACGCAGTCAACATGGTCTTCAACACTCGATTTATGCGTTCGGTCGGGTTGGCTTGAGGGTGGTAGTTGGCCGTAAACGAAATCTTACAACCATATCGGTTCGCTAGGGACTGAAATTCGCGGCTACGAAATTGGACGCCATTATCACACACAATGCGCTTTGGAACGCCAAACATCAAGAAAACATCTTCCTCAAAATGACGTGAGACCAAATTAGCAGACGCGGAGCGCAAGGGAACGTGAGTGCGAATTTACTAAAGCACACAACCAGAATATACGCGTATCCTGGCGATGATCGAGGCAACGGGCTTACAATGTCACCACAGATGACTTCCCAAGGCTTCGAAATGAGGGAATGACCTCCCATAAAACCAGCAGGGGCCCTTTGTTCGGGTTTAATGCGCTGACAAGTTTCGCAACGGCGGACATACGCGGCAACGTCGTATGGTAATCTAGGCCAATTGTACTTATGCGGGATACGATGAAAAGTTTTATTTACGCCAGCATGACCAGCGGTGGGGTCGTCGTGATTCTGCCTAATAACTTCGCGGCGCCGGGGTTTAGGGACCACGAGCTTCCAATGATCTTCTTCATCATCCGCTAGATCAGGGTAGTTAGACCGATCATACTTAGACAGCTGGCCGTTATTAAGTCGCCACTGAGGAAATTTACGAGGGTTAGTTCCAACCTGTTGACACATACGCCTATACCGCAGGTCGCGAATAGGTTTGGGTGGAACATCAACTGTATCAATAACCGGAACGGCACGAGACAGAGTGTCCGGCACAACATGCTCTTTGCCCTTACGATGGACAATGTCGAAGTCATACTGCTGCAGAGGGACAGCCCAACGCGCAATGCGACCAACCGGGTTCTTAATATCGTTAAGCCACTTCAGGCTATAATGGTCTGTCACCATGGTAAATTTTGTTCCCTCAACATACGGTCTAAGTTTCTCTATCGCGAAAAGGACAGCTAGACATTCACGCTCAGTCGTGCTAAAGTTGCGTTCATTCTTGGTCAGCAAACGGCTAATGTAACAAATTACCTTTTCAACCATCGGCCTGTTGTTGGGTAAGGACCTCGCCAATGCCATAACCCGAGGCATCAGTTTGTATTACAAAGGGCACGGAAAAATCCGGGCATGCCAAAATCGGGGCCGAAATCAAGTGTTCCTTGATTGTGCGAAAAGCTTGTTCACAACGCTCATCCCATACGAACTTAGCGTTCTTCCGAAGAAGAGTAGTCAGCGGGCCTATAAGTGACGAGAAGTTTGGTACGAAGCGTCGATACCATGACGCCATACCGATAACACGGCGTACCTCGGAAACCGAACCAGGAGTGGGGATACACGTGATCGCCTCCACTTTTTTCGGATCGACCAACAAACCCTTGGAATTTACCAAATAACCAAGATACTTGAGCTCGGGCTTAAAAAAGTGACATTTGTCTTTACTTAGGGTAAGGCCAGCAGACAACAAACAAGATACAACCTCCCGAAGAACTGACAGGTGCTTATCGAAGGTGGGCGTACAGATCACAATATCGTCAAGGTACGTAAACACATAGGGCTCTAAATCGGCGCCAACTAAACGGTCGATTAACCGCTGCCAAGTGGCCGCGGCCGTATGCAAACCGAACGGTAGGCGACAAAACTGATATAACCCGCGATTGGGGACAGTAAACGAGAGAGGGCTCGAGGAGGCTGCGACAGGAATCTGCCAATACGCCGATTTAATATCGAGAGTAGTGAGGTAGTGCGCATCACGAAGTTTATCCAGCGTACTCGATACATACGGAATAGGATAAGCATCAGGCTGACTAACTTTATTGAGACGGCGAAAATCAACGCAAAAGCGATAGCTAGCATCCTTTTTCCTGACCATGACGATAGGTGATGACCAAGCGGAAGTGGACGGTTCCACAATCCCCTTTTCCAACATCTTTTTCAACTCCAGATCCACCTGTTTCTGAAGAGCAGGGGAAATAGGATAATATCGCTGTTTGATAGGGGGCGAAGTCGTCTTAATTTCATGCTCAACTAAATGCTTACAACCGAGCTTATCTCCCATTTGCTCAAAAGTGTTCTTAACGAAAACGTCAAGTTGCTCGCGCTGAGACTGCGTCAAATGTTTGACGGCCTGGATAGCGTTCACGACAGGAACTAAGGCATCCTTAGAAAACGTCCACTCATTACTTCGAAGGTCCTGCACGATACCCATGCGACGCCAAAAGTCAATACCCAAAAGTAAAGCATGTGGTATAGAAGGCACAGCTATTACGTCCATAAAGCAAACTTTGTCGCGAAGAGTTATCGGAGCAGTGACAGTCCCTAAACTTCGACATTCCATGCCATTAGCGATACTACACACGGGGGCTTGACTTGACTCAAGTCGGCAATGGCCTTTCACCAATTCCCAACGTTCTCTACCTAGAATGGTGCGTGAAGCGCCAGAATCCAATAATCCAAGAAGCTTATTTCCAAAAATCGAGATCTGTAGATAGGGTCGCTCATCAGGGCCAGCATGACTCAAAATAAAGTCTAGAACCGCTTTTGAACAGGAGACCTCCATAACAGAACTAGTGACCTGAGGATTTCTTCTAACGCACGCTAGTCGGTCTCCAACGGCGCTGAATTCCGTTTCCCGAACACGAAGGGCACGTCCTAACCGTAACGTCGGGTTTCCCGCAGCGAAAACAATGACGTCTCCTCGGCGAGGGACAATCGATAGAACGATGATTAAGTTGATTGCAATTCCAACAACGCGGTGGAGAAGCACCGACAGGATTATTCAAGTTTGCGGGAAAATCTCTAGAAGGAGCGCGATTATCATTAGGTGAGACGGCGATCGTATGAATCCTAGGATGGGCTCTAGACCTTTGATAAGCGAGGTCAGGCTCTAACATGCGACTAACGTTAGTTGGGGGTCCACGAAACCCTTGTGCACGTACGTGTGCATCTTCAATTGCCTTACAAGACTGGATTACATTTGTGATAGTATGAATAGTCTCCAGGGCTAAATGTGTTTGGAAATGCTGCAATAAATTTCGTCGGATCAAGTTAAGCCGCGTATACGTCGAGAACACCGAAGGTAAGTGGCGGAATAAATTTTCCATGACAGCCACGAATACAGTGACCGGTTCGTCAGCACCTTGAGTGCGATTCCAAATCTCATCCCATAACCCGGACTCATAATCGCAAGGGAGAAAGGCAGCACGCATTGCCCTAACTAAAGCATCCCAATCACATACTGTATCCCTAATCGAGCGGTACCAAATTAATGCGTGATCAGTAAAGAATTCAACAGCGGACCGGAAGAGTTGCTCTTTCGAAACGCCACGTGCGATACGTAGTTTCTCTATTCTTTCCAGAAAACTAGACAGTCCCGAATGGCCATCAAAACTAAGGTTCCATTTATTAATCGGTAAGTAATTGTTACAGCGAGACGAGGGATCAAACGCTTGGGTGCTATTTAGGCCCAAAGGCGATTGGAATGAACGAGGGTTACTAATGACTGGTAAACTAAATCGGACTTGCGAAGGGAACTCGACAGGAGCTCTAGATTGACTCTGAGGATGATCGTGCGCATCATCGAGACTTTGCTCATCGACCTGCGAATAATTGTCATCCAAATTTAATAAATTAGCCACGCGTGAAACCGAAGGTGCTATAGTTTCGCTAACCGAAACTAATTTCGCTTCCAGATCATCCATAGCTGTTAAGCAGCGATTATACAATTCATTCCTCCTATCGCACAAAGGTCCCGTAGGATTCAAGCGTTCCAGACGATTCGACACATGCAACAACCTAGTCTGAAGGCGCTTATAATCGTTGCTATTACTAACAAGATGCCCCAGGGCCGAAATTTCCTCCACCAAAATTTCCAGTTTTCGGAAAGAAATATCTAGTTCCTCCTCAATATTCAATTCAATTCCGGGAAAAGACGCATTCCCAGATTTCTCCAATCTAATCCGTGCACGAAATAGCTTACGCTTATCTCCAGAATTACCGTTACAACAGACACCCCGAATTCGCAGTTCATAATCTAACTCATCTACAAGAAGCCGATCGATATCCATAGTGAATGATTATGACAAGAAAACCCAATAGAAAATCGGCAAATTCTAAATAATAAAAATGCGCGTCGCGAGGGCACACGAAGGACGCAATCGTGCAGAACTTTGATAACTAAACAAGATTCAAGAATATCTTACTAATAAATTTAGAAAAAAAAGCGCGGGCTACCAGCGTACAACCGCAAGAAGTTTTCCAGGCACTTATCAAATAATCAAGAAAAAAAAATTGAACGTTGTCCGATAGCAATAACCTCCAAACCAGAGCACAATTACATAAATTTGCAATATTTAAAATAATGGGTTAGGTTCATGCACAAATCTTAATAACTAATGGAATAAATATAGCTTAAAATACTGTTAGTACAACACATGCAATACTATCATTAAATATTTAAATCGGCGCAAAACAGCCTAACAATTCGAGTGCAAAAGAAATGGTTATTACGTTAAATAGCAAAATTTGGAAATGCCAAAGCACACTTAGCAAAAACCAGGCCCCACATTGGGCGCCAATTCATTCTTGTTAGGCCTTTTGATCTAAGATTCTGGGCAATCTTTCAAAGCAGCATCAAACAACACAATAGGTACACTTGGGTGCAATTTGCCGGCCGCCGGCTCAATCGGTAGTAGGGCCGCGGGATAAATGACAGCAACAATAATATCGGTAGAGTTTTAATTGAATATAAAAAAGCCCAGAGCACCAACAATTTTTTGAAGGTACGACAATTGCACCCCGGTGAACTATAGAGAAATTGTAAACTCTATACCTAGCACACAATACTTCCTGAAAGATAGCTTCAATAAAAGCAAACGAACCGTAGCTAACACAACTCATATAAAGATACTTTAAAATCGTTTAATTTCATGCATAAATACAATATATAACTTTTACATTGACTAACTTATATCTAGCATGAAATGAAAGATGAGGACCGCCCTAATTAAATATCACATGCACTAAATGTACTTACAGTTTTGACAGAACATTGGGGTTACAACATATTAAAATGGGCAACCTCGCCAGCTGCTAGCCGCGACAGACTTGGAGCTCTGATTCTGGACGTCGCTGCAATCGTAATTCGACGTCGGCAGAGAACGTTTCGCGGTAGACGGTGGCCAATTTGACCGGCAATAACAGCGCCGCTCCCACGGGTCGAAAGGCCAAACCTCGGGGCTAATTACTCCCATAATACGGTACCCTCTTGTGCCCTAACTGCGCGCCGGCGACAAGGAGAAGCGGGCCCGTGGAGGCTCGACAGATCGCCTCGCTAACTTTGCTGCACGTGGCCAAAAGGTCCAGCCACTTCAGAGCGAAAACGCAATTTGCGCCAAGTACGGCTCGATGACGAAATGTTGCCTAGTACGACTTGCTGTAGAACACGCACTTAAAGCTTCCCAGCGCGAAATAGTTACTCACCCCAGATGGTTTTTGGGCGCAGAAAAGAACAGCTCGAGTGTGCTAACACCGATATATCCGCCGTAGCGAAGGAAACCAACGCCCTTAAATATGTTCGGGGGGCTTCAATCCACGAAACGTGAGGGCATTCCTAACTCCACATATCCAAATCAACCAAATAGCCCTAAATAAGCATCCCCGAACTAGTGAATAGCACTATTAGCAAACTGCTCGCTTCGAAAGCTGCCGAAGAAGAACGCAGCGAGTTCCGGCCTGCCAATGGTTTTTCCAGATAAAAGCTATCGCCAGAAGACACGGCCAGACGCCAATGCGCAACGCGCGGGAAAATAGCGTTCAAATTCGAAATGATGGCAGGCGGCGCATTCTGCACATAACAAGCTTTAGTGGCCATTACCGGACACCCTTATTTTGATTTTGCCTTATTTTTAAGATCGGTAAAAACGTTGAGAAAGTGGTTTCTGACAATGGCGGTTTCCGTCTAGTAAATTTTATGCCCCCTCCGCTATTATATTCCCTTCTCTCTCTTGTTACTCATTGCCGCTTTCGTGTCTGCACCGCCTCGTAGTAAATATAGGGACTCTACATGAATTGTTCTAATGTCAAATGAATGAGAAGGCTATGTTTTTGGTTCTTGTCTTTGTTGTATTCGGTTTGCGGAAAGTTCATTCCCAAAATTTCGTTCTTCAACTTTCGTACCCCACAATTCGTTTCCGGGATATTTCGTTGCCGGAATATTTCGTATCCCCACATCTCGTACCCGAAAACTACGTTCGCGAGCGAGCTTAATTTGTCTCCTAAATTATTATTATTATTATTATTAATATTACAGATAGACGGCAAAGCCGATTAACTGCATAAAGCAATAGGTACACATAAATAAACCATAAAAAAAATCGTAACTTAAATTAATAATCTACGTACATACTGAATTCAAATTATTGGACATATTCAAAAAATAAAAATTTTTTTTTACTAATATACACTCAGATTAGATGATTAGATAGCATTCCGTTCATCGTATGCGTTTTTGAAACAATTCACTGAAGCCGAGTTCACAATATTGCTGTCGAGACCGTTCCATACAGAAAAAACCCTATTTGTTAAAAAGTGCTGTCGACACAGTTTACGAATTTTTTTTCTAAAGGGTGTTGAAAAACGATTGCCGTGATCGTAATGCAGTTAGAAAAATAAAAGATATTTTAATTAATTAATTTATTATAATACACTTATAAGAAGTATACATACACACATAAAATGTAAACGTTTTAAAATTAGTAATTGTAAGCTATGCCACGTAAAAACTGTATCACTTCACATTTGTCAATATCTTCGCAAATTAGCCATTTTGTAAGCACCACAGTTAAATGAGCAAGAAAATACTGAATAATAATAATAATAATAATAATAATAATAATAATAATAATAATAATAATAATAAAAGTCTTTATTCTGAGATGCCAATTATGTACACATAATAACAGAAAATAAATACATTATTTAAGCAATGGCACAGCAGAACCTCAAGGCGTAGCTCAACCATGGCTGCTTTTCAGCTGAACCTTGCATATTATAATAAAAAAAATTAAAAATGAAGTTAATGCCTATTCATAAAAAACAAAACAAAACAGTAAATTTACAATTATAATTGTGTTTAAATTATTATTAACTGCGTAGAAGACGCAAAGTATGGGCAACGAATCAACTATCAACAATAAAAGAATATGTATACAAGATAGTATTAACGATATTAAAGGTTATGTCAATAATTATAGTTAGAAACAATTAGGCGTAGTCATAAAGAGAAACTATTTTGTATGCGAATCATAATTTTTAACAGATTTTTCTTGAACATTGCAGGTGTTAAAGCTTTAAGTTTTGTGGAGAGGCTGTTGTAGACTTTGCTAATGTTATACTGAAATGACCTTTCAAACAGAACTGTTTTGTGTTGCGGAGGGGTAATTATACCTTTATATTTTAGATTTAAATTATGCACATCCATTCTGAATCGTATCTTATTATACAGATAAGGAGGTGTTTTTTCAAATATAATTTTGTGATATAAAGAATCTGTGCTAAGAATACGCCTGTTCTCCATATTAAGCCAGTTTGCTACAGGTAGTTTATATGAAATATGATCATATTTACGTATGCCAGAAATATATCTTAAACAGGAATTCTGAACTCTCTGTATTCTTTTAGATGTGTCTGAGTCAAGACAAGTGGAATATATTTCTGAACAGTATACGAAGTGAGACAGTACAAGTGCCTCGCACAGCATCTTCTTTAGAGGTTGTTCTAAATACATTCTATGGGGATATAGTATTTTAAGATTCATATAAGCTTTTTGTATAGCTACATTTATTAATATGCTCCTTGTACCTGAATGTGTTGTCCAATATCAGACCTAAATTTTTTGCACTACTTTTTACAGGCAAAATGTTATCACCCATGGTCACATTTAACGTATTTTGTATGTTAGAACGATCACCATCTCTCCCAAATAGAAGTACACAAGATTTTGAAGGGTTTAGCACTAATGCATGTTTCGATGACATCTCGAGCAGCCGATTTAAATCATATGTTAGTTCTTGGACAGCTGTATTGTAATAAGATAAGTTAAAAGATTTATATATCTGTGTATCGTCAGCGTACATGTGTATTTTACTGAATAAAATGTAATTGTAAAAGTTTGATGTATAAATAGTATACAAGAGAGGCCCTAAAATAGAACCCTGCGGCACTCCTTGTGTTAATTGACGGGAGTTGGAGATTTTATCTTCTATTTTTACACTCTGTGATCTATTACTAAAATAACTTTGAATTAATGTTACTGCACTTGCTGAAAACCCAATATAATGCAGTATTGAAAACAACAAAACATGGTTGATCGAATCAAATGCTTTGCTGTAATCAAGTAATGTAAGAACGGTTAAATCTCCGTTATCAGTTGCTCGTAAAATGTCATCCGTAATGCTCAGTAGTGCAGTAGTACAGCTATGTGATGAACGAAAGCCTGATTGGCATTCTGGTAATAAGTTAAAATTATGTAAATGATGTCTTATTTGATTATTCATGATTTTTTCCAACAGTTTTGATAGGACTGGGAGAATACTAATTGGCCTTAGGTCTGAAAACTCTTGTGGATCGTTAATCTTGGGTATGGGAATAACTAATGCATTTTTCCAGCAGTCTGGGAAAATCTTTTCCGTGAGGCAAACATTGACAATGTGTGTTAGATATTTAAGAATTAAAGGCAAACATAAAATAATCATATGAAAACGTGGGAGGTAAAATTTCTTCAGTCATTTAAGATTATGTAGATATGAAAATTAAATTTTTTCTAAACAATATATATTCGGCTTATATAAGCCTTCTTCAGTGTTTTACAATTTGAGTTTACATTTTTAATTTTAATTAATTTTAATCTGGAAATAAAGATATTTTGGTTAGGTTTTTAAGTTAAAAATAATTTTGAGTGTTAAATTATCTTACCAGTTCGAAACATTACTATTAGTTAATAGTTGGTATTTGAAATTTAAAAATTAACATCTTATTATTGTATTTATACATCTGAAATAAAAGTTTTTGTGTTTAGGATTGTGAGCGCATGTATTTTATAGGTTAACTTACTGTTCAGAGGTTTTGTTTTATTTTGTATGAAATTTGAAGTTAGTGGGTTGTTTGTGGTGGAATTATGCACACCACATTATTATAGTTATTTAGTCATTACTTTAATGCAGTCTTATTGTTGTGGAGCCTTCTCAGTTTTCCGTTATTTGGAAAATTCCTGATTGCCAGCTCGCCTTGGAATTTGTGGACTGTATGAATTGTAGGTTTCACTGAATAAATACACTCGTTGAAAGCCGGAAATATGTGACTTTATTAGCAATAAACAACACATTGAACATTTGAACATTTACAAGAATTAGCTTTCGTAGAGCGGACTCCTTCGCATGCAGTCTCGTCGACAGATGGAAGTTAAGTGCGGTGAACGGCGAGGCAAAGCCCGCTCGACCTTCTACTGCGCACAGTATGAATTCAGAATGTAAGAGAGGCGGCAAAAGTTTATAAAGTCCTTAACATACCGCCCGCCTTGGAAAGGGTAACCTTTCAAATAAAACAGTACAGAGTTGACATGTAAAAGCTAGAGTAAAACATGTAACATGAACACACATATATACAAAGCATAATAGTACATGGATCTTAATCTAGTACAAGAAAACCCGAACAATGGGGAGCCAAAGGGCTTACGAACACTGCGCTGAACGCTAACGCACTAGTTCACAACACTAGGTAGCGGGCACAATTTGGCGAAGGATCGTTTCACGATTCCTGACACAGTGTTCACTGACGCCACACGCGTAACGCCGTCAAGGCCAGGGTGCAGCTCGGTGACCCGGCCTAACCTCCACTTCAGAGGGGGTAGATTGTCATCCTTGATGAGGACCATGGAACCAGGCTGGAGGTCCGAAAGATGCGTGCGCCATTTGGTGCGCTGTTGGAGTTCCGAGATGTACTCTTTACTCCATCTCTTCCACACATTCTGGTGAAGTTGTTGTATTCTCTGGTATTTAGACAGCCGAGACTCGGCTATCTCAGTAACGTTGGGATCAGGCAGTGACACCAACGGACGACCAATCAGGAAATGAGCAGGAGTCAAAGGCTGAAGGTCGTTTGGATCAGAGGACAAAGGGGACAGGGGTCGGGAGTTTAAGGTCGCTTCCACCTGTGCCAACAAAGTGCTAAATTCATCATAATTTAGACTAGCGTTACCTATAACGCGACGTATGTGATGTTTGGAGGACTTGATTCCGGCCTCCCACAATCCGCCAAAGTGGGGACTGTGCGCGGGTATAAAATGCCAAGCTACTCCGTAGTTCGCGACTGATTCGGAAATAGAAGGGTTTTGTTCCGCGAGAAAATTGCCTAATTCGATTATCTCGGAATTAGCGCCTACAAAGTTAGTGCCGTTGTCTGAGTAGACATGGAGCGGTTTGCCTCGACGAGCTACAAACCTGCGAAAGGCCATTAAGAAGGCTTCAGTAGAAAGGTCAGCGACCAATTCAAGGTGCACTGCTTTTGTGACAAAACAATAAGCTGTAACTCGTTGTAAGCGAGCGAAGCTTGAATACTGATTGAACGGAAATGGTACAACAGAGGTTACAGGAAGACTCTGAACTTCTTTTTTGAATTCTGGAAGCTCAGCACGAACATGTTTGGAAGCAAGCCAAGATGCCTCGCCTTCGCTTAGCCAGGTGGGACCATGCCACCAAAGGCGTAACAGACCCAGCGGGTCAAATATCTGCGATCTTTCAGACAAGATGCTACGCTTGGTAGCCTTACTACTTGTAGAATTTGAAATATGGGATATTTCAGACAAGCTGCTACGATTGGTAGCCTTACCACTTGTAGAATCTGAAATATTCTCTACTGACAAGAATCTTTTCTGAGAGATTTGCAATGAATCACCCAATACCTCTACAGGTTCCTTGAGAGGGATAGAGACAACGAATCGACCATTCGCTTCTCGTTGAGTATTTTGCACGAAATGTGCCTCACAGGCGTTCTCTTCATTTGTGCGAACCTTTTCCTCTGGGTAATGTTCGAGTTGCCAAAACCTAGCAATGGAATCAGAAGCATCCTCGATCGTGCTAAGATTGCACTGTACAGGGTACGCAGAAGGGGGGCCTGTAGGGCCAGAAACAATCCAACCAAAACGAGTCTTTTGGAGGATGGGAAGATTTGGGCCTAGACCAATTTGTCCAATACAAAGGAGCTGCCAGAAAATGGGCGAACCAATCAGAATGTCGATGGTGCCCGGTTGGTCATAGGACAGATCTGATAACTTGATGTTATCAGGAACCTTGAAACTGTTTCGCTGGACGCGAAAACTTGGAGTAACACCCGTAATCTCATCGAGAACAAGACAGGATAGGCCAATGCCGTATGAAGTGTGAGGGGCTTGCAGCTTGATATCACACCTAGCCTTAATTTGAGAAGTGGCTTTACTTAAGCCAGAAACAGTAACGTTGACTTCGCGAGTTGGAGGCTTCAACCTTTTACACAAATCTGAACGTATAAAGTTCGATTGGGAACCGGAATCCAACAGGATTCGCACAACGTGAGGCGTACCATCATCAGCGATGAGTTTAGCGGTAGCCGTAGGTAAGAGTACCTGCAAAGCATTCGAACAGAATGCAGAAATCGATTGGTTTAGTTCAACAGGGGTTTCTGCCGACATCGCAGATCCTGGTTGACTAGAAGAAGCATTTTGAGGTTTATCCTCATGAAGAAGTGTGTTGTGCCTCGATTTGCACTTTCTACACGTATGTTTGGAGCTACAGAGGCTCGATAGGTGACCCTGAGTTAGGCAATTAAAGCATACGCGGAGCTCTTTTGCCTTTGACTTTCTGTCAAGAACAGACAGCTTGACAAACTTATCGCATTTGTACAAGGAATGAGATCCTTTACAAAGTGGACACGAAGGGGTACCTGACACAAATGATTTCGAATGTACCTTGGAAGACCTTTCGGGTACAAGCTTGCTATCTTTTACCTCTAGAGTTTCTAGAAGATTTGCTGTATTTTGTAAGAATTCCTTGAACTCATCAAGATTAGGCAGGTCAGAACTTGACCGGTTTCTAAGGACCTCCCATTCACGAAATGTAGTGGGGTCCAGTTTTTTAGAAACTACATAAATTATAACAAAATCAAGAAGCTCGCTTTCGGTAGCTAATGATTTGATTGCTGCAAAATGTTTGAATAACATATCGCTAATCGTACGTAATTTAGTTGCAGATTCCTTACTGCAAGATTCAAGTTCAAAAATAGCCTTGAGGTGGTTATGAACCAGAATTTTTGGATCATTGTATCGATTGCACAATGCATCCCAAGCTAGAGTATAATTACCCGCAGTAAACTCTAAACTTTTTATAATTTGGCTTGCATCACCCTGTAAACTAGCCTTTAAGTAATGCAGCTTTTGAATATTAGTTAACGCTTGATTCTCATGAATTAAACTAATAAAAATCTCACGAAATTCCAGCCATTCTGACACGTTCCCTGAATATTTGGGAATCGAAATGGCAGGAAGGCGTACAGCTTGATTATTGCAATGTGAACTGCAATTTGAATGCGTTGATCTTACGCTACCATTAGGAGATCCAGAACGATCTGGTGCAACATCAGACTGTTTGTTGTATTCATTAATCAAACATTCAGCTTGTGAAATTGCAAGAAAATAAGAGTCTTCAAATTCGACTTGTTGCTGCATTTCAGATTCTACATCCTCACTGGTTTCTAAAATTTGTTCGTGAACTGCATAATATTCTGATAACAAAGTGGCTATAGCATCCAATCTTTTCTGCAATTGAACAATCTGAGCGCTAGATAAGAATTGATCTTCCTCTTGAATTATTTGCAAAGATTGCACGTGGCTTGCAAAACGCGTAAGCTTGCCTTTGATAGAGCCACGTACTCTTACAAGCGGATCCATAATTGTTGAAATTAAAACAACTTAAGGATGAAACTAACTTTTCGTACGCTTCTGGTACGCGGACCCAACGGGTCAACTATCTGTGATATTTCAGGCAAGATGCTACGCGTGGTAGCCTTACTACTTGCAGAATCTGAAATATTCTTTAATGATAAAACCTTTCGCACGCCTCTGGCGCGAATTTGTTTACAACGCAGACAGCGCTTGATAACAACGCGAGAAACTTGTCGCTTACGACGCAGAAAACGACTCTGGTACAACGCGAGATGATTCACTTGTGACTGCAGTATGAAACATGCAGGGGATATCGCTAACAAACGTAATAGCTTGGCATTTCACGCAATTAAAATGTTTATATGACTCATAAACCATTTGTTTACGCAATAATACGCAGCTGAAATTATGCACATGTATAACACAGATGATAGAAAACCAAATATTCATGCATAGGAAATCACAAAAATAGGAAATTAGGCTTACATTGATATTGGTGTGTGCCGCCTTGCCGGTTTTCTGTTCTTACTACCGTCTCGCTTGCAGCTGCAATGCCCACGTGCACGAACTTGGCGTTGATAGCACCGTCTGCTGTCTTCCTTCCTCTCGTTACGGGCACCGCATGTGCCCTCTTCGTTCCACGCGTTGCTGCGAATATGGAACGCTGCTTCCTTGCGGTCGATTACATGCGATGCAATACAAAACTGAATATGCGTTTGTACTTGCCAATGACCAATGTTGTCGAATGCTGTCGCGATTGGACTCGCAATGACCTAATGTGGTTTAATCCTGGCTCTGTAGGACCAATGTTGCTCGCACTAATCCGGATCGAAGGTCCAATGTTGTGGAGCCTTCTCAGTTTTCCGTTATTTGGAAAATTCCTGATTGCCAGCTCGCCTTGGAATTTGTGGACTGTATGAATTGTAGGTTTCACTGAATAAATACACTCGTTGAAAGCCGGAAATATGTGACTTTATTAGCAATAAACAACACATTGAACATTTGAACATTTACAAGAATTAGCTTTCGTAGAGCGGACTCCTTCGCATGCAGTCTCGTCGACAGATGGAAGTTAAGTGCGGTGAACGGCGAGGCAAAGCCCGCTCGACCTTCTACTGCGCACAGTATAAATTCAGAATGTAAGAGAGGCGGCAAAAGTTTATAAAGTCCTTAACACTTATATAAATTAATTTATACAAATTATTTAATGCAAGTTCAGTACTACGGATATGAGTTGACAAATTTACACCGTGGCGAAATCTGAAAGCTTAGTGGCTTCTTATTATGTCCAATTTCTTTTCATTTCAAGAGTATAGCTCGTTTTAGATCCAAGACAAATGTACAAATTATTTTGAGAAATTGATGAAAATATAAAGTTTAAAAATATTTCGGTTTTGAGTTTTATTTTATTTTTTTTTTAAATTAAGTTGTGGTAAATTATATTTAAATTATCTATATCTGTTTTGTAATTTATTGATTTAGGACTTTTTTTAATGTGAATCATTTCAAAAATTAATCTTTTTTTAAAATTATTTTCCTTTTGGAGTATTTTGAGTGTGTTGAATTTGAAATTATGGAGTTTTTCTGCTGCATGTTCAGAGAGCGCTGTATTGGGTTTATTTGGAGTTGTTATTTTAATTTTTATTGAGTTCTTATGTTGATTTATCCTTTTTTTTAGATTTTGTTTAGTTTGGCCTATGTACAGTGCATCGCAATCATTACATTCTAACTGATATATTGTATTAGTTTCTTTTTCTATTTGTATTTTATCTTTTAGTTTTGTAAAAAAATTTTGCCTATAGTATTATGATTTTTATATGCTATTTGAAAATTATGTTTTTTTAATTCGTTTTCTAATAATTTAGATAATTTAGGAATATAAGGTAAAGTTATTATGTTTTGTTCATAGTTTTTTTGAGTATTATTAAATTCATTTCCAAAAAAATTAGGTTGTAAGCTGAAAGAATCATTTTTCTGTTTATTTTTTAATGTTTGTATTCTTTTTGTTATATTTTTATTAATGAAATGTAATGGATAGTTATTTTTTAGTAATATTTGTTTAATTAGTTTTAAATTATTTTTGTGAAATTTTTTTGAGGATAGTATGATTGCTCTGTCTGTTAAGCTATTTATTATGCTCTTTTTATATTTTATTGTTGTTTGAGAATTGTAATCTAAGTACCTGTCAGTTTTTATTTCTTTTCTGTACCAATTTGTTTCTATATTTCCATTTTGTTTTCTTAGTAATGTCAAGTCTAAAAAGTTTATTGAATTATTAATATTTTCTGTTTCTATTGTGAATTGTAATCTATGGTGAAAATTATTAAAGGTTTTAAATATGTTATCTGTACTTGATTTTTCAGCTCCTATTATTATATCGTCTACGAACCTTTGATAAAATGATATTTCTTTATTGTTTCTAAGTAATTTTTGTTCTATGTTTTGCATTACCAAATCAGCGATCGTACTAGAAAGTGGTTGGCCCATTGCTACTCCGAATTTTTGTTTGTCCTAAACACAAAAACTTTATTTCAGATGTATAAATACAATAATAAGATGTTAATTTTAAATTTCAAATACCAACTATTAACTAATAGTAATGTTTCGAACTGGTAAGATAATTTAACACTCACAATTATTTTTAACTTAAAAACCTAACCAAAATATCTTTATTTCCAGATTAAATTAATTAAAATTAAAAATGTAAACTCAAATTGTAAAACACTGAAGAAGGCTTATATAAGCCGAATATATATTGTTTAGAAAAAATTTAATTTTCATATCTACATAATCTTAAATAACTGAAGAAATTTTACCTCCACCGTTTTCAATTCATAATCCAGTCGTAAACAAAACTACAACGATAAAATAATCATGTTTATATTTAAACCATCGGAACCAACTGCGTTAGTTTTTATTTCTAGAATTAGTTTACTAACTGTTTCCTCTGATACTGTTACAAATTTAAATTCATTTTGTTGATTTTCATTATTACAATTTAAATAAAACTGTTTTAAATCATTATCAATTAGTAATTTTGGTACATTATCAATAAAATAATTATTTATGTGTTCAGGGTTAGACAAGTGATTGGGTATTTGATGGTTGATGGTTTGTGGATATCTAAAATTTTGAGCGCGTTCCAAATCTGTTTAGTATTTTGGCCTTTAGCTTTTTGGGAGTAAAAAGCCTTTTTTTCTTTCAAAATGCAGTTATTTGTTAAGTTTCTTAGTGACTTGTAATATTCCCAATGTGCCGGATTTTTAGATTTTTTAAATTTATGTTTTGCCTTGTTTCTTAACTTAATCATCAATTTAACGTTGTCAGTCAACCAAGGGGCCGGTTTTTTAGTAATTTTAATTGTCTTCCAAGGAGCATGCTTATCAAATAATATTATTAAATTTGTATTGAATATAGCGATTTTTTCATCTACATCATTTACATAATATAACTGTTGTAAAGGCAAAGTTTGTAAATCAGTTTGCAAAACATCTGTATCTAAGTTTTTAAAGTTTCGAAAGGTTTTTATTAATGAATTTAGCTTCGGGGATTTTATATCAATAACACAATAAACCATATCGTGATCAGATTCAACATTTAGTTGAACATCAGAGGTTTTTATTAAAGTAGGATCGGTAGATATTATAACGTCAATAAGTGATGCCCTATCTTGTGAAATTCTAGTGGGGTCTGTGATGTGTTGATGCAAATTTAGGCATTCAAAAAATTCGGTCAGATATCTGGTACTAGGTTGTGACAAATCAAGCATATCAATATTTATATCACCCAAGAAAATAATTTTATCAGATACACATGTGCACAATGTAAAAGAAATTTCAAGTTCGTCAATAATGTCTTATAATTAACAGAATGTGGCCTGTACGCAGTACCAAAAACAACTGTGTTTGATTTTAATTTTACTGAAAACCATAACTGTTCAATATTCAAATTTGTTTCAATAATTTTGTAACTTAAGCCATTCCTTACGTAAGCTGCAACACCACCACCACGGCTACCACGATCTTGGCGTATTATACTATAGTTTGGAATAAAAATAGCAGTATTGGTTGTTAGGCCAGTCGATAAGTCTTTTAAAATGGCTGTTAGCGGGAGTCATTCCGGACAAGCTGGAATAAATTTTAATCTGTTCTGTTGGGACTCAGAAAATATATATTATTTTTGCACCCCTTGACAGGCCCGGATTTAACCGCTATGCTTAAAAAAAGGTCAAAATTTTTATATTTTTCCTAATATTAGTAAATATCTCGATTAGTATCAACTTTTGAGCAAAATACGTAGTTGTCAAAATTAAAGAAGAGTAAATTCTCTACAAAAAATGTTCTATACATTTTTGTCATACATTCGCTTGTTTCGAATTCATAGGCGTCGAAATATATATTTTTTTGAGCATTTGCTTGTTACTTTCTTTTACGATAAAAGAAGTATTGGATTCACCTCAAAAATTCGAAACTGAGTTTTCAGCAGATCTTCACGTTTTAAAGTCCCCTGAACCCAAAAAATATGTTTTTGTTCATTGCTCTGTCTGTGTGTCTGTCTGTTTGTGTGTCTGTTTGTGAGCAGAATATCTCAAAGCGAAAAGAGGTATGACGTTGAAACTTTATATATAAGTTTTGTGTACTATCTAGATGCGACAGCAAGCTTTTGAAGAAAATCGCATAACCGGAAGTAGGTGTTTACCCTTGTAATTTTTCAGTTTTTTTGGATTTTTTCAAAAACGGCTCTAACGATTTTTTTCAAACTTTACAATTTTATTAAATTTTTAATGTGTATTGATGTGAGCTAGGCAATTTTCCAGTCGAATACCTCTAAAATGGGTTTCTTTTGTTTTCTTTTCCAATTTTTTTTATTAACTCCTATTTTAAATAGAACACCCAGTATATTATTACATTCTTGAATTTAGCATAAAATTTTAGAGAAAATTTGTCTCTTAAACGAATGCTCTATTGTGTACGGTTTCTGTACAAATTGCAATTTTTGAAAATTTTTGACAAATGCTTGTATGTATGTATGTATGTATAATACTTGCGGTGTAGAAGCTGGTGCTTTATGTGCTTGCATCTGGCGGTACAATGCTCAACTTTCCCCGGATTCGGAATACAAAGTTAAAGATTAAAAATCAAATTTTGGTTAATGGGCCAGTCGATAAGTCTTTTGAAATGGCTGTTAGCGGGAGTAATTCCGGACAAGCTGGAATTAATTTTAATATGTTTGATTTCGTGTTAAGAAATGTCTCTTAAAATTGCACCCCTTAGAAAGCCCGGATTTGGCTAGCATCTTGAAAAAAGGGCAGAAAATTTCAATCTTTTTCATTATTTATAAATATCTAGGTTAGTATCAACTTTAGAGTGAAATATATCGTTATCAAAATTGAAGGAGGTTAAATTATCTACAAAAAATGTTCTATATTGTGCGACTACCTCTTTCGAGGTTATAAGCGGCCAAAGCTGGATATGTATGCACCCCATAATATAAATTTGGATGATTCAATTAGGGACAACATTTTATTTCTGCATGCATTTAGTGGCTGCGATACTGTTTCCGCACTATACAGGCAGGGAAAAATGAAGTTCGTTAAACTTCTACAGAAAGAGAAAAACTTACAGAACGCTGTTCAAATTTTCAAAGACCGAAACGCGTCCCCAGAGGAAATAGATAAAGTGGGAGAACAATTTCTTCTTCTTCTGTATGGATCAAAATACTGTGCATCATTGAACAGGTATAGATACCAGTGTTTCGTACAAACTATTAACAGAAGTTTACCAAATCTAGCATCATTACCACCAACCAAAGACGCAGCTCGCTTGCACTCGTTCCGTACTTACGTACAACCAAATTCAGCTATGGTATGGAAACGAAAAATCACCTTTAGAGTGGGGATGGAGAAATTCAAAAAATGGATTAATGCCCATTCCCACTGTACAAGACGCAGCTCCCCAAGAATTACTGAAACTAATTTCTTGTAAATGCGGCAAAGGTTGTAATGTATCTTGTAGTTGTCGCAAAGCAGGTTTTCATTGCTCAGTAATATGTGGTTTCTGTCAGGGCAAATCTTGTTTGAATACTGTGGACGTGATCGAAGTAGACGACGAAGACGACGACGATGACTTGCATATCGATCTAGAACAATCAATAGAACATTCTTCCCAAGATTATGAAGCAAATTCGGAACACGAGACAGATATTGTTGGAAGTCAAAGTGATATTGAACAACCACCAACATCAAAACGGCTAAAAAAAAATTGATGAGCAGTCAACTTCAAAAGAAACTTGAAGTTAGCAAAGTTGTAATAGTCGATTAGGCCAATTGGGGATACCACTTAAAAAAACGCGCCGAGTACGCTACCTCTAGGTGGTGTGGAAGCGAGTACAAAGTAAGCGACATAATTTCTTTACATGAGTAATAGAAATCGTATATAGTACGAACAAGAATTTTTTGTCGCATCGAACGTCAATAATAATAAAAAAAAATCTGGTGTGATACACGCACACAACTTCCTTTCATAGTGATTTTATAATTAGCCAAAATTTGATTTTTAATCTTTAACTTTGTATCCCGAATCCGGGGAAAGTTTAGCATTGTACCGCCAGATGCAAGCACATAAAGCACCAGCCTCTACACCGCAAGGTAAAACGAGGTTATCGATTATACATACATACATAGGTACATACATTCAAGCATTTGTCAAAAATTTTCAAAAATTGCAATTTGTACAGAAACCATACAAAATAGAGCGTTAGTTCAAGAGACAAATTTTCTCTAAAATTTTAAGCTGAATTAAAAAATGTAATAATATACTGGGTATTCTATTTAAAATAGGAATAAAAAAAAATTGGAAAAGAAAACAAAGGAAACCCATTTTAGAGGCATTCGACTGGAAAATTACCTAGCTCACATCGATACACATTAAAAATTTAATAAAAATGTAAAGTTTGAAAAAAATCGTTAGAGCCGTTTTTGAAAAAATCCAAAAAAACTGAAAAATCACAAGGGTAAACATCTACTTCCGGTTATGCGATTTTCTTCAAAAGCTTGCTGTCGCATCTAGATAGTAAACAAAACTTATATATGAAGTTTCAACGTCATACCTCTTTTCGTTTTGAGATATTCTGTTCACAAACAGACAGACAGACAGACACACAGACAGAGCAATGAACAAAAACATGTTTTTCGTTGACCGCTTGTTAATTTCAATATTAATGAATTATTTTTCCTAAAAAAGGATGGATTAATAGACGTCATTAATACACTGTTTTTGAAAAATACAGTCTTTTTCATTAATTAACTGTTTTTTAAAAAAGGATGGATTAATAGATCTATTAATACACTGTTTTTGATTAATACACTCTTTTTCATTAATTAACTGTTTTTGTGATTTTGACGTTTTGATGATATTTTGCATAGAGGTTAGTTGTATTAATAAAATTTTTCGCCACAAAAAATATTTTGCGGTCAACGAAAAAATTTTGTAATCAACTCGTTTGTTAATGGGCGATTAATAATCTCAACTATTAAAGGCACTCACTCGCTATCGCTCGTTCGTGCTTTATACAGTTTCGATTATTAATCGCCTTCATTAACACACTTGTTGGTTAAATAACTATTTTTTGGTTCAGGGCACTTTAAAACGTGAAGATCTGTTGAAAACTCAATTTCGAATTTTTAGGGTGGATCCAATACTTCTTTTATCGTAAAAGAAAGTAACAAGCAAATGCTCGAAAAAAAATATATTTCGACGCTTATGAATTCGAAACAAGCGAATATATGACAAAAATGTATAGAACATTTTTTGTAGAGAATTTACTCTTCTTTAATTTTGATAACTACGTATTTTGCTCAAAAGTTGATACTAATCGAGATATTCACTAATATTAGGAAAAATATAAAAATTTAGACCTTTTTTTAAGCATAGCGGTTAAATCCGGGCCTGTCAAGGGGTGCAAAATAATATACGTATATTGTCTGAGTCCCAATAGAACAGATTAAAATTTATTCCAGCTTGTCCGGAATTATTCCCGCTAAAATGTACTTGTCGACTGGCCTATGTAGTTTCTGATAAAAATAAAATATCATACTCGGGATAATGTTTCGAATATAATTTATTTTTGGCAAAAGTGACCAGATATTTAAATGCGCTACTTGAAAAAGATTCGAATTTTTACTGCTACCCATAAGTTTGCGTCTTCAAAACAGAGACAAAAATACAAATATAAAAAAAATAGAAAAAAAATTAAATTAATGTAATTTTAAAACCACAATTTCTGTGCGCGCCTTGTGAGATAGATAAATACAAGTTCACGGTAAAAGGTCCCCTGCATTTAAACATTGTTTGGATTCATGATATT
Organism: Agriotes lineatus; assembly: GCA_940337035.1. Lineage (NCBI taxonomy): Eukaryota > Metazoa > Arthropoda > Insecta > Coleoptera > Elateridae > Agriotes > Agriotes lineatus. Next base: position 75,816,230 of record OW679196.1, on the reverse strand, counting down.
AAGGTCGTTTATTGAGTTGATTTTGTGAATGTTATTATCACACTTAACGAAAATAGTTCCATTACTCGTAAACACATTTCTGTTTCCAAATTTTTTCGTTGCTTGTTTTATAATGAGCATGCGTTTATGGGTGAGGTCCTCTCGGATTATCACTTTGGTGATAATAGCTTTGGACTTCTTTTATTCTTTTGAATTATATTGCTTGTTTAGGGACGTTACTACCGCCTCCAAGAAGGAGGGTAGGTAACTAATTAGAATTAAGAAAACAACTTATGGCGAAATTCTATGTTTACAGTAATTAGGTAAAATGTATTTCTTGCAAATATAGCACAACTTAAGTGCCCTCACAACAAAATCATCTAATTACGTCTTCTAATGGGAAAGCTTCTAATGACTTGATTAGTATTGGAATTAAGTTTCTTTCAAATAGTTAACGTGCTTGGGAACGAAGTTTTCGGGTACGAGATGTGGGCAGACGAAATACAGTCGTAGCCAAAGAAACCGGGTCACTTTTTTTACCTAATTCTCAAAATGGGTCATCATGAGCAATTATTCTCGCTTTATCCGTATTTCCAGTAGGTGCCGGCATTTTTCAGAATTGAATAATGACTTTTGATGACATTTATTAATTAGAATGGTCAGTGTCAGCAATTGTTTTCGCATTTTGAGAATTAGGTCGAAAAAAGTGTCCCGCTTTTTTTGGCCGCAACTGTATCCTGGGAACAAAATGCGAGGTACGAAATGTGAGAAACGAAATGTGGGGAACGAACTTTCCGCATTCCGTTGTATTCGTCGATGACTAAATGCCCAAGTTTTGATGAAATAAATCTTCCACATTTTTCCTTCTTTGTAATTGTAATACATAGAACCAGCATTAGAAAATATGTATATTTAAATGTAAGTCGACACGCTGTATACTAAAGTAGTTCTTTTGAATCATATTTGATCTAACCGAACTTGTCAGACGGTAATGGCTGTCGAGGGTGGTTTCTGTATTAATTCAACTCTGTTGCTGCTATCAACTCCGTGAACCAGGCACTTCTTCAAATTTTATGTAAGTAGAAGTATTAGATTTAGAGTAGGGAGCTTATTAATATTTTTAAATCAATATAACCGGAGTTAACTGACTTTTCTTCTATATTTTACTTTCAGATACTTCATTTGTTGTATTCAGTTTCACTATTTTTGTTATAATAATGGACGTAGGACATGAACTAGTTGAATATAATTGGCCTAATGCAATAACCAGCGTGGTACATGAATCACTGACAGAAATCAATGAAAGTAAAGTCGATGCAAGTTTAGATGCTTGGCAAGAGATCGCTGAAGATACTATTGACAACGTGGCTTGTCACAAGTTGGATATTAAACAGGAGATAGTGGATATAAAGGATGAATTGCCTAATTCGTGTGTAGGAAGTGGAAATCTCTTAGAAGAACAGTTACTTTGCAAAGTTGAAGCAAAAGACGATGGTAATTTCTTGGAACATAAAACTCATGGGGAACAATGTTACTCATCTACCAATTGTGAATATAAAACTGCAGGAGAATGTAAGTTAGTTAACCATTTACAGACCCATAAAAATGACAAACCTTATTCATTTTCTAGGTACTTTGGTGAACCATGTGAAGACGGTTATAGAAAAAAAACCTTATGCATATTCCATCTCAAAATATAAAACAGCACAAAGAGGTACATTAGTGAAGCATATGAAGTTGCATACAGGGGAAATACCTTATTCTTGTTCTGTTTGCGATTATGAAGCATCACGAAAACATGCTTTAGCGGAACATATGAAGACGCATACAGGGGAAAAACCTTATTTATGTTCAGTTTGCAAATATAAAACAACAGAAAGATGTGCTCTGGTGAAGCATATGAAGACGCATACAGGCAAAAAACCTTATTCTTGTTCTATTTGCGAATATAAAGCAGCACAAAGAGGTAATTTAGTGAAGCATATGAAGATGCATACAGGGGAAAAACCTTATTCTTGTTCTATTTGCGAATATAAAACAGCACTAAAAGCTAATTTAGTTTACCACATAAAGATGCATACAGGGGAAAAACCTTATTCTTGTTCTATTTGTGAATATAAAACAGCACAAAAAGCTAATTTAGTTAACCACATAAAGACGCATACAGGGGAGAAACCTTATTCTTGTTCTATTTGCAAACATAAAACAGCACTAAAAGGTAATTTAGTGAACCATATGAGTGTGCATACAGGTGAAAAACCTTACATTTGTTCTTTTTGTGAATATAAAGCAGCACGAAGAGATACATTAGTGAAGCATATAAAAATGCATACAGGGGAAAAACCTTATTCTTGTTCTATTTGCGATTATAAAGCATCACGAAAACGTGCTTTACTGGAGCATATGAAGGCGCATACAGTGGAAAAACCTTATTCTTGTTCAATTTGCGAACATAGAGTAGCACACAAAAGTGCTTTAGTTAAACATTTACGGACGCATACAAAACGTTATTCATGTTCAGTTTGCAAATATAAAACAACAGAAAGATGTGCTCTGGTGAAGCATATGAAGACGCATACAGGAGAAAAACCTTATTCTTGTTCTATTTGCGAATATAAAGCAGCACAAAGAGGTACTTTAGTGTACCATATGAAGAAGCATACAGGGGAAAAACCGTATTCTTGTTCTATTTGCGAATATAAAACAGCACTAAAAGGTGCTTTAGTGAACCATATGAAGACGCATACAGGGGAAAAACCGTATTCTTGTTCTATTTGCGAATATAAAACAGCACTAAAAGGTAATTTAGTGAACCATATGAAGGCACATACAGGGGAAAAACCCTACTGTTGTTCTTTTTGTGAATATAAAGCAGTACGAAGAGATACATTAGTGAAGCATATAAAGATGCATACAGGGGAAAAACCTTATTCTTGTTCTTTTTGCGAATATAAAGCAGCTCGAAGAGATACATTAGTGAAGCATATAAAGATGCATACAGGGGAAAAACCTTATGCTTGTTTTATTTGCGAATATAAAACAGCACAAAAAGGTAATTTAGTGAGCCATATGAAGGCGCATACAAGGGAAAAACCTTACTCTTGTTCTATTTGCGAATATAAAGCATCACAAAAACATGCTTTAGTGAACCATATGAAGAAGCATGCAGGAGAAAAATTGTATTCAGATTTTATTTGCGAGAATAAAGCAACAGTTTAAACATATTATTTCTTTGCTATTTGTAAATATAAAACCATAGAGAATTCCTGTGTGCGACTTATCTATGGTATATGTAAATATGACAGAATAACTTATAAACTGAAAGATTCTGCATGGTTAATAGCTAGTAACATACCTAGGAATGTTATTAGTATCATAACTGCCGCAGATGTCAGTTTGAAATTCGAGCTCGTAGAGCTTTTGCTTTGAGCCTAATCTCGCCCTGTATGTATGTACCGGGTGTCCCACATAGTACGGGTCATAGGTTGACTGCCATGTTAACAAGCAAAAAGGATCAACTAACGCTGTAACCTATATGAGAGATCTTGATATGAAATTTTTATTAAACCTAATAATTCTGCAGTATTTCTTAAACTATTGCCGCCAAGATTTCATGTGACCATTTAAATTTTCTCCTTTTTTGAGTAACTATTGACGTTTATACAGAACACTTGCAAGCAAAATGCAAACAATTGTCAGTTAACGTTGGCATGACAACAAATACCCAAGACACTACGACCTCAAAAATATGTTCAGGCGTAGTTGATACTTTGTGTTTTCCCACATGGCAGTCAGCCTACGGCCTGCACCACAACCGGTATGTCTTTTTTGATATAAGGTAGAGTGGGGAAAGTGCATCCCATAAATAGATTCTTAGTAGGTACTTTAAAAAATTATGAAATTTTGGTTTTTTATAAAATCGCCCACAAATTTTTACGCATGACCTTTCCAATGTTTTTGATTACTGGCACCAATAACAAGTTAAAAATAACAAAAATTAAATTTTTAGTTTTCTTTAATATTTTCCAGGGAAAAAACTAGCCCCATGGGTCGGGGCAAGTGCATCGACTGGTTAGAAGTGTACCTACTTATATTAAAAGTGTTCTGGGGCATGAGAGTCTAACTTATGTATTAGGTTTTCTTCTGCTTTTCGTAGAACGTATTTATCTTTACCTGTTTTTGAATAATATACTCTTATGTCGCACATCAAAGAAATCAACAAAAATTTGAATTTTTAAAGTTTTATTTTATCAAAAAACGCTGTCAGGGGCCTTTCTTTTAATATTAGGTTTAAAAACGTACAAAAACTTATTCACTAAACATTGGATAACTTATTAATACAAAAAATGCAAAATTATCTTATTTTATGCTAGTAAATGATATTGCAAAACTTATTTCATCTCTCCGATTAATATGAGGTTTAGGCAAAACTGATATAATATCCTTATCTGAAACTGGCTAACAGTCTGTGACGGTAAGGAATATAAACATAGAGCTTTTCCTGAGAAAATTAACTGAAACCTCGCCATTTTAAATTTTTTTTACTTGATCCAAATAATGTTTAAAAGTTTTTTCCTCATAAATTTTACCAACACCCAGTCATCAATTGTCAGGTTCTCTACATTTCTTGCTACAGTTTCCAAATCTTCCTGACTTTCGGTCATAATTTCACCGGCATCTTCTCCAGACGATGATGATGCTATCTTCAAAATTGGCTTTTTCTTTCGTTTTGTTTTTTTTGTATCTTGGTATTTTCGTTAATTCTTTGTGTCATTATGCTCAAGGATACATCGTCATCTACATCGGAGGTTGCTTCGGTTTGATCAAGATCTTTTTTTCTTTTATTCTTAGGTTGATTAATTAATTCTTCCTTTTCTTTCAGTTGCTGTAATACTTCTTTACTTGTTACTACTTGCGCCATCACAAATCTTTTTTTTTTGTTTTATTAATTTGCTGGCTTGTGGAACATTTTATACTTTTCAGCAGAAGTGTTTCGAATGTGACCAGTTCTGTACCACTTGCCGATGGTTCATTAGATGCCCCCCCTGCATTATCTTTGGATGTACTTGCTTGATGGGGGTGAGGATGAGTTTTGACATCGCTGTCTTTGGCAAGATTTTTTTGGACTTGCTTGATAGTATCGATTTCACTTTCACTGGTAGGATCAATTTGGCTTTGGGGTTGACATTTTCATTACTTTTTATTTTTTTCCGCTTCCAAGAGCTTCAGAGTCGTAATGTTCTTCTGCGATAACTTTATCATTAGAGGGTACAATACCTCCTTTCTAAAAACTGTTTTTAATAATCTCGGTACTACTTTCAAGCCACATTTGACCTATTAGTGCTGAAAATTGCTTCTTAGGAATTTTCATTCCTGGATGTTTTCTCTGCCAGACTACCAATTTGGCATCCCAAGAGCTTTTAAGGGATCTAAAAAGGCAAAATCGTGGGGTTGCAGCAAGTGGGAAGAGAGTGCAGCGGAAGCTTTAGGATAGTTATCTGCTCTGCTATTGCCATTTGAATTACTTCAATGCTTATGTGGGTGGAATGTCCATCATAGATTAAAAGTACTGGTCTTTCTCATCCAATGTTTGGAATGAGTGTCTTCTTAAAGTAGTTTTGGAATACGTGAGTTTCCACCCAGCCTTTCTTGGTGGCTGCGTAAGCTGTTCTTGGATATGCATGTTCTTCTGATCCGACCCATTCATTCCAAACGCTCTTATCTTTAAACATAATTAATGGTGGTATTTTCATTCCAGAGACTTTGCAAGCCATTAGCACAGTAATGTTTTCAAGGCCTGGTCTACTGGTTGTTCTAGGAGATGGATAACCAACTTTAGTTTTTGATGGATCCGTCGAGAAACTGGTTTCATCGAGGTTCCAGATCTGACCTGGTTTTTCATTAAGTTCCAAATTATCCAATGTAAATCGTAATAACTCGAAAGAATAATGAAAGGATCCAGGATTATTTTTCTAGCGACCTCCATGCTTTGTGGTTTTTTATAGAAAGTCGGTGACGTTTTCGAAAGTTGATAAACCAATCTGTCCAAGGCCGACCATTTTTAAATTGAGTCTTAATATTATTTACTTTCACAAAATTTTCCAGTGTCTAAAACCTTGCGGGATAAGCTGAATCCCCATTTTTCCATAGTGCAAAGGCCTTCTGCTAATTTTGTTTCTAATTCTAGGGGAATGTCTGTTTTCTGACCAAAACTTAAACTCTTTGCACCTCTTCTTTTTTTGACATGGTTCTTGAGGGTAGTTAACGGGATTTTAAATTGTTGGTTTGCCTTTTGTGTAGTTAAAATTGATGCCTGTATATCACTCACACCTTGCTGAAGATCCTCTCTTATGTATTTGTTGCTGTGTTAATTTTTCTTTTATAATACCATGTTTGAAGATATGTAAAAATCTGTAAAAAACATTTGTATGACCTAATTGCACCCAATTTTCACATAAAATTTTAAGGGGCAAGTGCGACCCCAATCCTAACCAGACAGGAAACTCATTACAACAATAGATGACCATATTAATAAGATACATATAATACTTATATCGAATATATCACAACCCGTAATGCACAAAAACAACAAATTAAGAGATTTTATTAAAATTCCAATTGTGTACTCGTCATAATAGGAAAACCGCGTAACAACTAAAACTTACGATGGCATGACTCAGCAAGAACGTGGCACGCGAAATAGAATTATGCGGTGTTACCGAGAGTACCTACTAAGAAGGAATTTAGTAGACGCTCTTGCCCCAAAGTTGCATTTTCCCCACCTTACCTTACAGTTAAACTTCTCTATACTGACAACCAATGGGAATCTGAAACTGTTCGTTGTGGAGTGATTTCCATTATTCACAAGTTTTTTTTACCATATATTCCCGACAGTTCTTTACACTAAAAACTGTTTGTTGTGTAGAGGTATCCGTTAAGAGAGCTTTCACAGACATTATTATTATTATACCTGCCTACTAAACCATACATTTTGAGCTGTGTATCCCTCTATTTTTAACTTGTAAAAATTAAATTTCGAATTAAACTTTCTTTTAGTTGTAAATTATGTAATATTTTTATTGACAATAAAAACTTCACTTTTGGTGTGAATTTTTAGTATGGTACTGTATATTTACAAGTTATTGGTTTTGCCTGGCTTGGCAGAAGAAGTTGCATGCTGCTTGCTGCAATACAAATCACACGCCCTGCATTAGCATATTACGGTAGTTGCAAATTGTGTTTTTCTGTGTCATTTAATTTTGTTTTACGAACATCATATTTGGGCAACAGCGAGCTGTCAAAAGGAATTTTACATATTATTTTTCCGAAGTTGTTTAATTTCTATTCAATTTTGTGTCTACATAGTACTGTTGCGTAATAACATTTATGTTAATAGATTAACTATAGTATTTAACATTACAAGCCAGGTAAAACAGGTTTTACTGGCGATAGGATTGGGATGACTGGCGAGCCTGTCATATCCTTGAGCCAGTAAAAATGGTTACCTGGCGTGTATTGTTGAATGTTTTATTGGTTCCTCACTTGTAAATAACTAGAAACTCACCATTTATTCAAAATGTCAAACTGACAAGCAACTAAATTAATCAATATGACACATACTAAGGAAGACAACTCTGGCTTTGCACGCTATCATTTATCTATGAGCACGCTTGTAAAATATAACTGGCTAGCCAGTAAATTTTCAAGGTGAATACAGTGACTTGATAAATTGATGTTTACAAGTGAGGAACAAATAATAGTATTTAACATTACAAGCCAGGTAAAACAGTTTTTACTGGCGATAGGATTGGGATGACTGGCGAGCCGTTAGGCGAGCCTGTCATATCCTTGAGCCAGTAAAAATGGTTACCTGGTGTGTTTTGTTGAATATTTTATTTGTTTCTCACTTGTAAATAACTAGAAATTTACCATTTACTCAAAATGTCAAACTGACAAGCAACTAAATTTATCAATATGACACATACTAAGGAAGACAACTCTGGCTTTGCACGCTATCATTTATCTATGAGCACGCTTGTAAAATATAACTGGCTAGCCAGTAATTTTTTTACTGGCTAGCCAGTTAAGAAACATTTTCAAGGTGAATACAGTGACTTGATAAATTGATGTTTACAAGTGAGGAACAAAGAAATATCATAAACAATTTGGTAAAGTGGATACTTTATAACTAGTTAACTAGGTACCTACTTCATTAACATATCTGTTAGCTTACTGATTATCATCTTTTCAAAAGGTACTGTCTTCAGTTTACCATTATTCAATACTTCTAATGACAATGATTGACTAAAAGAAAATATTTTATCATCTTTAGACTAACAAATACTTTAAGATATCCCTGTACTTATCCAAAATACTTTAAATACTTAAACCTATCTACGCCAAGTGATAACTACCTGTAAAAGATGTGGCCCAAATTAATTGGAACTTAGCACCTTTTATGTTTGTTATAAAACCAGTTTAGTTTTATTTGACAGGAGATGGAGTTTATTTTGTTGTTAAGAGATATGGTGAGAAGGCCAGGCCATGCCAACTCTTTACGAACATTTGTAGCCTATATTCGTCCCCATCAATGAATACACATTTGTGGTTAAACGTATATTGAATTCTAAGACATATCACAGAGCTATATATACAGTAAATGTGTGCCGTGTTTACGACCTATTATTAAAAATTACAATCATATATGTTTAAATTAACGTAATTCTGAATGCTCGAGTTTGTATGTTGACCCACTAGCATTGCAGAATTGCAGCGTTGTGCCTTTGACATACGATATACTAAAAGTGCAACGTCTGTTTGTAAATACTGCTGCTTGTTGCATGTGTCGCTTACATTTAATTGTTATCACGACACAGAAACTTGACACATAGCTTATCTGGGGCAAGTTATGCAGTTTTTGTGGGCTAATTGCGTGAACTTTTGTATTTACTGGATTACAGTTTATTTCACACTATTCACTAAAACCCCATGATCAAATTAGTTTGAACACTACCAAACCTAGCCACACGATGCATGATTTCTATTTACGTAACAAACTACTTTCGGGATTGAACCATGTCGGTATTGAGGTCGAAGAACTCATCGTTTTGCCCATTTTCATAAGAGGCTACATCAGGATTCTTGACCTGATGAAGCCCCTTACGAAACTGGGCAAAACGTTGAGTTCTTCGACCTCAATAATGACACGGTCCAATCCTGAAACCCATTTGTTATGTAATGACAATGGCCGTGAAAGCCTTCGAAATCATGGTTTGGAGTAGGTACCTGCTTTATTAATTCTTACTCACTCTTCTTATACCATTGGTCATATTAAAAAGTTTTAACCATGTATCTGATATGATGCTGACATTGATGATGACATCACTCAGCTATACTTTTCTAATTTAAAATTTTTAAAATTTTGGTGTATTAACCAGTACAACGATCTTGATAACGTAGTGTGCTGGTTAATTAGTTTCTTCCCCAATGTGGTGTGGTGTGTTTTTTAATACAATTCCTATCTCATCTCAACGTTTAAAAATCTTAACCTCATTTTAACATATGCTTCAATTACCTACATTAATGATCATTATGGCCTGGGGATGAAACTAGTTTGGTTTTGAAACATGTCACCACCCATAATTTTAAAATAAATATTCATGGAGAAGGCTATTTAGTTTTATTGCTTCACACAACCTATAACGTATAGTATTCCAACCAAAAATTGGAAAGCTATTTAAAATCCAGTGCACCATGAAAAGTGTAAGTCATGTCTAAGTTGGTTTCATACACTCAGTTAATTATATTCTAATGTCAATCAGCTTTCAAGTAGTGACAGTTCATCTGCAAATTGTACATGTAACTGTTTTGTTAAGGCATTGTAACATTGTGCATGATTTAAGTATGTGCTAGTTGAGTTTTTAAAACCGTATAGTAGCATAGAAAATGTTTAAAAACGTATATGTCTTCAAAACTTCCCAATGCATCTGTCAAATTTGAAGGTTATTATCGAAGTGTCACTGAATGACAATCAAACAGTAATTTTATGAATTAAATTACGAAGTGACTTACTGTTCTCAATGCTGGCCTGATTTTTAATAGCTTTCCAATTTCTGGTTGGAATACTATAACTTTATTAACACTCAGAAGACGGAAACTGGGTCTCGAGTGACCTGGACTTTCACTTTTTGTTTATATAATTCTACCGTTTTTAAAATACTGCTTGACGTGTTTGCGTATTCCTCGAAGCTGTTATGCAGATGGTTTCAAATAAATTTCATGGAAAAATGACTTGCTATACCTGAGGTAATCCACTCGGGTTACCTGAGACCCGGTTTCCACTTTTCGCTCTCCATTGTTGGCCGTTTACTTACTTATCGCTAATAATTTGGACTTGTTTATTCTGTGGATATTGAACAATTCGTTGCTGGTTGATTTAAAGAAGATTCTGATGTGTAATATAATTACTTCCTTTTACGATAAAGGAAGTATTGGATTCACCCCAAAAATTCGAAATTGAGTTTTCAACACATCTTCTCGTTTTAGAGTCCTTTGAACCCAAAAATAGTATATTATGTTATTAGGAGCAAAAGTTATACTTTATGTGGCGTGGCTGGACAGGTTATCTGCCGAGCTCACGAGGCAGATAGGTTCAGCCGAGCCACATAAAGATGCCTTTGCTCTTCAAACGTTTTTATAACAAATTATTTACAACTTTGTGAACAAAATTCGAAGAAAATTACTTGATCTCGTCAGCGGCAGATAATATTATCTGACGAGCAGCAGATAAAGTGATTTAGATGACATGGCAATGAAGTTACAGTTTAGCATCATCAATAAAGCAGTATAATGTCACATTTTACTGCCGTTTGAAGAAAAACATGTTTTTGTTCATTGGTTTGACTGTCTGTCTGTCTGTGAACAGAATATCTCAAAAACAAAAAGAGGTATGGCGTTGAAACTTCATATATAAGTTTTGTGTGCTATCTAGATACGACAGCAAGCGTTTGAAAAAATCGCATAATCAGAAGTACCTATGGCGATAACTTGTGATTTTTCATTTTTTAAATTTTTTTTTAAAAACGGCTCATACGATTTATTTCAAACTTTAAATTTTGATTACATTTTTAATGTGTATTAATGTGAGATAGGTGATTTTCCAGTTGAATACCTCTAAAATGGGGTTCTTTCGTTTTTTGTTTATTAACTTCCATTTTAAATAGAACACCCGGTATATTATTACATTTTTAAATTCAGCTTAACATTTTTGAGAAAATTTGTCTCTTCATCTAACGCTCTATTTTGTACGGTTTCTGTAGAATTTGCAATTTTTGACAAGTGCTTAAACATTTTTGGCTAATTTTAAGATCAATATAAAAGGAAGTTGTGTGCGTGTATCACACCAGATTTTTGAATTTTGGTTACTCTTATGGCAAATAGTATTTAAACCTTTTTCTATTCATGGAATTGCCATGTTCCGTACAATTTTAGGCAACCTGTGCCTATGCCTTGGCCATATACGTAGTAATCTTAGGAAAAGAAAATCAAGGTAAGGTAATCAATAGAAGAACGAAAAAGTTAGTCAGCCCTTGGGAAACTATTCCATGTCTTAGTAGCATCCCAAACGTACTCAAAAGAAAAGTTTACAATAAAGGTGTCACTCTAGTCATAAAGTATGAGATGGAAACCATGACATTAAAGAAATGCCCTGCGAATTAGCTTCGAGTGGCACAACGTGCAATAAAATGAGCCATGTTGGTTGTAAGCTTATGTGGTAACATGATAAACACAGAAATAAGAAGACCAACAAACATTATAATAACAAATGGAACTGGGCGGAACATGTAGCTAGTTGGGAATCTTACTGATCGCGAAGTATGATTTGGAACTGGAAGCCAAGATCGGCGACTCTGAACATACCTGCTAGAAGATTACAAATACTGGCAGGAGCGAGGAAAGGGCGGCTATGTCCAGAAGTGACTGATACGAGGGTTTTTTTCAACATCCGATTCAGAAGGAATACAAAACAAAAATGAGTATGAAACTTTTATTGTATAGAAAATATAGATACACCTCTCAGCTACGTTTCTACATAATCCCCATTTCGCTGAAGGCACTTACCATACCGTGACACAGAGTTTTGTAATCCCTCCTCAAAGAAAGTTGCCGCTGTACTTTATGGTTTGTTGTTGCGTGCTTCGATATGTAGTTGGCGCCTCAGTCTGCGCCAGCGTTTTAGTAAGCAACAAGTGGGGTTAGTTTTAGTTTTATGTTTGAGGGGTTGGCATCGGTTAAGATTGTAACCGGCGACCCACATTTTGTCCGTCGTAGAATAAAGGCACAAGTAGCCAACAATTACAGTGTTTTCGTTTACATTTTCAGTGCAAGTAAATAGCAGCCGCTTCGTCACTCAGCCAACTGCTCATGTTGGTTTTTAGCTTCTTATTTAAACTCTCTGCATCGTTCTCACAAACAGCTGCAGCTCATAAACTGTACTCGTCTGACGATGAATTTTGGTTGAATTATGCTCTTCAGAGTCTATATTTCTAACCAGAGGAAAGCTAATTATGGTTTACTACGCTCTCCAAACTGAACTGCTCGCCGTAAGTACTCATTCTTTTTCGTCTGGATGAACTCTCAATCCTGAAGGGTATAATGCAATCGAAATTTATTGTCAAGAGAGTACAGTTAATGAGCGACGGCTATGTGCGAGAATGGTGCAGCAAGTTCGAAGAAGAAGCTAAAAATAAATGTGAACAGTTGGCTGAGTGATCAGACGGCAACCTTTTTTTAGGAGGGCATACAGAAACTTGTGTCCCCATTGAAATGCGATTATGCAGAAATGTAATCGAGAGATTTACCTACATTTTCTATACAATAAATGTTTTACATCGAGTTTTGTTTTTTTTTTATTGTAACGATTCGTAGGTTAAAAAATAGCTCTCGTATAAAGCCTACACAGAATAAGGAAGTGGCATTTGCCATCAAGCATCAAGCTGTAGTATTTTGGTCATGTCATGGCGAAGAATAAATATCGTATACTACAACCAATACTGCAGGGCAAGGTGGAAGGCAGAAAAATAAATATTGGGGCTACACAATCTACATCTACGAAAATAGTTTGCTCAAACTTCCACTCAACTTTTCAGGAAAGCCGCTGATAAAGTGAAAGTTGCTGTGTTAATTTCGAAGTCCGAAATGAATAAGGAACGTTGTGGAGAAGAAACAGTAAAAAAATACAGAACGACTGTAGCAAAGAGACAAATAATAAATGTATTGCTTTTACTGCTGAATTGCTGAGGGGTTGTGTTAACGGACTTCTCATTTATTTGTCATTTATTGAGTGGGATCCAGAGTAATAAATCAGAACTCTTTCTACCAATAGTTTCACCAAAATATTATTACAGAGTAAAGTTGATGTATAATTTGATACTGAATAGCACTGATGCTATTTGTGACTTGAGAATATACAGCTTAAATAATTTCGTGATATACGACTGAGAAGTTTTATACAATTTTCTGAAAATAGCACAGTAATCGAATTCAAAAATTATTTATTTATTTAAACTAAAATTCGTATGCCTATTAGGTGTCGGAGTCGGATTGTAACTATATACATTTAATAAACTATATACATTTCAGTTTACATTTTCATGTATTTTGTTTTTCCAGGTTTTCCTGTCTTGGACCATTCTAGTTATCTCACGCCACTGGATTCCACGCTGGCTTCATAGACTTGTCTTGGTATTCTGCTTTCATCCATTCGGAGCAGGTGTCCCAGCCAACTCAGTTGTCTTTCTTCTATGATGCTTCCTAGTTAATTTATATTTCTTTGCTCTATCACTCTTTCGTTTCTGACTCGATCCATTCTAGTGATTCCTTCGATTTTTCTTAGGAATCTCATTTCCATTGCCGTTATTTTACTTCTGTTTCTGCTCGACACTGTCCATGACTCACTGCCATAAAGTAGCGACTTTCCTATATATTTCGGTTCTTACTCTTTTTGATATTTTTTTTCCCGAAGAATGAGTGTTTCAGCATGTTGTGTTCTTCCAATCTTTCCTTGTCTCTCCGTTATTTCTTTATCAATTTTACCACTGTCCTCTATTATTGTGCCTAAATAGTTGTAGTTATTCACTTGTTCAAGTTGTTTTCCTTCAAGAGTAATTCTGTGTTTTCTTTCTTGTGTAGATAATATAACAGTTTTTGGTTTGCTTACGCTATATTTATTTCCATGTTGACTTTCCTAAGTTCTTTTTGGTAGCAATTCAGGTTGTTTTGTAGGGTTTTCTCTTAGTCTGCTAACAGTATCATGTCATCCGCAAATAGTAGTTCTCGGAGGGACACTTGTTTCATCTTCCAGTTTTCTATTTTCATCCTTTTACACTTTTGTTTACATATTTTTATGACATCATCAATAACTATGGAAAACAGTAAGGGGCTGAGTACATAACCTTGCTTTAGGCCAATCCTTGTTTCGAATTCCTCATTATGTGTCCGAACTACTATATTTTTATTATTTTCATATATTGCTTTTATCATCTCAATCATACCTCTGTTTACACCTTTTTTTAAGCTTTTCATATATCTTTTCTTCTTACTCTATCGAATGCTTTTTGCAGGTCTATAAAACAAATCTGTACTTCTTGATTCTTTTTGAGCAATTTTTCCCCCTATTGTCTAACTACGAATATTATGTTTTGAGTACTCCTTCCTCTTCTGAAACCATGTTGTTCTTCTTCTAGGGTTGGTTCTAGCTTCTCTCTTAATCTTTTCTCTACTATTCTTGTAAATACTTTCCCGGGTGTACTTGTCAATGTAATTCCCTGGTAGTTGGTGCATTCTTTCATATCACCTTTCTTGTATAACGGTAGAATTATACTCATGTTCCAATCTTCAGGGATTTCTTTCTTTTCTATAATTTCGTTTAGCAGGTTACGGAATTCTTCATTTGCTCTCTCTCCCATATGTTTTAGCATTTCTGCTGTAATTTGATCCTGGCCTGGTGCTCTACCGTTTTTAATTTTTCTTATAGCATCCGCAACTTCCTCTTTTGTAACTAGTTGTACTTTATTTTCTTTCTCGTTTTCTGATATTGTCTCTTCATCTTCTTTCGCTTTTTCTTCTTTTCACCTTTGGATTATTTATTTAGCTTCTGTTAGTCCCTTTCCTTTTTTATCTTTTATATTTTTCTTCTACGCTTTCCTGGTATACTTTCTTGATGTCTTCTTCTTTTAGTCTGTATCACTTGATTTTTTCTTTTGTTACTTTTTGTTTTTTTTCTATTTGTTTATTTGTCATGTTCATTTTGAGTTTCATTTTCAGCAGGTAGTGGTCACTGCCCATTTCTGCGTGTTTTTTACTTTTACGCGTTTCACCTTTTTCCAGTTCTCCGTATTTATTATAAAGTAGTTTATGATCGATCTTTTATTTCTGGATTGGACTTCTCTAGAGTATTTGTGTATATCTTTGTGCGTGAACTTTGTGTTCGTTATGACGAAGTCATTTTCTACACATAGTTCTAGTAGTCTATTTCCATTGTCGTTTTTCGTTAGCTCATCTTTTATCCCCATATATCTTTCAATTCCCATGTTATCTCTTGCTACTCTTTCATTCATGTCTCCCATTATTATTATATTCTTTTCCTCGTTGTCAATTTCCTACTGCAATGTTTCATAAAATAATTTTTTTTCCTTTTTTCTTGCGTTTTCATTCGAGGCATATGTCACTATTATCGACCATACCTCATTTCGAGCCACTTTTATTTTTATTGCCATTAATCTCCCGTTTATAAATCTTTCCTTCATGATCGTATTTACTTTGTCTGGTTTAATTATCATTCCTACTCATTCTGCTCCTCTGTCTTTTTGGTCTATTCCTGACCAGTACATCCAATAACCTTCCCTTAATTCTTTCATTCCTCGTCCTTTTCTTTTTGTCTCGGTTATTCCTAAATAGTTAACGTTTTCTAGCTTCTTTTCTTCTATTATTTCGTCTTCTTTCCCTGTCAGACTTCTCACGTTCCATGTACTCATATTTATTTCACAATACCTTTGCTTTGATCTCACTTCCCTTTTGTTATATAAGTTGTTGTCCTTTTTCTTAGCCTTGTCGTTTACCTTTTGTCCGTCTTGTTTGTGGGGTTTCCTTAGTTTTTTGTCTTTTGCAATTGCTGGGTTGTATTATTCCACTTCCAGGTTTCGTCATTTACCCGCAATTTATTGTATCCTATTTTCACGCTTTTATCCTTTTCTCTTTGGTTTCTTGCCTAATCTCTAATACTTTCCTGTACGTTTCTTTCTTGGCCGTTAGGTCTTTATTTATAAATGTACGTTCTCCACGCAGGTTTTTTCGTTTCCATTTGTTTTTCATGAGGTTTTCCTTGTCTTGCCCGTTTGTTAGTTCAATCAGATACCTTTTATCTCCTATTTTAGTGGGTTTTTAATAGCGATATCCAATTCCAAATTTCGTTTTATAAAGTTACCCCCTTCTTCTTTTACTTTGGTTATGTCGCTATGTCCATGCTTAATCCTGTTATTACAACATTGTTTCTTTTATTTTCCCTTTTAATTCTTTTCTAGTCTCATATTGGTTTCATGGAGTTCAGTATTTATCTGCTAGTAATCGTTGTTTATTAAAATGTTTGCTTACTTTATGTTTCCGTTTTCCAGTTCTAGTTTCCCTATATTTTCCTGGTATTTCTATTGTTCTAGTCTTATTTGGGTTACTTCTAATGTTAGATTTTGTAGCATACTTAAGTATTTTATCTATTTTGTCTCCTAGTTGCTTCGCTGGTGATCTGACCGTCTTTTTGCTTTTGCTAAATGTCTCTGTTTCCTCGTCCCTTGTCGTTTTGTTCTCTGGTCGTGTCCTTGTTGCTTCGTCCGTAGAGCTCATGTTTGTAGTAGTATACGATTTTCGCTTGTAATGAATTCAGTTTGGTTGTTTCTTACCGTGTCGTTGTAGCTTATTTCCTCGCGTATCCGTACTAGTCTATATTTTTTATCTTCTTTCTACACAACGATAAGAGTCTACCCCAGTTCAACACCTCAGAGGGTTTACTCTTCTTTGTGCATTTTGAATTGCTCTGTTTACATCCTGTAGGTCTTTGCCTGTAGTGCAGAAATTTTGGCGTAGCCCCAGTTTAGGTGACGTTTTTTTTATCTGTTCCTTTACATGCAATTTTCTGCCTTATTACTTTCTATTAACCTCAAAATTCATCTTACTCAAACAAGTATTACTCACTGATTCGGTGGTTGTTTCTGATATCCTATCCTTTCAGATTTGTGAAACACCTTATTTCATTTGATTAACTATCTTTTCATGTTTTAAATATCTCGATATGTCCCGTTTTGGACTTTAAATATCGGAGTTACCAACACACAGTATACACTTTCTATAATTCCGTGCGTGGAGTGGAGCGACTCGGGTACGCAATCACACGACCCGTGATTTTGGGTTAAATTTTTAAATTCAGTAGTCATTTACCTTTTAAGGTGGCAACATGTGGTCAAATGATGTAATATTTGAATTTTTAACGTTGTACGAACAAGAACCGATAATTTGGAATCCCAAACATAAGGGGAATTTTGTTTTGCGACCCCATCCAAAATTTTTTTTTCTCTTCTTTTGTAACAAATCCTCACTGTTTAACAAAATGTAATAAGCTGCTGCGCAACCGAGCATCCGTTCTCGATGCTTGGACATTTCCAAATGCGAAAAAGAAAACCAGCGCGCGGGGCAAATTACGCTTAGGCGGCTTGAAACTTGTCAATCTATAGACTGTGAGATCGCTATCGTTCCAGACACGCATCTCCGCGTCACTCCGTACGCTACACGCCAGGCGCCTCGCTCCACAGGCCGTATAATGCCACCGTAACGAGGCATAACGCATTTTTATGAATAGAGCATTTCGTATTCTTTTACAACAGTCGACTACTTGTTAATTCTTCTTAATATACATAAAGTGAGTAGCTTTGAAGATGGTTTATGATTTTTTCCTTTATTTTCTCAAATTAAGTTGAAAACCCATTTTGAGAAAACCTATATTTTAGAGTTTCAAAGTAATTTGTTAAAGATTAAATAACAAAGAATTTAATTTAGAACATTCGATGAGACATAATCAACAAAATAAAAATCGAAAATTTAAAGAATGTGTTCGAACCGTCCACCAGTTAGTTTCATGGAAGCAAAACGGTAATCTATAAAAAATATTTTTAACCTTGTACTACATCATATTGGTCGCCAGCGTGGCCGAGCGGTTAGGGCGTCAGTTTGCGGTGCCACGGTACTGGGTTCAATCCCGACATCTGGCAACTGGCGGATGGCCCTAGTCGCTTTAAAAATTGGGTACCGCAACCACAGTAGTGGAAGTAGGAAAAGTAACACAACCGTCGAAAACGTGATGCTAGCCACATCACCTAGTACCCCGGTAACGGTGTGCGAGATGACTGGGTTTCGGAAAGAGATATTTGGGCGACCTTGACTCGCCTTGTCTCAGGCCATGTTGCTACATGGAATGAAGTGCCCGAACTTTATATCATATTGAGTGTGATACTTGCAAATGCTTTACGAATTCGGTCTTTCGTATCATTTGTGATGGTTGAGGCTTCGAATTAGAGTTCCTACTGTAATTTGTTAGATTTGTTTCACGCAGCCTAAGAGAGAAAAGAATTCAGGGTGTCAGGTCCAGTAAACGAGGAGGACAAGTCTTTGGCTCTTCCGATCCACCGATTCGATTTCGAAATATTTAAATATCGCCACACCCTTCTATAAAAATGTAGTGCTGCACCGTCATGTTGGTACCACGAGTTTAGCTGTGTTTGAAGGTCAAATTTTTCTAATATTAGGGGCCATTCCTTAGAGAATTAAAATTACTTTTACCCGTTAGGTCATTTTCGATGCGAGACTACGATATAATTAATTCCCCAAACGTTGATAGACCATTGATTTTGGAAGTTGAATTGCCGTATTCGGTGTGGCTTGTTAGGTATAAGTTTTCTAACTATTTAACTATCGTATCCCTATGAGAGTATACTTCAAGGACCGCCAACTAAGCTCAGTGAAGACGGCGTGCGGTTTCTTATAAGGCGATATTACCAAATATTCTGAGCACCAGCAAGCCTTTACTTACAACAAGTATACTCAGATAGGTTGAGAACTTATAAACTCATACAATCGCTGCAGATCATCTTACAATATCTGAAATACAAAAAGATGACAGTAACGAAATCGAAAAATGAATAATATAACAGTGCATTTAATCTATTAAGCTAACGTTGCACAACAAAAGCATTTCTTAAGTGAAAAGTGCACCCCCAAGTAGCATTCTATATTAGTAATTTACTACATATCCATGAACAATTAAAGGCTAAACACATTGGTATAAACTACAAGCACTCTAATTTACTCTACGCTAACCCTTGAACGCTTGTAGAGCGAATATCATTACCCCAATTTAGAATCGGCTGAATCCTGAAGCGAACCAACCAGATGTGTCGGTTGAAAAAGCACCAGACGAAGGTCAGAACGGTACGTCAAGAAGGTATCACGATTCCCAAAAAAAAAACTCATTTAGGATAGGCCTTGGAAAGAACGATAAATAATCTAGTAATGTCTTAACTTAAGTATGTAGGTGAATGTCAGATTGCATTTTGTTTGTCTAAATATCTGTTACTGTGACAGGTAAAATTTTACACTGCATTAAGTGTAATTGTATTAAGCAAAATGGAAAATAAGATTGAATTTACACAACAACAACGAGTGTATTAATTATAACAGTCAATAAAAAATGTTTTTATTAAGTGTTTTATACATTTTTAGGAAAATAGTTCAAGATCAAGATGTAATTTAATTCTCTCTGACTTATGGTAGGTCATTTGCTTCAATGGGTATATATCAAGTTAGGGCAAACTTCAATTTGATCATGGCATGCTGCGAATAAGTTTTTTTGGAACACACTATACCGTCTGTTCTATAAAAAAGGCCCCGCCTTCTAGCTACTTTATTATTTATTTTAGACCCAATATACCCTATATCAAATCAAATGGCACATAAAAACCTACATTTTAACACTATCAAATTTTTTTTATCTGCAATTGTTTCAGAGTGGTGACGTTACGTGCAATTTTTTAAAATGACACTGTATATATTTTTTTACATTTTCTGATAGAGGTTTTTTTTCTCTTTTCAACAATATAAATATTTTATGCCCTTACATAAGAAAATTTTCGAGAAAAATTAAAAAACTTTTTTATCGGTGGGATGCCACCATACAAAACTATAAACAAAAGTGTAACTCAGAAAAACAAAACAATAAACACTTTAGATTATTCTGAAATCTGACAGTTAAAGCGTTTGGCTACTATTTGTTTTGTTTTTCTGAGTTACACTTTTGTTTACAGTTTTGTACATGGCCCCCCACTGTGAAAAAGTTTTTGTAATTTTTCACGAAAATTTTTTTATGCAAGTGCATGAAATATTTATATTTTTGAAAAGAGAAAAAAAACCTCTACCAGAAAATGTCAAAAAATATATACAGTGTAATTTAAAAAAATTGCACGTGACGTCACCACTCTGAAAAAATTGAAGATAAAAATTTGTTGATTGTGTTAAAATGTAGGTTTTTATGTATCATTTGATTTGATATAAGGTTTATTGGGTCTAAAATAAATAATAAAGTAGCTAGAAGGCGGGGCCTTTTTTATAGAACAGACTGTATATAATTCCACAACTCTGATGAGGCTGCCACGACACAGTTCACTATGTCGTAATTACTTATACGAGAGATCAAGCTCCTGAAGTTTATGTCTAAATAGCCTCCAGGCTGGCTCTCACAGCTATGTTGGCAGCAGTTTGCTGGTGTTTGCCGAAGTCACCAGGTCGTAAGCGAAATTTGGCTGCAAATTGGATTGCTCAGGGGATGTGAATTAAAGTCAACTGATGCTCACAGCAAGGAGCACTGTCGAATTGGAATGGCCAGTCAATACTATAAATGCTAAATGTATCCTGTGCCCAACGGTATTACCGCCAAGCACCCAGAAAAAACATAGACCAAGGCATCTACAACCAGTTAGTCGAGAAACGGCAAAGACAAATAATGTCGACACTCGTACTAATAATAATAATAATAAAACCAATACACGGTTTGAAGATACGACTATCATAGTGGCATCGATCGGTTTTGAAACACGATTTTCAAATGATTTTGAATTAATTCGACGATTCGAAGCTGGCATTAAAGAGAACGTTGGGAAACCGTGTTTGTTTATTGATAGGGTATCGCGCTGGCTTCTCGGGAAGCAAAAAAAGAAGAAGAAAAACGCTAATTAAAGAAAGGGTTGAAGGGTTGTAATAACGATTATTTTATTTGTCTTTAAACAACAGCATGTTTTAAGCTGTATAGTATAGCAATTGTTTTAGGCCAACGTTAGTTTACTCAGGTTACACGAATTCAGAATCAGTAGAGATGGTTTTCTTCTCAGCCGTTACCAGTTTAAAATAAAACCATGGGGGGATATTGAAACGGGCCAATTCGTGCCACCTGTGTTTCTATATTTCATACATTTTTATTATATACACGATTAGTAATAGAGCTCAAAAGTATGTGTTATTATGTCTTATTCAAGTAACAGCATAGTAGAAGTAAGAAACTCTGTGCAGGCGGCCGCGTACTATAATTCTCCGAGTGCGAACGCGGTAGTGAAAACGTGCGGGAATGTGTAGAGCCAGAGTTATGCTCTCGAGAACAAAGAACAGCCAAATAGCCACAACGCGGGCGATTGATTCGTTCTCAAGCTTGTAGAAGGTGCGGATCGATCTTTTAAAAGTATTCGTGCAGGTTTGCGCGTGCAAACTGCCGAAAACGTGGATCTTTAGCCGAGGTGCAAGCTATCCAAGTGAAATAGCACATTATAAGTGAGGCCGCGGTGCTCCAATTTCACATCGCTAGAACCTCCTATTTCGGCATCAAGAAGGCACCCAGCGCTGTTCCCGGCCCCTTGGTGGCAGGCTTAAAACAAGGTTAGTTCCTGCTTGAAACCAAGCTACGAAATAAGAAAACAATTACAACACTGTTCGTAATTGCTTTACTGAATAATTGCACAACTGTGAGCAATGTGTCCGCGGCCCAGATAACGGGGAAATACCGGCAACTAATACACAATCATCACGTGATTTTTTTGACTCGGCGTCCAGGGGTTCCAAGCATCGACGCATCCTAAAGAATCGACAACTTCGTGTTAGATTTATGGGTGCGAGGAATTATTTTATACCTTGCGCTCGTGGACTTTGGTTTTGCATGAATAATTGAACTTTAAGTATCTAGTTAACGCATTTTCTATGTATTTGTTCGTATGTATTTTTTGTGTCTGTGTTTTCTTACAGATTATATGTATTCATGTAAACTGTTGGGTTTTTCCTACTGGTAATGTCTGCATGTGTAAGTACAATATTCTAGGTGACGAGTTGCCTCAAACAATATTAGCTTACCCTTAACCGCACTGACGATGCTAATAGAGCCTTATATCTCACCGACTCAATAAGCTAGCGACCCAGGACATTGCAAGGTAATAATTCAGGAGAGAGTAGGGCTATGCAAAAGCCATGTTACAATATGCGTGCGCAGGATTTTTCTGGGGACGCTTTCTTCAGATTTTGGCCGTTTTCACCGAATGTATTCAAATCTTATAAGTTTCCCTAATAAATAGATACACAGATAATATTGTATTGTTTTGATATACTATTCCAACTTCGTATTAATCCTTCAACAATACAGCTTTATTCTGACATTCTAAACCATTCAAAATCATTGGTATTGAAATGAAAGGGAAACGACTTTTCTTGTAGTAAAAAACATATTGGTGCTTTTGGAGAAAAAAGAAAAACAGCCAATGATCATATTATGTTTCAAAATACACTAAAGATAGTGATAGATGTTACAACACTGTTAAAAATTATTTTATTTCCTTCAGCAGCTGTTGATGAATCTTTACATGACTCTCGCAAGTTACTCCTGACGAAGAATTATTTTGGCTGTTGGTTTCATTTGAACGACGATGTCTCAGCTTGAGTATTATGCTTGCATGGTTTTCGCAAGTCGCAATCTATTTGCAGATACGGACAGCTTGGCTCAGCGGAAATATGTCCAGTAATCTTTATTACCTCATGCTCCGATACCCCTCTTTTGTCTCTCTTGCAAGTTTGGTTGAATGATTTGTCATCTGAATCCGCTTAATCCGCTTAACATGCAGTTCTGCTCTTTCTGGGCTTTCTTTAGTTGTTTTGATAATTTCGTTAATATCAGCTAGGTTATTCTTAAACATTTTTTATTCCAAAAAGGATGTTTTGCCAAGAGAAAGTCTGCCAGCCTTGATATTTGCCCCCTTTTCGATAATATCTTTTCTAGAAGCCAGTAAAGCAAAATTAAAATTACCAAAAGATAACATTATTTTTAAAAGAAGCTCACAGGACAAATATTTGGATCGTCCGCTTTTCGCGTCAACCTATTGCTGCCAACAAGTGGATAGCATCCTTTCTAAGCGATTTTGCTAAATAGTGTATTGTATTCAAAACGTTCAGTTTGAACACCATTGTTGTCTAGTTCTCGTCTAAAATGATGAATTAAATAATTAGCTCCATGTAAGCTCTTGCGCAACTATTAAACTATTTTTAATTTTTAAGCATTTGTCAAAAATAGGGAGTTAGTTGAAAAGACAAATTGTCTCTAAAATGTTAAGCTGAATTTAAAAATGTAATTATATACCGGGTGTTCTATTTAAAATACCAACAAAGTTGATAGCGACTTTCGGTATGGCCGGAAGTTATATCACAATCAAAATGTTGTAGTTGTATACGTTAGACAGAAATAGACTAATATGCAATTAACATCTAATATCCCCATAATCAAGGTGTTTTGTTTTTATAAAAAAAAAAAAACAAAATTCTAGGATAGGTACTAGATATTAAGTCGAAATTAATTCTATTTCTGTCTAATGCATATAAAACGCATAAACTGTATTGTAACTCATTTAACTGCTTATGTTTACATTATCCAGCACCAATCTGTCTATGAAAATTGTGGTGTTATATTCGATAATTTTTCAAAATCGGAAACGCAATTGAGCATCAAATATTAAAAAATACATTAAACTTTCTCATCGGTTTCAGGATATTAAGCATTTGTTTACATATACAAAAGTAGGCTGCCAACTAAGTCATAACTGTATCTGTACGATAATAGTCTTTTACCATACACGCCAACCATTACCATACTGAAACAACTGTATCTGTACGGCAATATTCCTTTATCATACATGGCAACCATTACGATATTGCAACCGATAAACTATTGAACACACCATGGATGTTATGAATCATAACAGCTTTACTCAACTAGCTCGAATTTCAAAACAACATCTGGGGCAGTTATGATACTAACGTATCCAATACCCACTGACAATGACTGTCTTTCGAAGATGTCAAAATTCGTTGAGCACTCAGTTGGTTTGGATAACTAACTAATGAGAGGTATTTAGAAACATTTACAGTAATAATAAGATATTACTGTTAGAATTTTAAAATATAATTAATTATTCTTCTCATTTATATTTAATTACGAGGTTTACAAAAAAATATATGCAAAGGCCACACAAAGTTGCATTTATATTTATAGCTAATGTTAAATTAAAATGTAGGAAATATCGTAAGTTCCTACAAAAATGTATAGTTTGGCCATGCGGAATATTGTTATTTATTATTACATTGTATAATATAATGTAATTTGTTTGATATCGTTCTAACAGCGACAGAGTAAGGACAGTTAATCAATTTTAAAGCATGCAGTGACATTAATCTTCCTATCCGGCAATCCTTACCTACGTCTTTTTATTTGAACAGATTATATAAGGAATCTGATGGTTTAAAGTCTATTTTACATATAGAATTATTTGCATATTTTGTCTGCAAAGGCGACGATAACGAAAGATAACACGTATTTTTACCGAGAAAATCCTACTTGCCTTGGTATTCCACTATACTTACATAGTAATTTCCAATTACATTATTAGAATATCTTCTTACCTTCATACTCCTGTATCTTTCTTATTTATCCGTTGATCGATTTAAAATTATATTTAATTATACCAGGAAGTACTTTAATACATGTATTTGCACGAAGATTCGAATAGTTTAATTATTCTATTGGTACATCCTGTAAGTTATAAAAACATTGTTAAGAAATTTTTCATGCCATATTTCAAGAAAATCATTAGTAAATTATGGATATCATGTGTTGTATTGGTAATGAATAAACTTTTGTAGTACCTATATCCTTGCAGCTTTGCTGTATTTGTATTTGCCCAAGAAATACATTTGGTAAGGAATCTCAAGTAGGACAAATTTATTCGAATACAGTGACTGCTAAAAAGTCGGCATCATATGGAAACATTTTTGATTTTTGATTTTTCTCAAATATTTTTACAATGATTTGTGCTTGTTTAAAAAACTATTTAGCCCCTAACATATACACCGAGTGATTTTTACTTATTTAGAAAATGGCGTTTTTCGAAATTGTCAAAATCCAAAAAGTGTTATTTTTCGGATATTAAGTAAGATTTCAATAATATTTTTTTAGAGTGTGTTAGGTTTAGCCAACAATTTGAAGGTCAGGAAGCACCTATTTTTCTTTAACTTTAGCAAAAATTTAATTCTCTAATTATTAAAACACTTATCAAAGTTTCACATAGCAAGACTTAATTTTAAAATTCAAATTTTTTTAGGTAAAGACCTTAAATAATTCGAGAAAATAGTATAAAATGTTAATTACTCCTTCAGATTTTTTACTATTCACCGAAAAGTAATATGTTTCTATAATGTTTACGGTTTTGATGCAAGGGGCATTTTAGGGGAAATATTTTTACTTTCTTTTACACTAAAGGAAGTATTGGATTCACACCAAAAATTCGAAATTGAGTTTTCAAGAGATCTTCACGTTTTAGAGTCCCCTGAACCAAAAAAAAATATTTTTGTTCATTGGTGTGGTTGTGCGTCTGTCTGTCTGTGTGTCTGTCTGTCTGTGTGTTTGTTTGTCTGTGTGGATATAGGTCTGTCAGTCTGTCTGTCCGTGTATCACAGCGAAATTTTAACCATTCGGCGCATTTTCCTATTCCTCTAGCTGCTAAATTTACTTGCAGGTTAGGTACCAACATCTGTCTCATAAAGTCCACTAAAAGGGCATTTACTTCCAGCACAGAGGCGAACTCTGTAATTTGTTATCACTGTACATAAATCCCGCTAAGTGGTTTAACAAATCACTTGCTGATAGCAGTGGCGTAGCTAGAAGTCATGAGGCCCCGGGGCAAACAAAAATACCCCCCCCCCTAACGTCACTCGAAAAATAAAATGTGTAGGAAGAAAAAATATTATTTCTCATATCAAATATTTAAGAAAAAAAAACAGTTTAAACCAACTAGCTACTTCAACAAATAATTGCTAGTTACAATAATTGCAAACATAAAACTTAATATTCTGTAACACAATACTGCAGAAGAATCCTCTTAAACTACTAATTGGTACGATTTTTGGTTTGTTAAACATTAAACAGAAATATTTTGCAGAACTATAGTAAATTGTAAAAAATAATATTTGGTACATATATCATGATATAAGAAAAATAATTCAAAAGTCTCGTTTTCTGGCTTTGCTGTTAGCATATTCAGTTATTATCTCATTTAGATCGAGTTTTACAGCATCTTCATTTTCTATAGACTATACAGTAAGACCACTTAATCGATCTTGGCCTGTAGTAGATCTGAGGTAATCTTTAATAATTTTCAGCTTGCTGAAAGACCTGTCAACATTAGCAGTTGTGACAGGCAACGTGAAAAATAAGAGGAACAATAGATAAACTTCAGATAAGTCGCTTTCAAGTACGCCATAGTTGTTTAAGATTAGATCAAAATAATCTCTAACTGCTAAGTCATCTCTTCAGTCACCCTTAACAGTATTTATTAAATTAATGTATTGAGCTGTAAGTTTATTGACAATACAATTTTTGGAACAAGTACATTAAATAGATTATTAACTTTATTCATACTTTCAAATCAATTTGTATCGATATACAATTACCACATTAACTCTAAATAAAATTTTACGATTACTAAATCTATAATCACTAGAGAATTCACCAAAATGCAGTTTAATTTAGTTGGTGTTTTTGTATGAAATCTGTATTGTACTCCACTTATTGGCCAGTTCCTTAGCCTCAACTTTTAGTTCTTCATAAGATGCCCTAAGGTTGCTATTCCCTTTTGAACTTGCTCCAAAAATTTTACAGATTCATTTAAATCCATGTTTTTCTTTTGCAAAATTTTTGAGTCCATATTAACTTGTGTTAGGATTTTATACAAAATTATTGTAATAAAGACAAATTCAAACGAAATCATTTGTTTCTTAACGGCAGACGCTTCATCTCTTTCATCTTTTTTCTGGGATTGCAATTCTATCTCCGTTAAAAACATAGTAATATCCACAAAACGAAGCTTAACTGTAGTGATAGATGCAATTCTCCCTGACCAATTAGTTGGGTTTAAATTTTTGAGAGTTAATTCCGACTCGGTGGTAAAAGATGCTAGAAGAGCCCATCTTTTGGTACTTGAACCAAAAAAATAATCAATATTTTGTAAAATGGTAAGTATCAAAGACGTTAAACCGTTTAAACTATAAAAGCGGATATTGGATGGCGAACGCCAACGTGACGCGACTGGAAAAAATGCAATTCTATAATATAATAATAATCCACATCTTAACTGAATAAATTTTATAGTTTTTTGTTCGTTTATTGAATATTTTGATTTTAGTTATGGCTTATGGCTCAGCTCTATACCCGGTCTTCGACCGGGGCCAGTAATTAATCCGGGGCCCCGGGGCAGTGCCCCGGTTTGCCCTGCTATAGCTACGCCACTGGCTGATAGAGTCTGCGTTTAGTCTTCAATTCAAAATGCTCGAGACCTTTCACTGCTCTTGGAATATCATATTACGGCGCCTGGCCGGCGACATTTTTGACCGGATAAGCCCCGTATTTTGCTGCGTTGCACTTGGATGATGCAATCTAGAACCCTGAACAATAGATTCTATATGCACAGAAGAGAGATGCCCAATGATGAAAATGTTCCGTACGATAAATGTACCAAAAGAACGCAGCGTCATAGCGTCGTTTCGACAGTTCAAGTTACGCTTTCTGACTGCAAGTAAGTGCAAGTGACTTTAAGAACAAAGAACCACCCTTATTGTTCTTAGGGGCGCGTCGTACCTTTTCGGGTTTATGTGCAATTTCAAATGCTATCCGTCCCCACAATATAGAGTGCCGTCGAATACGTTTTCGTTAACCTTAGCGGATTTACAACAGGAACGGGCGCGAAGCTTATATACAGGGTGGCTCGTTGTTGTCTGCCGTTCAGCCCAACCCTATTTCTTCTACGAAGGATTCTATTGCCGCAAGTCCCCGATCTAGTTGGTCGGCCGCCCCTGTCGATCCCTATTACGCTTCGGGAAGCTATCGTTGTCATAGGACATCCTCTTGGTTCGAGAGCATCTTCAACGGCGTCACAGAGCACTCAAGGTGAGTTCTCCCTGCACTGCAGATTCAACAATACAGTTGCTTGGCGCTCTCACTGACGAATTAAGGTATTGTGAAACTAGCTATAAGCAGTGCGACGCGCGAATTACAGTGGCGTACGTAATTTTGGAACATTCCTCGTATAGTGCATGTTATTTTGGTAGCGTGCTAGTTGCACGAAGCAATATTTGTGTCAAATTTACGAAGCCTCAGATACAGGCTAAATGGAAGCCTAGCTCCGGGAAACGTTGTAAGCCATTTGGGCAAGTTAAGTAAGGTAGTTCCGGGATCTAGGCGACCATAATTGTTGCGGACGTTTTGTCCTTGCGGCATTTTGACATTCTCGAGTAAAACTGTTGACTAACCCGGATTTTATTACATGCTACTTGTCCGAATTTGATGTGTGTGTATATATTGTGACAATAGATCACCCATTCTTAATTTACACATTGCATTTTATTTGTGTGTATTTGTTTAACTGGCAGACTAGGATTCTTGTCGTGTTATGTGTACCCCCTTTGTACAGGGCCCAAGCAACTAAGGAGAGAATACCACAAAGGTAGGTGTAAACATCAGTGCCGTGGGACGCTTCCTGGGGTACGACGTGACTCTGCAGCGATTGGTTTTCGGCTTTTGACCAGTCGTTAGCTTGAATTACTATCTGCAAAGACCGTGGCGTCCTTCAAATTACCTTTGTATCTTTACCATCAAACACCCCCTTTGTGGTGTCTCGCCCTGAACTGTACCCTAGAATGAAAACCCTCCTCCCGACCGAGTTTTCTAGCCGAGGTTATTAGGGCTGAAGGGTGCACGCCGGGGCAAGCGCTACTGCAAAACAGTCGTCTTAATAAGCATTTAATACCGTAACAACTTCAGCCTGAAAGATGTTACAAAACTTTTCTAGACTGATTTTTTCGTTGGCTCTAGGATTGATACTGTACACACTGGAGCCTGCACCCCCTTCAAACTTAGATCTATCAGTGTAAAATATGATGTTCTTATTTGTTGGAGTTGGTAGTTGGTCTGAATTCCAACTTGTGTGTACAGTAAAGTTCTTTTCAAAGTCATAGGCTTTGATTATAAGATCAGAACCCATTTCTAATATTGGGTTGTTGATGTGTGACATGATCTTGCCATGTCCTAGATTATAGCTGTGCTCATCCAGTGACCAGTACTTTGTAATCTGTATGCTGCCATTCTGGCTTCACCTTCCAAGAAGATGTGCAGAGGTGGCAGATTTAAGATAGCATTCAGTGCTTGTCCTGAGGTGCCTATAAAGGCTCCAGTGTTGCACCGATTAGCTACATATTGTATTCTGCTGATTTTGTGGATCGCATTTGCTTGTTTTATTTTCGGTCACCAGGCGATTATTCCATATGAAATTATTGGAAGGACCATGGTTTTGTACAGCTAGAGGGTCAGTTCCAGTTTGAGCCCTCACGTACTACCTATAGTTCTTTTCCCAATAACTAATGTTTGTATGCACCTGGTGATTGTTTTGTCTAAGTGGGAGTTCCAAGTTGGTTTGGAGTCGATGGTTAGTCCTAAGTACTTAACCTCGTTCTCCCAGTTGACATTTGTCTCAAACAGTTTCATGTTGATTGTGTTTGTGATGTTCTTTCTACGAGTGAAAGAGACGAAAGTGGCTTTGCTGGGATTAATTCTAAGATTATTCTCTAGACACCACTCTTTGGTTTTCTTTAGTGCTGATTTCATTGCACGGTTCTTTGGTATTTGCCTTGAATCAGTATGACATTGTCATCAGCGTATCCTTGAGTGTAGTAGCCTTTGTTATTGAGTTGGATTAGCAGTTCATCAACTGTGAGGCACCACAGGAGTGGAGAAATAACTCCTCCCTGTGGACATTCCCTTGTCCCCTGCACTGTCTTTTCCTAGTCAAATAACTTGACTTTTACAGCTCTAGTGTTGAGCATTGCCATAGTCCATCTTATCGCGGTGTTATCGATCTGATGATTTGTCATTGCTCTTTCAATAGAGTGGTAGGAGGAGTTGTCGAAGGCACCTTCTATGTCTAGAAATGTTCCGACTGCGTACTCCTTGTACTCCAAGGTTCTCTCAAATATCCCCACTAGTTGGTGTAGTGCGGTTTCACATGACTTTCCTGTTTGCTAAGCATGTTGATATTATTTGTGAATCGGAAGTGAAGTTAGGGCTTCCTCCCTCCAGTATCTGTCTACTAATCTTTAAAACGTTTTAAGGAGGAATGACGTTAGGCTGATAGGTCTGTAAGATTTGGCTTCTGCATAGCTGCTCTTACCAGGCTTAGGGATAAATACTACTTTAGTCACTCCCCAGGCTTGAGGAATGTAGTCCAAGGCAAGACTCGCTTGGAACATGTCTTTGAGTGGGTTCAGCAGTATATCTATCCCCTTCTGTAGCATTACGGGTTGTATGCCGTCGTATCCAGCAGATTTGAAAGGACTGAAGAGGCTAGTTGCCCATCTAATCCTTTCTTTGCTGATTATTCTCTTAGCTGTTTCCCAGTCTTCCCTCCTAGGAGTATGATTGGGTTCAGCCAAAGTAGGTTGTTCCACTGCTCCGGGTAGGTGAGTTTTTATCAAAAGAGATAATGTCTCCTCTTCCGTTGTAGTGTATTCTCCGCTTTCTTTTTTAAGAGTGCCTACTGGGTTCATGGCTTGCTTTGAGATGGTTTTGTGGAGTCTAGCTGTGGATCGCGTGGTCTTCACCTCCTGGCATTTTTTTTTCAGGCTGCTATCTTAGCTGCCTTGATTTTTTGTTTCAGTCTATGAGAGCTTTGTGATAGTTTTCCCGGTTATTTGTGGCTTTAGACCTGTTAAACAGACGTTTGACTTCTTGTCTGGTGGTTTCTAGATCTTTATTCCACCAATTTGAGTGTTTTTTGCTTTTTGCTGACTTTGGTTTATTAGAGGACAGCTATTCTGAAAGGAGTCAACCATGGCCTCTTTTAACTGGTCAGCACTTGAGTCTAAAACTACTTTATTGGGAGATCTGAACTTTAGGTGTTCTATTTTGTCTTGTAGTTTTTGTTTATGTAGGCCCCAGTCTGATTAATTATAAGATCACTATAAAAGGAAGTTGTGTGAGTGTATCACACCAGATTTTTAAAATTTAAATTTTATTAGTGACCCTTTCTCATGGGTTGAGTTGCTCTACATTCTGCCAGTTTATTTATTTGAATGTGTAAATTAATTTGTGATATACTGGCGTTCACATTAATTGATTTATCTTTTTATTGAATGCAATCGTTTTCACGCTGTTTATTTAGCTTATGGGATAAGCCAGTACAAGGTTTTTGAAATTATGGAAAAAATCTCAAATACCAAATTGTCGTAATCTAACCGTACATTTATAACGCAGGAAACAAATCAGCGTTGTGGCTTAACTTAAAACAATTACGTCTGATATTACTTATCGATGCGTTGCCTAGGTGATTACGTAAGTAACCAATGCCACTTAAAAAAACACTCAAACGAGGCCATCGAAAATTCAGTGGATTAATTTTAGGGAAAACGGACTTTTGTCTTTGATTCTGCTTTTGCAACGAATTTTTACGCCGTTATCGGCCCCCCTTTATGAATAGTTTCTCTTATTGTTGCTTGGCCTGCCTTGTAAGCCTCCTGATGACTCACCAAGGTGATGCTCGTGGTCTGCTCGCTGCTTTCGGTTCCATTCTCAGCTTCCGGTTTTCATTTCAGTTCCTGTACCCACAGCTAAGGTTAGGTTGCGATACACGATGGTAGCTGCCTTCTCTAGGTTTTAAGGTCTCCACTTCTTATTTGGACCTCCAACAAATCACCACCATAATACTTGTGAAAACACTTTTTGAATCGGATAAATTGGTATGTATTAACTTTTTACTTCGATTTTTCTGGGAAGCCAAAACACACATCCAAGCGTGGGTTCTTGCTTCTCAATTGTTTGTTACATTGTTTCCTTGTTTGTTATTATAAGTCAAAGCTTGCTATGATTACAACTCCATCTTCAAGCTAATGTTAATTATATTACAATTTGAACTTCAAAGCTAATGCTATTTGCCTATATTTTTAATTTCAAATTGTCACATTTATGGAATATTGTAAATTAATATTACAATGCTTGAATTATATTAATTAATATAATAATTGTATTGGCTTAAATTGTGTTCATTGCAATACTTACAAATTCTCTCAATATTAAAGTGGGTTAACAGACGAATACTTATAGAAGTTTTTTGAATTTTGATTAAAACGTTGTTATAGTTAAGTCATAGAAACGAGCTCTAAGTCAACCTACATTTATCAGTCTTTTCAATCTGCTGCCTTAACATATTTCCTGGTTTCTTAACTTTTCTTAAATAATTGACTATCAATGTTTGAAGAGGAAATACTATATGGTATTCGGAGCAGAAGTATCTTTATTTGGTTCGGCTGGAATTATCTGCCGATCTTGCGCAAGCTTGCAACATAGGCAGATAAACCGTCCAGCAACGCCACATAAAGCAGAACTTCTGCTCCTAATAATGTACTATTATTTTCATAACGTCATAAAAGTGACAACTTATGTGACTTGATTGACAAGGTATATACGTTACTTTTATGACTAGGCATAAAAGTGATTACTTTTATGCCGGTAGAGTAAGAGCACTTCAAAAGTTGATTAGCTTTAGAATATTTTTGACATCTTCTTGGTTGCTGGGAACTGGCGTAGACGTCAATTCTCGATAGTAATTTTTGAAATACATTTTTATATTTATATTAGTTCTGGTGCTTGAAAATAAAATAATTTATGTCAGACCATTTTATTTTTCTTAATTTCTATAAGTACGTAACCATTTCGAACAGCTTCAGTACAAAGTTTACGATTTCTCCTGTACATAGGTTTCGTTTCAGCCACATTTCACCGCATAGCATTTCCGCTATTTGCATCTAAAATACTAAAGTTGACAGGCACGTGGCTTTTGGTTTGATTAAAGGTTAGCGTACCTCCCTAATCTCTATGTAGTCGTATTTACAGCTGTTTTTGGTCTCGTCGCATTTAAGAGCGTTGGTTACAGCATTTTCAAAGCTTAGCCCGTGGGAACGAGCGAGAGACCTGTTTCGAATAATTTAAGCTTAGTCGCCCTTTCTCGCTGGCGGCCTGCTTCATCGTCGTCAGGTGAGACTTACCTCGTTCCTATTGGCCACATCTGCTGGCGTGACAGAGTGTCGCGCGCGAAGCTTGGATGGCGATTGTTTTTGCTGGGAATTCAGTCTGGGCCGCCAGAGAGTGTAGTCGCATAGCGTGAATTGTTTGTGGGCGCCTTCACGCTTCGGCGTGGAGGCGTCCGATGTTTTGTGCTGATACCGCTAATTTTGTGACTTCTTTAATTGTGGCTTTTTGAGATAGACGGTGCTTGACAAGTGGTGAGAGTGGGTTGCTGTGTTTCGGGGTGCAGTGCTAGTGGTGTCCGATTTGTTGGCTTAAGCCACTTATTAATTACGGAGGCCTGTTAGCCTGATTAATTCGGAGTATTCCGAGTGAGCTAATTACCGGCCACGCCGATGTCTGTAATTGCCAAGGGGGGCAGAGCACATTTCGTCCCGCGAACACTGAAGGGGATCTATTGGACGCCGCTGCTTCCACCTACATCACGTCAACAGCAGTAACAGCGATAGCCGTCGCCCGCCTACAACAAGCAACGCCACGCTTTGAGGCCAATCTACTAATTAAGGTAGTGTGCGCTTTGTTGTATCTAAATGTAACTAAAACTCACATATTTGCCGACGCTTCATTCAAACCTGGTACATACACGTAAAAAAATTTAACATTTGTGGAATAAACTTGATTGTCGCAAGCTGTATTTGCATTGTAATTAAAACTCACATATTTGTCGTCCGACGCTTCATTCAAACCTGGTAGATTCACGTACAAATTTAGCATTTGCGTAAGAAACTTGTTTTGTTGCAAGCTGACATTTAAATATAATTGAATTTAACCTAGTG
Organism: Agriotes lineatus; assembly: GCA_940337035.1. NCBI lineage: Eukaryota > Metazoa > Arthropoda > Insecta > Coleoptera > Elateridae > Agriotes > Agriotes lineatus. Next base: position 75,781,676 of record OW679196.1, on the reverse strand, counting down.
TCCGCCTTAGTTGTGCGTAATAGTTAAGGCGTCTCTCAGCTAGGCTTCATTCCTTTTAGCATTTACCCCTAATAATTTGCTACATTGTTGTACATGCCGACCACGTCGGTACAGCTGTAAAGTTTCGGCCGTGTGATGTGGCCTAGTAGATATGTTAACTATAAATGACTTATGATTTACCCTTGTTCTTGTGCATGTTTGTTTACAGGGTGACTTAGTAACTGTGTCAAGATCGATGTAAGATGAGGGCCAAACGTGGTGAATAAGCGTTGCAGGTAGGTTGGCGTGCTTGTCGCTACGCTGCTGTCTCCAGACTTGAGAATCCTACCCCGTTTGGCTTTCAAGATTCGGTTAAGAGTGGGTTTTCCCTATTGGACCCTTTGGAGCCCATTAATTTTCTAACATTCTATACATACCGACCCGCTTGCCCTGTGGTGTCTCGTTTCTAGGACTACGCCCATCTCCCTGAGCGGATTCGAGCCTTGGCTTTTAGCCTGTTTTGTAGCGATTTCTAGGGTAAGTGTGGACGTTTTCCGGACAAGAATTAGTATTCGGCACTCGCTCATCCGTGACAGACGTTAAAGCAGTTTGATACTGTAACACATACCTATGTCATTCGGAGTAAAAGTGACTTTGTGTACCTCACCAGAACTTGTCTGATCTCCCCACACAAAGTATCAGTTTTACTTCTAATAACATAATATGCTACAGTTTTTGGTTTAATCAAAGTCGCAGGTGATTGACTTTATTCTCTCATCTAATAGGTTCGAGTATCGAAATAATGTGCATCAAAAATAAAGTAAATCAAATTGATTATGATTTCAAGCATTTTTGTAATTCGTTTTATATTTTAAGCAATATTTAATATCTTGTATTTGGTATGGTCTATAAATGAACGTATAATTTAAATTATAGTAGTATAAAGTCTTTGCAGCTATTTAGAGAATATTTAGATTTCCGTCATTGAAACAGTTCGAATTGAGAGGTTTTACATACACACAGATTCCGTTAATGTTGGATTCCTTTGTAATTGCGAAACTTTTTATATGATTGGGACTGGCATTTCATGAATTATAATAAACAACGTAATCTTAGATTACTTGCGCTCTTGAAGTACATTTCAAGCATTTTTCAAGTTATAGGAATGCTTTAATTTAATTTTAATTGTCTAAAGTTTGTTTAAGCATCATACTCGCTACTTTTAGCGGTAATTGAAAGATGTGCGGTAAATAATTGTCGTAACATATGAGGAGCAGACTTGCAAAACGCATGATGTCCATTTTTGTAATTTTTCAGGAAACTCAAAAAACTGTAGCTTCTTGTGCATATAATGTATCATAAAAATTATCACATACAAAATTTGTGAAAAAATTAGTAAGTACTATATACAATTTTGGCACATAAATGTTTTTCTCTAAAGCTGTAATTAGCAAAAAATTGTGTGACAAAATGCTTTTTGATTGTCTTTTGTGGACTATGGCTGTTTTGATTGTCCATGCAATGTCAAAAACGCGAAAACGTGTATCCCAAGTAACTTCTAGGAAAAAATAATAATACTAAAGTTTTTATTTATTAACAGAAAGTATATTACAGAGTACCACCTAGATTATATTATATTAATTTCTTCTTCATCTGACTCTTCTTCATCTTCAAGGTCCTCACTGGCATTGGCAGATTTTGGATTGTACAGAACCTCCTGACTTGCTAAAATGGGTACGAACCACTCTAGATCTGGATCCTCTTTCCAGTTTTCTCCAGAAAGACTTACAAGTAGTTTGCGCAAACTTTGCAATTTCTTGACTTTTATTTCATGTTGCAGAGGGACTTCTGGTAGCTGAACTTGTTCAAGCCTTTTTCTAGGTTTTAAAAACGTTTCAAATTTTTTGGAGATATCATTAGTTCTGTCGAAGTTTTCAGATTTTACTAAGATGCAACAGTCTCTTTTGGATGACTTTTTTATTATGATTCTTTTTGCTTCTTTAATACCTTTCAGCTTTTTCAGACAAACAGAAGCGTTCTTGATATCCAAGAGTACTAACCAGTCAGTACCCAACTTGTGAACATCTCCTACCTTTGAATAAACATCCAGTATTGTTCAGGTTTCTTTAAAACGCTATGGGACCGTAACACTTTCTCTACCCGCCCGAATATCCTATCCGCTGGTAGATATGAGTGACCCCTGACAGGAAAGATTAATTCAATCGATTGAATTGTTTTTGGGGCAAAGTTTTTAAGCCATAACATTAACATATGAACAACATGGCTATTCTTGTTTTGTCCTCCGCAGCCATCCGAAAAGAGTTTTAAACTATGAACATCTGCAGAGAACTCTGAACATTTCAAAAAGTGAAGTAGTGCTGAAGAAGTTTCGGTTGCTCCTCTTCCTGCTTGATGCTCTAACCCGATGTAAAATGTAGGATTCTCACAATTAACTTTCGTTATACAAAAAGAATACAGTGAAAGCTGTTGGGAGTAAAATGCCTCCTGAATAGGCACTTTAGGCAGTACTTGAACTTGCTGAAGATCGAAACAGTATGTTGCAGTATTGGCTGCATTTTGCGACTCGTTCATCATTTTATGGAATTGTTTCGCTCGAGTCTTATGTACTGTTAACAGTGATTTGAGATGGCGCGCTTCTTTTTTATCTTTAGCATTACTTATTTGCGTTGAGGTTCGCACACAATAACTGCAAACGTCAGTCGCTGGACTGCCAAATCCAATATTGAAGTGGTTGTTAAAAATTCTGGAAAAATACTTATAATTCACTTTCAAATTCTCGGGAGTGTTTTTGTTATACAATTCCGTTAAAATTGATATATTATAATCAGAAGGTAAATAAATTCTTCTTGATTTTTTGCGGTTATAATGGCTTTCGTGGCCTTTTAGATTGGCAATGAACTCTTTCACTTTTTCAAATTTTTCTTTGTATTTTGAGGAACGCTTATCTCCACCTTGATGTTCTACGAAACTGGTTACTCCCCTATTGATTTTTGATGCAATATTATGCAACCGATGCTAGCCTACACTAAACGCTGCCATAAACATCTTTTGACATACCCTTTCTTTCAAGTTATTTCTCAATAGCTAAAAAAATAATAAAATGGAAAACTAGTAGTGAGGTTAAGTTTAAAAAACTTACAAAGTATTTCACGGACAGATCATGTGATTTTCCGTTAGACTTTCGACATCGCTTCTGTTTAGGAGCCTCTACCATCATTAATTGAGCAAGAATGCCATCTTGTTTAATTTTGCTTGCTTCGTGAAAAAATTTTTGGCGGCAAAGTTTTATATCATTCTTGGAAAAAGTTTTGCATTGCAATGGTCCAGTTTCTTTTTTATGCCGACATAAAGCTTCAAAGCAATCTAAATTTGGATCATGATCGGCGTATCTGAATACAAATAATCATTTTTATTAATCATAAATTATATTCTAACCTACAAATTCCACAAACTTACCTAATTTCCTTTTTTCGTTCCCTACTGGTAATAGTTTGCTTACGCTTTCTACTGCCTCTGTCTTCAACACCAACCACATGTTCACCCTCACTAACATTCATTATTTTGCAAAGAGATTCACAGAAACTAATCACAAAGCAAGTTTACATGTATTACTAATATCAACTGTCAAACAAACTGCAGTTTGTCCAAGTTCAATGGACAAACTGCTGTTAGTTTGTCAAAACTCCGCGGACAAAATGCTATTTGAATGTCCAGGATGTTTTAGTGACTTGTTTTCTATAGGACAAAATTGGATTTGAATGACCAAATTATTAAATACAGTTGCCTATTGACATAGAGAACGCAACGCCACCTATAACTCAAAAGTGAAAAAAATGGACAAAATGCGTTTTGCAAGTCTGCTCCTCATATATTTTGCTATCACGAAATTAAGATTTTTTCATTCGTCGTATGCGTTCGTTTGCGAACATGCATTATCTCTATTCGTTTTTGGGTTAATTTGGTATTGTTGACCTTGTAGAAAGTAGGCTTTCCGATCCTCATTTTATAGCCGAAAGGACAATTCTCTCTTGCTAGTAAATAAAGTAATTTTCCTCTCGACGAGCAGCAAAGTGATTTTACTCCCATCTTTTAATATGCAACTTTTTTGATGGTGAAAGAACGGCATATATTACAAATTGTTATTGTTATCTTTATTCACGAAATCTCAATTTTTTCTAATATTTTATTGCAAGATGCGCGAGTCGTTTCTTTTATGTGATTTCTCAAGAGTTTTCTCTATTCATCTTTTTTGTATACTTTTTTTAATTTAAATTTTAAATTGTAAGTATTTATTGCTTTTTGATAATGTTGACATTCTTAGTTGCTCTATTTTTGATACATTCGTTTGATGCTTTTTCCTTCAACATTACATCTCAAAGGCGGTTGTTCTTTTCGTGGCTGCTTCCATAGAGGTTTGATATTCCGATGCGTGTAGTGTGACCGTTACTGCTTTTACTATTTCAGTACGTTACTGAATTTTATGAGTGACTTGTTCTTCAGTAGTTTATAATGGCGTCGCTTATATATTAATTTCTAGCACATTAATAGTATTAAAAATAAGTAGATTCTTTTTGTTGCTATTGTTATAATTTTTCAATGAAGTGCTTGCATTGTGCGATTATTTATGGTACCTTGGTAAATTTATGGGCTGTTAAATAGTTGGCAAGCCAAATCTATTCATTCCGCACCTACACGTGTTCGATTCACAGCTGAGCTACGATAGTCCAGTGGTTCTCAACCTCAACCTCTTCAATTTTCGAACAATCTAGTAAAATACCTTACTTTTAAACTGAATAAACCACATGATAAATTAAAAACAACCTGAATGTCTACTTAGGTATATTTATACCAGCTAAAATTCTTGCATTTCATTTAGTATTACAATTGCACAGCATATTTACTTTCTATAAAATTGTTGCTATTCTGCATACATGCCTTTAGTGTTTTAGGTTGTATTAAAAATTATAGATACTGCTGTGGTTCTGTGCTTCAAAAACTAATATTAATTGAATAATTTTATTGAATATGGGGCTAGCCACCTTTTTTAAGATTTACTAGCTCAATAATAACACATTTCCATGATATTATTTTGTTTATGTTTAATAAATAAAGCTAATACTGTGAATATTAATTCAGAATGAGGCTGAAAGTATACAGTTTATTTTCACTGGAAAGTGACGATGAGCCAATTTATTTTCTGTTTATTCTCATAAAATGTTACGTAGTTTAACGAAGCAGGGAATACATGTACAAACAACCGCATGGCCTGCAAGAAAAGAACATTAATAAAGTACAATGAAATTAAGGAAGGAAAGTATTATTATTTGTGGATTTCGATGTTAAAAATTGTGTGCGTCCTTAGGAAGACTGAACTTAGATAAATTATGGATTCTAAAATATACCGGTATGATGTGCAAGCGAAAAGGGAAGGGTGGCTACTAGAGAATTTTAGGAACTAAAAATAGATTCAATAGATACTTTGTATTCGCATATTTATAATTTCTTTATTATTAGTATTGATATAGCTATTCTCAATGGTTTAAACTCCTTAGAAATCAAATAAAAATCATTTATACAATTATTATAATTTACGATTAACTGAGTTCCTCTGCTATATGCAAGTTACGATGCCGATGCAGATGACGGTGAACCGCTAACCGGAAAACCGGCTGACTTAATCGAAACGAATCGAGAGCCAAAATTGATTCGAATGATTATTCAAATAATCAATCGGTTATTAATATGAATCGAATGCAAATAATTCGATTATGAAAATTGTCCGGTTATGCCCATCACTAATTATTACTTACCTGCAATAAGCTGAGAAGTGGTATCCACAAGGGCTACTGAATTATGAGGTTGAATAAATTGCCAAAGTATACTTTATATTTAAGAAATTGAGTTTGAACGGAAAGAATTGTTGTAAATCTATTACAATTTGGAATGCGTATCCCCACCTGAGTAAAACTTTCATGTTTTAAGAAAATATTTACTGAGCTAGTATATAAAATTATATTATATATAATTGAATTATCTTTGTTATCAAAATTAGTTTAGAGATAGGGTACGCGACATTTGGGCGCCGGCGGTTGGGCGACGGCAATTGGGCGACGGCGTTTGGGCGCCCGGCGTTTGGGCGCCAGGCGTTTGGGCGCCAGGCGTTTGGGCGCCAGGCGTTTAGGCGCCGCGGCGTTTGGGCGCCAGGCGTTTGGGCGCTGGAATTATTACATGACGTCCATAAACAAGTTGACTATTAATTTTTCGCTATCGTAAGCGCTAAAGTAACTGAACTCCTTTTTAAAAAGTGTCTGAATGATGTTTTTCTGAAATCGGCAGTAAAGAACGCCGAAATCGTCATAAAATACGAGAAATCGGCAGTGAAGTAATCTATTGTTTTACGACTTTTTGTAGGGTGCGGGGCGATACGTAAACGTCAACCGACGTCAACCGACGTCAACATAACCTACAAAAGTTGGTTAAAATGTTGTAATTTGTAAATGTACCCCTCGGCACTGAGGTTATACCTCATGTGGTTTATTTAGCTTGGCCTTACGGGCCTCGGCAACTAAAGTAAAAGAGTATTCTGCTTGAGTTGTGTTGTCCTCGAAAAGATGACTTCATAATCTGCAAATCATTTTCCTTTAGCTTTAATAATAATGAAAATTTGCATTTAATCAAATCGAAAATTGAACACCCTGTACACATAATATATTGGGGTTTTCATCCGAAGGGTTTTTTGTTAGGGGTTTTTGTCCGGTTACGGGCAAATACACAAATCAGGATGTATTGTCTAAATTTGTTTTATTTTCTGTTTTGACGAATATTTTTTCATTTATAACTTTGCCATTTGTAAAAATAAGCGTATCATAAGAAGGATAGAAATAGCCCTATCTAAGCAAGTACAACGTTTTATTTAATCCTCTTTCCGAGAAAGCTTTACATCACTTCTTGCAGAAAGTATTAACAGGATAATACTTCTGTGCTTGAAAGGGTTGACAGTCAGCTGATTCTCATCAGATAAGCAAGCAAGTGCGTCCTTTAAAAATACTAAGGGACTATTCCATAAATTCGTGAAATTATCATTTCAATAACCTCCATTATGACGAACATACCAGCTATATTATGAAATTTTACGATATTCACCTGCAATTTGCAAATAGCTATTAGCAGAAACATTTGGACTGCAATCTCAAATACCGATGATGTCATAAGCCTAATAACAAATAAATATGAGCACGCAACAGGGAAAATTAGATAGATAGATGAAGATATTCCAACTAACATGGAATTTAAGTATTAAAATTTTATTGTAAATTTGGTAAAAGATCCTGATAGTTTTTTGCTATAAAATTAAGGAAAGTTTGTTATAAGTTGAGGTGCTGCTAATTTGCTATATATATATATATATATATATATATATATTTAAACCTGCAACAATTTACCGCAGACTTTGATCATTTACTGTAAATATGTTGCAGGACTGTACAAACCTGCTAACAATTTGCTATGCAAATAATAAATCCGTGTTCGCAAATGAACCATTTATGATATATTAAGCTTTAATTTTACAATACTTCCAAGCAGACAGGACAGTAAATCCCTTAATGACAGGAATGACCAGATAATCATTTAATGTCTAATGCCATAAGCTGACTTCGGGACTCTACTGGGATCTCACTAAATCTTTTCCTAGAATATCTGGAAGAAAAATATAAATATTAAATGACTAGCCAAAAAAACATTAATAAAACATAAAACTGCAATTACTGTATATAATTGTTGTTGCTTGTGAAGACTCTGTACTATTTACAGAACTTATAGAAGAAGAATGTATATTTTGGTGTGAAACGACTTACTACGAATTTACTTTTTTTGTAGATAACTAGCTAAATTGCAAATACGTTAAAATTTTGCTGTCAACAACCAATACAATAATTGAACTGTTAACCAAATACCTATCTGCAGAATAAAAGCAGCTTCTTTTGTATTAGTTGTTTCAAAATACATTTAAAAAATTGAAGTTCAAGAGTGTAATTTGAGGGTTAAACATTTCCAAATCGTGCGAACAGAGAAAAATTAAACATTCCTTATCTTTATAGGTTCTATAAAATTACAATACAAATTATTTTTATGCTGAACTGTATGGAACTGCAGAGCAACAAGTTTGACTTTACATCTACTAAAAAATATAAAATTGCCACGAATTTAAGATTATTCAAGTTACTAAAGTACTAATGTGGAACGGTAAGGTGAATATGATCCTTGTTGAAAATTCTCACACAAATTTCTAGCAAATTTTAGTAATCTTTCAGGGTTTGTCGGCACATGCACACAAACAAAGAATTCAATTGCTTGAAGTATTTAGGTATTAAATACAATAAGTACCATCGGCTTTTTTCCGCCGGATTTCTTTCCCCGGATCTTTATTCCTAGATTAAACTGGTTTAGAGCGCCATTTTTTCAAGATTGCGGCACGATCGGCAACTCGAAATGTTGGAAAACTTGGTATTTTTATTAAGATCTCGAACTGGTAAACATATATAAAAATTGAAACTACCCCTTCTGTAGGGCAAGGCTCCTCTCTTGTACTCTGCTACTGGACTGTAATACATACATCAAATTTTGCACTGACCCGTATCGGGCTCAAAAAGTGTGGCCCGATAAAATAAGAATCCCATTTCACTTTCAGTCTATTAAACATTTTGCTAGCGCCGAAACGCCTGGCGCCCAAACGCCTGGCGCCCAAACGCCTGGCGCCGAAACGCCGTCGCCCAATCGCCGGCGCCTAACCGCCGGCGCTCAAACGTCCTGTTCCGATATAAATAGGTACACTTTAGGATCTTGTAGTTAGAATTAAAAGTTAACCTTGGGAAACTTGCTGTTATTTTCTTTGAATTTGAGCGAGGATTTTCGGTTTCCCAAAATATTTTTTAGATAAAGCTCACATTTGAATATCTAATTAAAATTATAACACTGTTCTCGCTGTAGCTCTTTTTTAAAATAGATTTTTGGACGAACTCTTTAAACCAACAAGTTGGTAGTAAGTACTAAAGAGAGAATAGATAAATAGGGAAAATGTCAAGTATATGTAGATATATGTAGAATCAATTTTCACTTCAAGGTAATATATATTCACTTCATAGGAATTTCATTAGATATACTGATTTCTAGCCTCAACTAAATGTTTGATATCATTGATATCATAAATAATGTAGGAAAAATTAGTTTCGGTGAATATTTTCAAAGAGCCATACTTTCCTTGATATGTTTCTGTTTTTATTTTTGTTTCTTAAATTTCTCTTAAATTTTGAGAATCGATTTTTGCACACCCGTGCATTTGTTTAAGAAGGGTTTTTTTACAGACGCATAGAGAATTTGGCCTCTACTTGGTTAGAACGGATTTCAGTTCGCGTATAGTTAAAACTTTCCAGCTACAGAAAGATGGATTTTGTATATGCAACATTATGTAATATTTATTAATTTTAAAAACCTTCTGTATTGTTACTACCTGAATGCCTCAGATAATGTGCACATATTTAACTACTTACCTACTTTTTAAGACACCCGTGAATAGGGTCGTTAAACAATAAACTCTAATCCGTAGTGTTAGTTACAAAATGTGGATAAAATTGTGCATAATGTAGACTGTCGTCAAACGTTAAGAGTTAGTTTATTAAATAATTTTTTTATAGACATTATTCAATGTCCCATTTTTGAAGCAATGTTCAAGAGCTTGGTTTTATGTTATATAAATATGTGACTTAGTGATTAAATTAAAAAGTAAAGTTAATTCCTTCTGGGCAAATAATACTCGGTTGATTAACAGAATGAAAAACTATGTAAATTTAGATGAATAAAATACAGTTCATTATATGACTGTGCAAGGACGGCTATAAAGAATAAAACCAGTGTCTTAGATTAATTTACATGCTTACAGTTAATTCATGTGCAAATTTGTCACTTATAAGATCGAGGTGTATATACTAAAACGGTCATGACAGCATAATATTTTATGAAAGGAATCGTGTTTTTGAAATGGGTTAAAGAAAATGGTGAATGAAAATACACCATTTAAGCTTGTATGAACTAATTTATAGAAGCAATTTTGCAGTTAATGTGTTTTGCGATATACATAATATGTTAAATCTCCTATTTTTTACAATATCTGGTTCTATATTTTATGCACATACACATACAGCATAATTATATCGCAATAACCAACTCGAAATCAGGTGTATAATAATAAGTTGAAGATTTATTTTACAATCACAGTTCTGTCGAGAATCAATGTTATAGAAACCATTGCTCTAAAAGAAATTTTTAGCTTTCTGCTCTCAAGGTAAAGTAAAATCATCTCTCAGTTTACAATTCTTCTACAATCTTTTGTAGAATAAGATTGCCAATACATACAAATTATGGCGTAGACTATCAATACACATTTATGATTGGTTATAGATAAAGTTTTATGCGTTATAGCAAGTATCTAAAAACTAGCATGGTTACGTTATGGTGAAAACCTTATTAGAATTCTGCTGGTTCAAGGTGTTGGCAATGAAAAATTGCAACCGTTCTTAGGTTTAAACATCAACAGTTTGACTTCGTATAGTTTTTCGTTTATAATATTTACATCTCATTGATCAAATATGAAGTGACCTAATCGAGAGAAAAACACAAAAAAACTAACTTAATTGATATTTAATTAAAAAATAAATTAGAGCAAACACTTTGCTGCCAGATAAGGACCATCTTACTTGGTAGAAGTTCTAAGTAATTTACTCTTATGATTATTATTTAAATATAATTTTGGCTAGGGAGCGTAGTCTTTGTAGATAAACACCCAACATTCTTTGGCTTAATGTGCCTTGCACCTTGTGAACTTAAGTAAGGATCTATGCGATGGCCATGCTCTCTGGTGGCTCGTGTTGTTTGAGTGCCTAACAAGGATACTTTGGCTTTTTTTAGGTTTGTGTACCCATATCTACTAACGTTTCAGAAGACATTGCAACTTGGATTCTTGCTTGATTTCCCAAGGTGGAAGGCACATTAACCTAAAGAATGTTGGGTGTTTAACTACAAAAACTATGCCGTCTAAGCCGACATTTAATTTCAGCGATGATAATTCGTGTAAGAGCAAAAGCCTAACAAAATATATCTTATTCACTTATTTTTACTAAATTATCTCTGTCGAATTTTATATCAACTCCCAGTTTATTTAAATCGTGTGAACCGTAATCACTTACCCGATTTGAGGGATGGAAACATATTTATTTCATAACTTTTTATAGGCTTAAATTAACATTACATTCGGTTTATACTGCTCACATTTCCGTTTTATACTTTTTTCTTACGTATTTATAACATGTATTTTAATGATATTTTCATTCCAAGTATTGCGTCTTGTGTTTAAACGACCGTGACAAGAAAACGACATTTAAAGTCCGAGATACGCTATGGAACATGAAACACCATAGTAGGGCTAAATGTAAATGATATATTATGCCATTCGCATATTATTCGGCTGAGAAAACTCATATCGTAGATAATTCAAGAACGCATGGCATGTTAATATAAAATGTTACATTATAAATGTTAGTGCTACAAATTAACCAAAACTAGCATCCTATAATAAACTACTGTAATATTTACAAGTGTTTATTTTATTAATAGATTGTGTCTTTGTGACTGAATGTTTACCGTCACATAACCTAATTTCCTGCCAACTTTACTTTCTTTGGTAATTTATTTTTTAATAAATCACGTGACTGGCAAGGGTCATAACCAACCATAATAATTTTAGTTACTTTAAGTTCACATTTATTTATCAAGAGCACTCAAGACTGCTTAACAAGCACGAGAGAACTTTCTTGCAAAGCAAATATAAGATCGGAGAGTATTTTATGACATAAAATAGCTTTAATAGCTAGCATATTAAGAGTAGCCATGAGCTTTACTACTTTCCTCGTCTAAATGATGAAAGAAGCATTGTAATTGCAAAAAATCACCTTCCGAGATTTCTTCAGATATTTACCTTTCAGAGTCATTAAATGACTAAAATCGTAATTTTTCAACTTCATCTGCCTGTCTGGCGGTCTGTTCGTTTATCTGTTTGCAGTATAGCCCAAAAAAATATTCTTCATGTGGATTAGATGTCTAGCTCGCTAACCACCGAATATACTTTCCGTCAAATACATAGAGGGTAAACACCTTACAAAAATACATTGTTGTCTATTTTTGCTTTAATTGAGGAATAGATAAAAGTTATAATTTGCATATTTTGTAAATGTAGTATAAGAGATAAAAATGCGTAACGATAAGCGCGTTGTATATAAACCAGCCAGGAACGCATATCCGATGGGTTGTTTGGTGGTAGAAAGGGTCTGAGTGGCAGGTTGCGGCCAGGCTGCTGCCAAGCGTTGAAATCGCTCTCGCAGGAGCTGAATCGCGCTTAAATCGTGCTAAGCTCGAATTCCACCTTCTGCAATTTTTATTGCTTCAGTATTTAGAAACGTTAAAATATTTTTATCCAAATTTCCCTTAACATTTCAAAATTTTTAGTGTCACAACACCCACTTGCGAGAGAAGTTCTGAGTAAAACTTTTTATAGATTTTATTATATCGTAATGTTATTAATTATCTAGATCGCGTTGAAAATCTAAGAAAAATTGTGAAGGGCTTTATACGGAACTTCTACTGCAAGTGGAAGTTTTAAAACTAATCATTTTGAAAATACCAAAGGAAAAAAAGCATTACATTTTGTTAAGGTGTTCGCCCTGTATATATTTGGCCCAAAATGCTCTTTTTTGTTAAGGATTGAAACCTGAACTATGTGCAAAATATTACTTTTACTTAATTAATATTTCTTAAGTGAAAGCAAAAATAGAGAATTTTTTTGGTGCTCACCCTGTGCAGTGTGCACGGTTTCATAATATCTTCTTCTTCCAACAAATAGTTTGAGTTATACCCCCAACAGGCAGACAGATACAGTACATTCTGCCTGTTTATGCTTTAACTCAATATTTTGCACATAGCTCAGGTGGTTACTCTTGACGAAACTTGCACTTTTTGAAGCTAACAAATACAGGGTGAGTAGCTTAAAAAAATAAATTTAAAATTTTTACTTTCAAACCTTCCACTTACGAGAGTAGTTCCGTGTAAACCTTTTCACAGATGTTTTAATATAAAATTAATTTTAAAGTGCCCATGTCGGTCTCCATCCACAGTAATATATACCTAACATTACAGAGTGTAACAGCTAAGTGTCCCAAGAGTATCTTTGGGTTATTCGACAAGATAGAAAACATTGCTTATTACTTATTCATAAAATCAATTGTGTAATGTACTGTGGCTGTTGATATCCGGTATAAATATTACATTTCTGCTACAATCGTGTCAAAATGACAATTTTTTGCACTGTTTCTAGTGTCAAAAGTGACGTTTGTAGCACTCTTAATACTAGCGCCCAAAATACGTCTTATTCGCACGTTGCCGTTGGAGGCGTGTTTTAATAATCTATTAAAACACGCTTTGCCGTAAATTTTAATGTCAACATAACATAGAATATCTAACGCAATATGACGGAAAAAGCGTCACCTAACTAAGTTTTTATATTTCTGTTACGATCGTAGAAAAAATAGCCGATAATACACTTGTATAAGAGCCATTAAAGCACTAGCGACGTTAAAAGCACTCCGCTAGCGCGTCGTGCTCTTAAACTCGTCGCACGTGCTTTAAAGGCGTACTTATACACTTGTAACATAATATACTACTTGGCTCTGAATGCAGTGCAGAATGGTTGACAAATAAAATAAGCACAGAGTTGAGATATTTTAAGAAACTGCAATGTAGAACTAATATTAATACAGTAAATGCATTAGTAATGAGATACGAGAGCTAATAATTAGTAAAGAAAGGCATGCCAAGGTAAAACATGTTTAGAGGGTTTCGAATTGGCTTGTGAATTAAGATAATTTAATATGAAAGGTGTGTGCACATGCAGAGCCAGACCACAGAAAATTTATTGAACACAAATAGTTTGTTGGGTGCAATTTGAACAAAGCGTAAGATTATTAAGTCAAAAAATAAGATGGTGAAAAATTGTGAACTCGGCAGAAAGGTAAACCGATTTGAAACAGAAGAGAAAGAATTGGCAAAAGAGCGATTATTAAATATTGGCAAAAGAGTGTAGCGAACGACATAAAAGTGCGGGACTCTATAACCATTGCATTTATTAAAAACAAAGTGAATATAGTAGAGCAGTAAATATTAAAATAATATTGTGTGCGCCATCGCAGAAAGACAATGATAATTATAAGAAAAAGACAATATTTTAGTTTGTAAGAAATTTGAAAATTTACAATTATGTAATCAAACGTTTCTATTATGTACTAAATTTCATCAAAACTTATTTCCGTTAGCTTTGTAACTTAGCAACCTAGATTAGATTTTGAAAATAACAGAGGACAACAATTGAAATTACATTACTTGACGTTTGTAGGAATTGTTGCTCAACTTGAATAAATGATTTTGAATAATAAACGAGAATATTAGCAGTTATAAATTATAGGATTTTATTGCCCATGTGTTTGTGATCCTGTGGAAGTGTTTGTGAGGTTTTACACCACAAATAAATTATAAACGTTCGAGCTCCGTTCCCGGTGAAGATAAGTATCCTGAGTCAGAGGAATGTACACCAGGACGTTGGCAGAGCCTGTAAGAGGGCCACCATCAACAGCAGCAGCGAGGGGAACGCCTCCAGCAGAAGATCTGACTAGTAGCACCTACGATCGTCTACGTCGCAGAACGACCCAAAGTTTCCAGGTAGGAAAGTGCCTGTAATTCATGTGTTAGCGCAGGGGTTCGCAGCATAGAAAAGGAGCCAACCTTTCTGAAGACGGCCAGCGTGTTTCCCAGCGTCCGTTTGCTTTGGTTTTCTCAAAATTAGCGTGGCTTGGGTAATTCTGCAGATCCAGCAAAAAACCGAAGCTTCTAAAACAAATGCCAGAAGTAGCGTCGCTTTTAATAATCAAGGGACGGTTTTGACGTCATCATAGAACAAAAGCTAGTTTAATTTCCAGGCGGGAAAAATTCAAACGACTTACCTGACGCGTTGTTCATAATTACACGAGTTGAAACATTCAGAGACGCCGTCTTGCACGACCAACTCATTTGTGTTTATCTGACAGTTCGGGATTTATTTGATCTAACCACTAAAAGCCGCCCACTCGAACTATTTTGAATTTCGAGATAGTCAACCTCAGATTATATGTTAAAATATAGCGAAATTCGGGACCTAACCTGTAGAGAGTTTCATGTTTTACTGATGAGCTAGCACGCTGAGTTTGCAGTTAAATAGAATATTACAAAATAGAGGGCATATAACCATCTTATGAATAACTTGATAAATAAAGATTACATTTTATTTTAATCAGTTTGCCAATTAGAAAAAAGCTTACAGAGCCTTCCTTAGCCACGGGAATATTTTAGCCTATATTGTTTGGAATTGTTATTACCATATTAGATTATGATACCCTATTGAGAATAACGTAAGAAACTGTTACGAAGAGAAAGCTGTGGATTTTCAATTGTGTTTTTTTTTGTCGGTACAGATACAATAATTGGACTTAGAATTTAATGTAAGTACCTAATGGATTTAATTTCTACAGTAAGCTAAGAAAATTGTAAATATTACAACGCGACATAAAACACAGTCCATGCTTCAAAGGAAGCAGAATGCAATTGTTCAAATTCTTAGCCACTGGTTTCGATACACACTATATTGACAACTGCTTTAATTACAGTCTGTCAACCATTATGAAAGGATATAATAAATTAATGTGTAGAGGTTCTAAAATAATATTTCAGATTTTCCCATTTTTACAGTACAATCTGCTATTGTTCACGTCATTGTGTATATCACGCGACCTATATACGTATAGTTCGTCTAGAAACTATCCGGAATTGTATAGTTTTAAGAAATGTCATGAAACTTTCTTTTAGAAGTCCTGTGTCTCTAAAATTTTGTGTGCGTATTGTCAGGGTAGTGGGTCATGGTTAAAACAAATGACAATCCTATATGTCAAATGTGCTTATTTCCGAGAAGCCAAAAAAAAAAACTTTTTCCGGATACTTTCTAGACGTAGTATAATATACAGCCTGTTCAAAATTAAGTGTGCACTATTGCTATCTCGGTTGCTATTATAGCTACGAAGTTGGTTAAATTAGTAAAATAGTAGCATATTTCGTGTCGATTAAAATTGCCCAAACCAAAAAACAATTGAGCGTCGGGTTTTTGGCATATGCCAAAAAATGAATTTTTTTTTAAATGGAACCGCCTGTATATTTTGACTTCAATCGATAGCCAATCTTCTTTTGAACAAAAAACTTCTTATACCCTACTATCCTAAAGTTAATAACAATGGAGATATACTCCTGTTCAAAATTAAATGTGCACTATTGCTAACTTGTTTATTATGGGAGCAACAACGTCGGTTAAATGGGCGAAGTAGTAGTATTTTTTACGTGAATTACGGTGGTAATTATAAAAAAACAATTGAACATCGCATTTTTGAGATATTTAGCAAAACTTTTGTTTTATTGGAACACCCTATACGTTTTAACCTATTCTGAAATAACATTACATTCTCTACAACCAAGTTTAAATGAGGTGCTAGAATTTGATTTCAAAATATGTCAAAATGTATAAGTAGGGTGTTCCAATAAAAAAACGTTTTGCTAAATATCTCAAAAATGCAATGTTCAATTGTTTTTTTTAATTACCACCGTAATTTACGTAAAAAATACTACTACTTCGCCCGTTTAACCGACGTTGTAGCTCCCATAATAAACAAGTTAGCAATAGTGCACATTTAATTTTGAACAGGCGTATATCTCCATTGTTATTAACTTTAGGATAGTAGGGTCTAAAAAGTTTTTTGTTCAGAAAAAGATTGGCTATCGATTGACGTCAAAATATACAGGGGGTTCCATTTAAAAAAAATGCATTTTTTGGCATGTTAAAAACCCGACGCTCAATTGTTTTTTTGTTTGCACCATTTTAATCTGCACGAAAAATGCTACTATTTTACTAATTTAACCAACTTCGTAGCTATAATAGCAACCGAGATAGCAATAGTGCCCACTTAATTTTGAACAGGCTGTATATGTAGTGATATTTAAATCTGCATCTGGCATTCTTATTTTTGAGAATTTTGCTTATTCATCTTCAGAGGAGAGCTACTTCCGATACCCGTTTTTGAAAATGTTGAAGTTTTAACTAGTTCCTATGCTATAATATGCAATTTTGGGACTTCTTTCAGTTTAGTAAACGGATTTACTCAAAAAATCATCTAGTGGAGATTTGGCTTTTATTGTTTTATGATTTGCATCACGAGATCTGATTTTATCGGATTTGATTTTAGGCCGTTTTCAATTCTCCACGTTATCTTTGAAGGGCTCTCAATAATCTTGGAATGGTAAAGGAACCGTACATTGGTGTTCAGCGCCAGCTAGGCGACACATCGCACGCTGAGAAAAACGTTACCATCTGATAGCACGGATCCATTCCTGTCGATTGCGATTCCTACAGCAAGTGTTCAACCTGCGTAGGTCATATTGTAGATTTTAGATTCATTATAATTTTATAGCTTGTAAACAACCTTCAGATGTTTACCAATTTTACTCACTTTGTGTCTAATTTTCCGAATTTATGATGTATTTTCAATTTTCCAAGAATAATATTTTTCTTGATATATATGCTCGCTATCTGGCGATTGTGCGCCGTGCTTGCTGTGTAAGCGATAAACAATACAATATGTATAATTGAGTCTGTTCGGTGAGGTCCCATCGTATGACGGAATCCGGGAATCATTTTACTTAGTAGTATTTGAATTGTAGGCGATATTTTTCCAATTATGGCTTATTACTACTTCATCAAATCGATTCCAAGCGATTTTCTTTAGTTAAATCCTTCTATGGCTTCTATAGCATCCCGTACACTACTTGTTTCTGAAATATTTTATAAGTGCTTATATAATAATTAATTGGATGTCAATCATATGCCTGTGGTTGTATTTAATTGCATTTGATAATTATATACTTAGAGTTCAAACGCTAATTTTTCAAATTTATAATAGTATCTTCGCTAATTTTCAATTTCCGTTTAGTTATTTATTTCATGAGATCATTGGCACTTTAACTTATACTAAATTACTAAATTACTTTCATTTAGGTGGTTGGTTAGATCGTGACTGCTATTTTGATCTTGATATCCTTTTTATCGCATCCAAACCTACAGCTGGATCGTGATTCAAATCGCTCTGAGCTAGCCAAACCACTAAGCACTACTAATTAAAGTCGTAAAATAAACTGTAACGCACTGCCCTTCTGCTAATAAGGGCTAATGAAATAATTAATCACCTTCGGGTACCTTATCAGTCGGAGTTAATTTTGGTTCAGTCAGATATACACCTTGAGAGCAGCAAACAAACACCAGCATAGTTTTAGACAGTTTAATTATAGTGTAATATATTTACACACATAAGCATTAATTATTAGAACCAAATAAAATGTATTTTACAATGAATTCACTCTTCTTGGGCCGTCTTGCTTCGAAAAGCCTGGCTTCTACGCAACCCGTCGTACAGCGGTGTGGTCGGGGCCCTGTTGCTTGTACCCTGGAAATTTCGAACGCGACGCCACTGGAGCCGTTGGGTGAAATGCGGATTTGGTTCCAATGCTGCCAATCGCTACGTTCGAAACTTGGTCAGAAATGTCAAAATACACGTGCAACTGCGAACAGAAGTTTTTAGTGGCTATGTCAGGGCTAATTACTTACAACCCCGGGTCGTGCGGAAGCTTCGGGAAGCCCCTCCTTGAATCGGGTGTTGGTGTTTATCTTGGGTGCCATAGAACGAGAAGTCGACGGCGTATTCCACCTAGGGACGTTGAGTGGGTAAAAGCTCTGTGGTCAATAAATATTTTAAAAGCAAACTTGGCGACGTGTCGGGCCGCAATAATATGAAATTTAATACGGACAGGCCGGAAATGTTTACGCTATTTCGCTGATGTAATTAATTATTACAAAATAGGCGTATAAAACGGCCTGGCTAATAAGCCCTTGTCTCGAATACGTCTTCCAGGAAATTAATTACAACAATCCGCCAACGGGATTTGGCCTAATAGTTTAGATTGAATCCAGGTTAAAATATGCGTTGTATGAATCAGCAAAGCGGTTCTCCAGGGAGATCGTCGCCTCTCAGAACTGATTCTTCAAGAAGGGAGTTATTCAGGTATTAGCTAGAAACACGGCCTCCAGTATTGGAGTCGTCGGTTCAACTTAGCTACAGGAAACACTTAGGACGCAGGACTCCAAAGTGTAAAGGGAAAAATTCTCATTTAATTGGTCTGGACGGGATCAGGGCTCAAGGAAACGGGAACGGGGAACTCTCGGGGAGTTATCTGGGGAAAATCTCGGGAATGAATGCGAACGAATCTGAAGAAATCTCCTGTGGAACGGTCGTGAAGCCGCTTTTATAGGCCCCTCTTCGTGCTTCGTGCATCTAGCAACCACTTCGGATATTCTAAGCCGGGGAGCAGCGCATACGTTTAGCGGGGATCTCTCGATGACGTACTTGGCCGCGTGGGTCAAAAATTCAAACTCGTAACGTAACGTAGAAATCGCTAGGGGAGAACGCGCGAATTGATTTTAATTCAGAAAAACGAGTTCCCGCTGGGCGAAACGTTACAAAGCCAACTTCAGCAAAGTAAGGCTTAACCGTTTAAACATTATTAAACATTTGATAGGTTGCTGTGGGGATAAGGAGTAGAATTAGAATCAGCCGCTTTGCAGACCTACATTTTGAGTGCATCCCTCCGCTGGACGCGTTAACCACCATTTGGCTGGTGACACCACGTAATTACAACATCTCAAACATATTGCAATAGGGTCCAAATTGCAGCTAGCCCGAACCGATTTGTAGCCGTATTGTCCGTATTTAATGCAGCAGTATAAGATTACTTCCTGTTTGATTTCTTGTGAAGCGAAATGTAGTACGCGTTTTTAGGAATGTAAGATTCCAAGCATCTAAATGTAAGGTTGATTCACTCAGTGCACCAACTACTCACCGTTCCTGAAGTTTTGTAAAGGGATTTTTCTTGTTGTAGCTTTCTAGTGCATCATAGGCCGTTGAATACAACAAGATGCTCGATGGACCATAAACAATAATAAACCTCTTTCATACGTCTCTATCGATTTGACTTTTGCAAGCAAACACCGGAATTTTCAAATTAAGATTGTGCCTATCCCACTTGCAACCCTTTAAGTCTATTACAGGTAGTAAACAGGTTTTTACCTGTAAGCAAAAGTTTTAGAAACCAAGGGGTCCCAACAACAAGATGTTATTGTGATTTATAATTAGAACCAATTTGGATGATAAAATTGCTTAACTTTCAAAGTTTAATTTCAAATGATGATTTCAAGTGCTGTGACAGTTGTGAGAAATATTTTCTGTTTATCATTTGAAAGCAACTTAGCTACAGGACTCCAAGAAAACTGCTGTATATAATAATAGAAACTTTTCTAAGGAACAGAAAACTTATATGCTGTGCGTTAATCCATAACGCTGCATTCCTTGAAGGAACTATAAAAACGTGAATACTTAATTATGCCTTGGTCCCTTTTCCTTTTTGAAACGCCTAGTTCTAGCGCATGGAAATAATCAATAGTTTTCATGCTGGAACGACAGTAAGCAAAGTGCTTGCTCGCAAATCGGGTGTTTTGGTAATATGCGGTAAAAGCTTCCGAACTATTTCGTAATTAATTGTGTCGACAATAATTTAAGGCGTTGTTGACGTAACGCATCATTACTTTCTGATAATCTACAAGAATAATTTCTAAAGGCAAAGGTTATTTGCTTTGCTTCCGAATTTTAACAAAAAGTGGTTTTGTTATTATATATTACACAGTTCCTCAGTTTGCGGCAATAACTAAAAATTTCAGTTGCAGGTATGTAATGCAATTGACAGCTTTGAAATTTAGAAGAAATTTGAATATCCAAAGAATTCTTACGTGTTCGGATTTGTATTAGGATGGAATTTTATTACTAAAACAAAGCCTGTGTATTTTGGCTTTGTATTTTTAAAAGCATAAAAATACTAACGTGATTTTTTTAAAGTCTGATGTAGTCGTTAGATTAATTTGAGTTTAGCAGCACTGTGCTTATTATTTTTGTAGACATTTCTGATGTTGTCCTTTCCGGTGCATTAAGGAGCATGTAAAGTTTAATGTAAATATTTTATATATTTGGCACAATGAACACATATAGGTACTGATTTAAAAAAAATATGTATTGAATAAACAATCAACTCTAAAATTCCTTCCAGTACTTCCGGTATAGTTTTACAGGATCATCAACAGAAATTTGCAGAAAAATAGTTTTTAGATTAAATTAAGTAGCGGTGTAAGATTCTATTTAAGCTGAAGTATTTTTGTGGCCTCGATTACCATGTTCGTATACTTCCGCAATAGTTTAAAAGTAGTTTTTTTTAATAACAACATCAAAGAACGTCTAACTTTGTATCAAGTGAAGCTTGCGTGTTCAAAACTGTGTTGTACAGAGACAGTTATATAAGAATATTGGTAATTGTGTTTTTACTCAATAAAGGCTGACACGGTATCATTAACTAGGTAGCCCTGTATGTATACTTTCAAAATATTTTATATGCAACACTTTTTTCAACTATGTGTAATGAATTCATATTCACAAAGCTCAACACTTTAATGAACACGACTGTACATATTATTTTTTTATTTACCTGGAAAATTTTAATAATAGAAAACTCATTATAAAACAACCGACATGTAAAATACAATTTATTGTAAAGCTGTTGCATATAAAACAAATAATTTAAATTTAAAATTCCCAACAGCCATAAAATACATAAGTATGGTTAAGATCTAAACGAAAGCTTTTATTTGTAGCAGAAATAATTTCCCTTTAGTCTGCAGCAGTAAGATAATAGGTGGCTATTTGAAAAACAATATAATTGCTTATAAGTTCTGATCTGAACTAGAGGGTATCCCTCAAATGAGTGGACACCACTTAAAAACACATTTTAGAAGCCAAAGTTAGAAGATTTAATTCAACTTATTTATGTGTTTTCTTAAGCTCCTTGAAAAAAATATTTTGCTTATATGTAACACAAGAACGTTTGTATCGAATTGGATGGAATTTGGTATAAAACTACATACTGTTGTAAGTTAGCTTTTAAGATGAAATTGCTTATTTTTTTTATGTTGGTACTCAGCCAACAGCCGTTAGGCCAATTACAGGCGTCACTGTACATTTTATGGGGACTTTCAACCCCACTAACGACTGTAATGATGTTATTATGACATCCGGGACCAACTATTTCCGTGATAGCCGTATCACGAGGCGCCGAGAGAAGCAGCCATGGAACTCCCATCCAAGTTCTGACCAGAAAGAGCGTTGCTGAACTCTGCTGATCGAACGTGGACGCTTGTTCAAGCTACACCACCCGGGACCTCATCAGCGGACTACTAATTAATTAATGAAGCATGGGTGTCACGTCATAGGTCAAAAAATAATTCTTTAATGACAAGGCTGACAATTTAATACATTTTTCATGGAAAAGACGTCAATTTTGTTTGTCTTTATAATTTTCGATTACTGTAAAAATTGGATTTTAGTCATTTGTCGATGTACAGCGGCAAAAAAAATACTAATGAATGTATCTGTCTAAAAACAAAAATACAGTTATCGGCCTTGTCAAGGAAGAGATACTATGTCGTGCCACCCATGTTGCATCCACTGGTAGTCCACTGGTAATAACCAACATTATCTCACAAGAGAAACCGTAAGAAGTGTCTTGCCGAATATCATCCAAATCGATTCGAGCGTTCTACCTATTGTTATAATCTAAGTTATTTTATTAAAGATCTTTGATGAAAAATACACGTATATACAAAAGTAATACATATATGGATGTAAAACCGTGGATCCCATGTTACTACGATGTGTAGCATGTGAAAAATCCCTTGCTAGGGTTAAAACTCATTAGTCTCAGCAAAATTCTAAGTAGGACTAAGGTACCTGGTACTCTGCATACCTAGACCTTGTCCACGGGGTTGGCAAGAAGAGCCTATGAAGGCACACTTGCTTGACACCAGTCTCCCCACAACAAATACTAACTAACCACTATGTAAACCGTAAAATAAGCTAGTGACATCTGTGAGACGGGAATAGAACATTCAGTTTTACAATTTTATCACGAATTAGATTTCTATCCTAGTTGAGCAATTTGACGCTCAGCTCAAAACGTAACTTCTTTACTTGCATTATAGTTTCTATGGGCGCAATTGTTCTGTACTATTTTTGAAATTAATAAACGTCAGAACAATCCTCTTGCAGCGACAAATGATGCGGTTAAGAAAATAGTTCAGCTATCTATTCAAACAGGTGGTGGATAGTTTTAACTGTTATTATGAATTTAAATTTCTTACTAAACACGCATTCTACAAAAATTGTTTATACTGTGCATTTGACATTTGAACTTGATACACACAATGACGTGCATACGAACAAACTCTGCACGTAAGCTTAACTTTTCGCAAATCTCATCGTGTGGTTGGAATGGTTATTTATTGAACCACATTGTATACTACATGCACTCCACGAACAACATAAAAATTATGCAGGCAGCAGGCATAATTTAATAAAAATTTGATACGGTTGGACTAGGTCACTAGATTAATAAATCTGTCAGAGTGTTCAAAGTTTGCGTGCCAAAGCAAAACATAAAGAAGAGGGTTTAATGATTTATAAGAAGCGTGAATGTAGATGTACTTAAATTATTCTAACCTACTGTTTTTGCTGCTTATAAATATTTAATCCGCTTGAACTTCTTGAACTCACATCTACTAACGTGAAGGTCGTACTTTATTGTTGCTTTATAACACTCTTCTATTACTGAAATTAGTTTATTATTATAACTGCAATTCTTTGATTTTACTTAAAATTTTAAAACCTATATTGTGTACAGTGTGGCTCAGAAAGTGCGCAACAAATGAGAAAATGATAAACTACTCCTATGTTTCTAAACGTGAGTATCCATTATTCTACAGGTAATGTGGTTATCTAAAATTTTTCAAGTGTTACTTGCTTAATTTTTATGTCTTATAGGCAATCTCCGTATTTAAATTTTTGTTTAAGACGATCTGTATATTGATAAAAATACCAATAACAATAGAGAAGAACGAGAACGAGTGCAGGAGTTGCATAACCTAAAAGCAATCAAAAGATTATAATATCACTAGCAGAAAATGTAATCAGAGAAATCTTAAAAGAAGTGTGCGAAATAATATTCAAGAAATGAAAAGAGGCGCTATTGACCCCGATATACAAAAATCTGTAAAGGGTTTTACTCAGAATTTCCCTTGCAAGTGGACACGGTTACACTAAATAATCTTTAGAATCAAAGAAAACCAAGGGTAAAAATATCTACACGCTTCTAATAACACTGGAACAATAGAAGGAAACACTTGGTAACGCAAATTACATCAATTTTCAAATAAAGAAATACTACCGGCGATCAAATTCGAACGGCAAAGTCCTTGCATTGCGGCTGCTTTAAATATAATGCAATTTTCGTTGACCTCTTTTTCTGCATTCCAGCATTTACGCTGCAATGGGCCTCTCTTTCGATAAGGGTAAAGCCTAATATATGCGCAAATTGTTACTTTTATCTAGTTCGCAGTTAAAGCAAAAATACACAACATTCTATTTTTAAGCTGCTTACCCTGTATATATTTGTCTGAAATTTCTTCGGTTTCATGTCAGGTATATATATATAATGTGTATGCAAAATATAGTCTTCCTCAAATAAGTAGTTTTTGAGTGATTCCGCCAACAGACAGACAGGCAAACGGAATTGAGAAAACCTGTTTTTCTTCATCTAGAGACCCTGATACGTGAAGATCTTAAGAAATATCGGAAGGTGATTTTTTCGCAATTGCAATACGGCCTTCGTCTTTTAAACGAGGAAAATAAAAAGGAGATAAAATAATGTGAGATAACTACAAAGGGATTGCATTACTAGAGATTACATACAACATACTGGCAATATTAATTAAATTCATATTTGAAAAATAGTAGAAAATAACATAGGCGATTAGTGTGGAGCAACAGGTCGTCCATAGACCAAGGAGGAGGAATACTACTAGGCAACCGACAATCCACAACTTTGTTTAACATATTGCTTGAGAAGACAACAAGAGAAAACGCGATAAGAGGGAATGGCACACTATATAATTAGAAGAACCAGACCTGACGTATGCCGACAACATAGCTACAATGACAAGAACAAAAGAAAACATAATAGATACGCTGAGAGAGCTAGATCATGCAGATAGAGGGAGACAAAGTAATACATGCAATAATACATTAAAAACAATACAACCTTATAGACAAAACTGAGATTCAAGAAAGAATATGTGCGGGCTTAAGATGTATTGTAGTATTGAAACAGGTGTTGTTGTAATCGAAGAATTACGTCGGAACGTCAAAGTAAGAATACATATAAAATTGTTATTGTTCTAACTTTAATGTATGGCATTGAATTCAGGAAAATAAGTCAAAAAGAAAACGAAAGTTTGGAAATATGGGAAAGGAAGAAGGAAGAAAATTTTCCCAATAAACGCGCAGAGAATAAGATGGATCGGTTATGTGTACAGACTACCAATACAAAGATCGGCAAAGGAAGGACTTGTGTAGAAGTACGTACAAGTATTGGTGACTGGGAAAGGAAGCGAAGAAGATGTATATTTAAAAGTTAGGATATGTAGGTGATTTGTTTTGGATCCACAAACAATAAAGTACCTGATTTTTGCCGATTTTGAGCTGTATGCATACTGCTTTCGAATAAAACAAATGAAATATGTTTTTCCTAAATCACGTGGTCTTTGATTTGTGGATCCCATGGCTCATATTTTAGTACATATAGGATTTCTAGAACTAAGTGTATTAAATCGACGGAGCGAGACTTATCAAAGTTAGAAGTAAGAATTGGAGACGGATAGCCGAGAATAAAGAAAGAGGAGAAAAGTTAGTAACGATTTGGAGAACCGCAATTACGATTTGGACGAGCAAAGAAAGCTTGAGAGCAGGTACGAGTACGGGGGTATCAGCAAAGGCAGGAAGCAACAAGGCATCGCAGTCAAGGACGCTGCATGCATCTTGCACGCAAGCGGCTCCATCGAGCGGACGACGGTGCAAAGTAGAAGAAAAAGGCACATTTTGAATAGTTTCCTGCATCTGGGGGCCCAGGCAAGCAGTTGGAGCGATAGCGTTCTTTTCAGAAAATTGATCAAGTGAGCGTTGGATCGAAGCGGCGTCCTTAGTTACCGATAAACAGGTTTGCTTAGTTACGTGATTGAAGTTATTTTATTGTTATTTACCTGTGACGCAATTATGAATGGCTTGCTTTGGTTAAAATAAAAATTGAACGCAAATTTGTGCGTCGCTTTGAGGCCATTATTTGAGGTTAAGAATATTAAGAAAGAGCATTTGCCATAATAATGCAGTTATCATACAATTGAGTTAAGTTTGCAACTGTGTAGAGACTCAACCCTGGGATAACAGATTTTCGAACATAATAGCTAGTCGGTGCAAAAAGTATTAATTATTGCGATAAATAAATTATTAAAAGGCAGCATTTCGAACGAACATTTTTATTTAGCCATTAGTTGCCCAGTTCAGACAAAGCTAAGTTTAGTTCAGTATATCACATTAAGTACTCAACTAAAATTATGCAGCATACATGGTCAAAGGTTGTAAATTGTTGCCTATTAGTGTATCTACATCTTAGGTTCCGAGTGGTGTAGCTTGAACAAGCGTCCACGTTCGATCAGTAGAGTTAAGCAACGGTCTTTCTGGTCAGAACTTGGATGGGAGTTCCATGGCTGCTTCTCTGGGCACCTCGTGATACGGCTGTCACGGAAATAGTTGGTCCCGGATTTCATAATAACATCATGACAGTAGTTACTAGCGTTAGAAGTCCCCATAAAATGTACAGTGACGCCTATAATTGGCCTAGCGGCTGTTGGCTGGATACCAAAATAAATTAAAAAATAAAAATAAAATAAGTGTTGTTTATCGGTATAAATTCGATAACTTGAATTGTGTGATATACGAATTTGCGCATATTAGCACTGGCTGCTTAGGTGATTAGTACAGTGCAAAGGGTACGTCGAATGGAACTTGTGGCAGTCAATGTGTTAATTTTTACGTTGATGGTGCACTAAACGTTATAACTTTGGTATGATTTTTTTTGGAGTAGATTGTAATTTTATATTTTGATCTATTTTTCTATCCACAATAACTTGTATTATAAACGTTTGCTCTATTTTTAACTCTGCGTGAAATTCGTATTTCTCTTTTTTATGGAGCTTATCTCTTATTTAGAATTTTAAGTTAGGGCTATAATTTATATTTTATAGTTTATATGTTTTATTTTATCAGTAGTGTCGAAGAACACAGATCATGGTAGTATACGATAAAAAAAAATCCTGAATATTTCTAAGAAAAAGAAAACAAGGTTATGTTTGGAAATTTTTAGTGTTAAGAGTAGGTGTGATCACAATAAGTAATTATACGGCTGGTTGATTAAATTTGCATGATATAAATGATTTTTGTATGGATACTTATCTTGACAAGCTAATCGCTTTGTTAAATAAGCTAAATTCATATTTTACAGGTTGGTTTTAATGATTTAATGTGATAACAAAAGAGTTAGTAAGAAAAGGATACCTCGCAATAGCAAATTTTGGAAGTATTAAATTTTTTATATTTCGTTTAAACCTATATGATAATAATAATAAATGTATTGGTCCCCTCGATCAGACAATGATATAGGAAAAGTCACAAAAAAGCTTACTTAAAATTACAAAAATTATGAAATGTATACATGGAATAGTTAAAACAACGTGAATGCTTACAGTGGCTATTAGATCAGACGTCATTATACGAGAGAGTCATTATTAAATTTCCAACTCTAGATAAGTAGTTTCTGTAAAATAAAAGAATATATAGCCCCTCAAAGGACTCTCCCTAGTGTCTAAGTAACGGTTCATAGGTTTAAAACCACCATGCAAACACGTTCGCCATGTCTCAATCGATATCGCATGTTTTACTTCCTCTTAAAACGTGGCTACCGCTTTATCTGTCATGTTGCAAGTATGTCACCGAAGTTTATCTTTTACTTTAGGAAACAACAAAACAACATTGGGGGGCAAGTCTGGGCTGTACGGAGGGTGGCCTAGTAATTGAACGCTAAAGTCTTGCAAAAACTGACAGTTTACGTTAAGGTATGAGGAGACGCATTATCGTGATAAAACAGCATGCCTTTCAAGCCGATTCTTGGTCGCTCTTCTTTGAATACATTCAAGATTTAAGGAAGACGTACGGTAAGATATCTTTCAGTACCGGTTATAATGTCACACGCGATTACACTAGAAACTGTTTTAACTGTTCTCCCAACAGCAACAAACCTTCCTCGCATGAAAATGGTTAGATATTACTTCGAAAATTTGTGAAGGATGAATGTCTCTATCTCTTTATGGGTTAGTCGGGAATAATTACAGTGAAATTTGACAAATCTGAGGTCGATCTTCTAATTTAATTAAGCTAGATTCTTGGAGAATCGGTTTGATTGTGGTGGATTTATGCACGTCATTGTCATGAGGAAGAAGCGCATTGCCATGTGACAGATGGTACCGTTTTTTGACAATACAGGGTGTTCCCAAAATGTTGCGCCAAACTTTACAGGCGACTTCTACAGCTCAAAATAGTTAAAAAAGTTGATATGAATACATGTCCGCACTCTCTTTGTTTTCGAGCTATGACTCGTTTTCTACAACATTGGGGCTAAGACAAGTTCCATATTTTTCGATTTTATGAAAGCAGTGTATGTATTGTTTAATTTAAGTGTCACTTTGTTAGTGATGCTACATCGTGTGCAGTCTTGTATAGAATTAAATGGACATCATGTTAAACAATTACTGTAGTTACTGTAATTATTTTAAACCATTGTTGTAGAAAACGAGTCATAGCTAAAAAAATGAGTTTGCGGACATGTTTTCATATAAACTTTTTTAACTATTTTGAGCTGTAGAAGTCGCTCGTAAAGTTTGGCGCAACATTTTGGAAACACCCTGTATATAGACGCAGGTTTTGAGAGCATTGTCGTAAGTCTCTGCGATTGTAAAAGAATACCCTGTATGTCCCAAAAAATGGTTGCCATGAGTTATCTCGTGACCCCAGTAACGCGCCGAATCTCATCGGCAGTTACTAATCGTATTAGAAAGTTTGGATCAGCTTCGAAAAATTCGACATTGTTTGTTACGGTATCAAACTGTTTTAACGACACTCACGAGTGAATGAGTGCCAAATACTTGGACATGTCCGGGCAACGTCTACACTTACCCTAGAAATCGCACAAAACAGGCTAAAGGCCAAGGCTCGAATACGCTCAGGGAGATGGGTGTGGTCCTAGAAATGGTATACCACAAGGCAAGCCTGACGGTATGTATAGGATGTTAAAAAATAAATGGGCA
This sequence comes from Agriotes lineatus, assembly GCA_940337035.1. Classification (NCBI taxonomy): domain Eukaryota; kingdom Metazoa; phylum Arthropoda; class Insecta; order Coleoptera; family Elateridae; genus Agriotes; species Agriotes lineatus. Next base: position 75,752,050 of record OW679196.1, on the reverse strand, counting down.
CCACAAGATTTAATAGGGGATAACCCACGCTTAACCGACCCTTGAAAGCCAAACGGGGTAGGATATTAGTGTGTAGCCAATGACTCCCAACACATAAAGCGACAAATACACCGACCTACCTGTAATGCTACTAAACTGCTTTCAAGGTCCACTTCACATAAAGTCGGGCACAGTGTATAAATAATGCAACCTGAAAGTAAGCATGCACACACACGTGGGGGAAATTATAAGGCGTTATTCTACACACAATGTAAACACATCATAGCGTAATGTACGGCGAAACTACACCTAGCTAGGGGCGCTTTACCTCTGATGACTAACTATACATGCAAATGCAAGGCGCCTAGGTCCGGTAAAGGTATATGATTAATTTAAATGTAAATTCAAGCTGCCTGGCAAATCTGTGGTAATATATGACTAATTACAAAGGAGCGGACAGCCACCTGGGGCCTGTGACGCTATATGATCGATTTAAATGGAAATACAGCACTCTACCTTAATTAACGGCTTCGCTTGAAAGCTGATTGGCGGGAATCAGAGCGCTTCTAGCTAGAGTGTGTGAGCTGAGGATTGAAGTCGATAGTAGCACGCTAGAATCCCCCGTTATCATCAGGGAAGGAAAATGTAGGGCTTCCTTGGGCAATGACGAAATTAGCGAGGCCTGGAGCTCGCACGCTTGCACTAAAAGATCCTAACAGGTGTTGGACGAATACGCCTTCCAGGCTTATAAATTGCGACAAGCGGCTACGGCCATCGACATCACAGCGGCACCCACGTAAAACTCCACAACCTTTCACTATTACGCCTTGTTCAGAACTCTCCGAAGAAAAACCCACATGACGCCGTCCCAGGCAGACGAGCTGCTTGCAACGTGCAGGGAGGAAGCTATAAGCGACATGATTTCTGCCGTTCTACCGAATCTCCGAATCAGGGGGAGAGAAACAACCGTTCGACGAATTTTCTAGAACAAAGCTGTGTTCGAAATTCCAAAATGACGTACTTTCTAGAATAAAGCTGCGTTCGAAATCCCAAAATTCTAAATAAGCCCAGACAAATAATTATGAATGAAAAGATTAAAGTGGCCGTTACGGTTGCTTGAAATTGTGAACTACCAACTGCCTGAATACCATTTGATGAACTAACACACGTAAAAAAATATGACTGGAAAGCCTATATACAGCGAAATTGTTATTATTAAATAGAAAATACTCCAAGCAGCCGAATTTAAAAATTGCCTGACATGTTTTAATAAATCTGCTGTCTATGAAACTTTTGCTCGGAAGACAAGAATCTGAGAACTTGACCATACCAATTTATGTGTAGTATTTCTCAAAGGGCTAAATTCGGATATTTCCAATGGTGTAGCGATTGTGGAGACTTTAATAGAACGATCATCAGGTTTTGACTACAATTTAATTGTGACATTCGAGGGAGCATCATCGCCATACAATGCAATCATTCACTCCCGGATTGTTTTCGGATTGTTGCTTCCTCTTGTGAAATCGATTGCTTGAATTTGAGAAAACTGAGTTTCAAACGCAAACATTTATTATGTATAGGTAGATATTTTTCTTTAATTTCACTCCCAGCTCTATTAACATACAAGCACTGCACATGTAAAAAACTGAGAGGTTGTAGAATTTTAAAGTCGTTATTTTTCGATATAGCTGGTTGGAAATGCTGCATTATTCAAAGTTGCGTTTAAAATAAGTTTTCCACTGATTAATTGATCTACTGCACGTCAGGGAGAAGCGCTTTCTTATTACGGTATTGATAATTCATCACTGAACTATTGCTAGAGCATAGGAAATTGAAGTTGGTGTAAGAATGATTAATTGGAAAAGACTCCTCCTCTTACTGATTCCATAAAGCTTTAAATGGGTTTAATAGTAGTTTTCCAGAAGAAGTGGCTATAACGGATGTTGACTGTATTATTGTTGGTTTAAGATATTATCTAAAATGTCGTTTTTGCTTACCTTTTTTAACGGTTACTTTTCCCTAAGGACACATTTTAGAGTGTATTTATACACGTAGTGTCCAGTACGATAGAGTACGAGTTGAATAAGCTCAAAAATACTTGTTATAAAATTTAAAAATTGTTAATTATCCTTGTGTCACACATACTGCACATGAGTTAATATTTTGTGGGTATACTTATACAAAATGTTTATTAATGGATGGGTAAATTTAAAGATACCATGATCGTTTTGGATAGTTTGGTCCCTTTGAAACAAATTTTAAATATATGTAAATTTGATTAGAAATTTCTAAAAGCCTACGGATAGGCAGCTGAATGAGTAATATACATGTATACCTGTTCACTTCATTTGTGATTCTGAGCAGGCCTTGAATGTGAATATTTTTACCGGTTTATTAAATATTTAGTTACAAAAAGTTACTAATGTCAAAATGACATTGAGATTATGTAATCTCTGGAAAGTACTTTAGTTAAAGTAAACCCATTTGCGGCATCTTGTTGAACTAAAGGGATCGGTTATGTTATTTTCAACAACTTTAATTCACTTGTTAAATGAAGAATGATGAACTGTCAAATTTTGCGTTGACTTTCGTGATTTTTTTGTTACCAACTGTGTCTTACACAGTTAAAATAATTCAATGCAAAGCCAGCTCAGAATCACAAATGTGCATTTTTCGACAACTGTAAAAAACGTTGATATTTATGTATCACTATCAATGTTGTAGCGTGTTTTGGTGCCAAGCAAGGCATTTTAAAAAAGTTTCAATGCATTTAAAATTTGAAATGGTAAAAGTTCGTTGCATATGTGTTTTCGTATCAGGCACGTTTACAATATGAAAACAATGACCATGTCTTCTATATTGTCTCTCACCATTTCAACAAGTTCTTCGCGCCAGCAAACATCAGAAGCACCCATAATTAAGGCAACCTAAAACATACAAATCTTTAGAATCACCTTGACTTTTATCTTATGCAGTTAAATTTACTTTCATTAATAACTATATCACAGCTTCAGCTTTTTGTATAAAACATGTTGTCTTGTTTTGTTAAAATTTTTTACTTTTTAGTTGGATGTTCAACTAACTACCTTATTTTTTAAATACGGTACCAATTTTAAAAACTTCCACAATTCGATGTTATATTTGGCATTAAGCGTAGCTTTAAGTATAGAAAAAATAGGTCATAATATTGACGCCTTTATCATACCCGATTTTTCCTCAAAAGCACATTTTCCGAGATTTTCAAATTACTTCTGTGACTCGGCTGACGCACAAAAAACATTTATGTCTCGCACTTAATACATAAATAACTATTTTCTCTTCTCTAAATAACGACTTGCATTTACTACTAAAGGTTGTAATCTTTGAACAGATCGAGTTATTTTGTAATTTATATATAGTTTTCCTGAAACGAAATTTACCGTGTTACCCTAAAATGTGTAAACATTGCTTAACTACAGAGTCTTTGTCTTTAAAACACGTATTAACCCAACTTACTTACAAGACCTGTTAATTGTTAGTAGTAGGCTACCCTGATAGATTGGGGGTAAAGCGTATACAGGGTAGTGAAAAACTAGCTGCCCTCTTCCTGAGGGTGCATGGAGTTAGTTTTTAAAAATTGTTTTCGAATACTTATCTAAATTCTCTCAGAATCGATAGAGTAAAAATGTGACAACGCTGTTTAAGTAAATATACCATGTATTGGGCTGTTGCTATGAAACATAGATAAAGTGCAATGGAGTTTTTTCGCAATGTTGCGAGATCTAATGTATTCTTTATAAAAAAGAATCTTGAAATATTTGGTATATAAATAGAATATTTTGTTTGCAGGGTAGTTAACGAAGTATTTTTAGATAGCGTAAATCATGCACTTATTTCTACCTCAAATAGGTATAAAAAATTGCCTTAGCTGCTAAATTTGAAGGACAGTCGTATCTGCCCTGAAAAATTTCTATTGATAGTCAATTTATTATCAGTTGGTGAAGAACTGCAACGTAGAGCGCAGATAATGCGCTAGTTTCTCACCACCCTGTATTGAGACATATTTTTTATTTTTGTAAGTTTGTTGTCCACTTGGCATATGCAAGCGTGGACGATTGTTGTGCTGGAAACGATTTTCCACGATAATGAAAGAAGTTTGAGACATGACTAAAGTTACCAAAATTTTGTGGCAGCCTTCAGTGACCATTGAAGAGATGTCCTGGACAAGTGCGGTGGTTGCTTGATTTTAGAGGATGTTTGACAACGTTCTAATAATGAAGCACTCTGATTGTTTCAACAAGTAATTTCAAAGAATGTATTATAACTAAAGAGAAATATATTGGAAAACAAGTTATTTTCTTTGAAAAGTTTGCATTTTTATAACTAATTAGAAGAATGGTTCTTCTATATACAAATACGTTTCGTTAAACCAGTATTCTACTATCCCTTCTAACGATTGTGCTCTTATAACGGTAGAACACCTAGATCGATTCTGACGATATTCGGTATGACACTCCATATGGGTCATCGTTTGAGATGATATTGGTTATATTATCGGTGAATAAAACATGGGTGTCACGACACAGATTAGAGAGTATCTCTGAAATTGAATTACTTTTACGAACAAACAAAGACAAATCAAGCTAGAACCCGGGATATGAATATAGGGACGTAGATGTCCTATCTAAGTTGCTACAGAACGCTTGAACGTGGACACTTCAAAATGGATGTGACGGTTATGCACGAAATAATTCGGAAAATAAAAAATGTGCATATACACAGTATTTTAGAGCGAAAGTAACAGGAACACCCATGAATTTGGAACAGAATTTGTCGTAAATGAACGACTCCTAGATACAATAGAAAGGTTCAAACCAATAAACTACAGGATGTCCTGTATGAGATTGAAAAGACACTGGTATAGTTATTCGCTATTGGCTGTACAGAAGAAAAATATGAAGAATCGAAAAATGAATTGTACATGTTAGAACGCAATATTTAGAAAATGCAAGATATGTTAAAAATTCTCGAGGACCTTAATGCTAAATTAGAAATAAAAAAACCCTACCACCAAAAATAGAAATTCGCAACCTACATGACAGCTCAAATGATAACGGCCGACGGTTAGCACAGCTAGCGGCCACGAAACAACCTACTACGTAATACAATTATCACTGTTTAAACATAATAACATCCATAAATAAAGATGGATTTTAAACGATGGGAAAACTAAAAACCAGATAGCGCACGTTTGTTTGTTTGTTTATTAAAGACAAGATCTAGGTATGCGAAATTACAGGTACCTTAGACACCGACTGCTGTGGTCATATGGTCAAAGTCCTACCTATAATTTTACTCAGGCTAAGATGGACGCAAGGCATGGTAGCAACGTGTTGGATGTCAGGAATCGAAGAGGAGACGACGTAGACTCGGACCATTTTCTTGTCAGTGTGAAAATAAGAGCCAGAACAGCCACGACTATAAATATAAAAAACGGCAATGCGACAAAATGAAACACCGAAAAATTCAAAGAGAAAGCGGAAAAGCTGCAGTGTTAGACCTAACTATAAAACCAATTGCATACAGTACCAAAACCTATGGACGAATTTCAAAGAGAAGATTGTTAAAGCATTGGAGACGCCTGTATGGGAAAACCCAAGAAACCAAATAAGAATAGGTGGTACCACGGGTAATGTGAAAAACTACTCTCGGAGATAATATTGCAGCACCCAACAGAGAATAAGATACAAAAATTTAATGGTGGGGGAACTGAGACAAAAAGAGTACTAAGCTACTAAGAAGAGAAAATAATTTCAAACCCAGAAGCTAGAAGAAATGGAAGAGAGCAGAAGAACAAATTGCATAATACCATTTTGCAAAGAAGTAGCCATCATCAAAGAGGGTTTTCGACCCCAGAAGAACACCCTAAAGACGGAAAATGGAAATCTGATTGTCAGTAAAACTAAAATCGTAGTATCATGGAAAAGCTACTTCGACAACTTCTTAAATATTGATAAAGCAGAGTACCAAATCCAGAAATATTGTATTTAGCAGATAACCAGGTAGAAGCAATCCAAAATTTGAAAAACAACAAAGCTACGGGTACAGACACAATCTCTGCAGAGTGCCTAAAGCAAGCTGAAAATGGCTGAATTAAACATCTACAGATATTAATCGACCTAAACTGGGAAAAAAGAGTAATATCGGAAGAATGGAAAGAAAGCATAATAGTACAAATACACAATAGAAAATAACATAAAATCTCAGAACTATATGGGAATACCTTTAATCAATACACCTCGCAGATATAATACTACGACCAATCACTCCAATTACAGGGGAAGTTAAAGGCTTTCTGGAAAACCCTATAGTTAATCAACTGTTTACTACAATCAGACAATTGCTAGAAGAGAGCTGTGAATACAATAGGGACCTTCGCCAACTTTTCGTAGATTTCAAACAAGCATATGACAATATCAAGAAAGTTACATTATGGGACGCCATGGCAGAGTTAGGTGTACCCAGTAAATTAATGCGATTAACAAAAATCTGTTTTGACGGAAAACGTCAGAGTTGGTTTAATATAAATTGCGAACTAAAACAAGACGGTGAACTGCCACCTAGTCTATTCCACATTACTCTAGAAAAAGCAATAAGAAACGTAAAAATAGAAAGGCAAGTGTTCACAGCAGATGGGTTGCATCTGCTACTTGCTTCGCATATGATTTGGATGTTATAGGAGAAAGCACACTAAAAGCAAAGGAAACGTCTATGAAGCTGGCAAAATAAACTAAAAAAATGGGATTAACGATTAATGAAAACCAAATCAAATACAAGCATGTCACAGACAAAACAGGGACAGAACGTGACTATGAACGAATATAATTTTGCGCATGTCAAAGATTTTAAATATTTTGGAGGCATCATCAGAGCAGACAATAAGATTACGGAGGAAATTAAAGAAATAATACAGAATGCAAATAGGTGTTACAATGCACTACAAGAAGTTTTTATGTCGAAAACAATTACAAGGACATCAAACAAACAAATATGCAAAACAGTCGTAAGATCGATAGTAATGTACGGATCGAGACCTGGACGATTACCGAACAATACGAAAAGAAGCTTAGAAGATTTAAAAGACACATACTTAGGAGGACATACGGACCATGTCGAGACTCTAACACACACTTTCAAACAAGGAAGTGGGAGCATTATAAGTATATACATAGACAACAAGAACCGTATGTCAAGCATGGCAATAGATACCAACAGATAACAGATAACATCTAATCGAACTTAAAAATAATGGGTATAAAAACGAACAAGTTGTTATAGATAGCGTACGACTTTTTCCAGAAAACCGTCACTGTCAAGCAGATTTTATTTTTTATATTATAAGTGCAACAAATATCAAAAGTGCATTTTTTTCACGTCGTCAATGGTAACGTAAATAAATAATGGCAAACTTTGCGCATTGATAGCGATGGGTAATTTCCCCTTTTTTTGACGGTTGTCGAAAAACTACATTTAAAACGTTATTAGCCATTAAAGCATTACTGCTTGATCTGTATCATGATACCAATGTTTCATTCAAGAGGACATATCCGTCTGGAGCTTCATATAAAAACAATATCAACTGCATCGATCTAAGCGTTCTATTGTTTAAGCAAGATTAATTTGTTTTATTGGTTCCAGGATGTGTGGTTAAGTGATGTCCAAGTGTTTTAGAGATACCTACTCTTATTTTATTTAGGAAAATACGTGGGCAATTTATTTCTTACGTACCAACATATGTGCTGCCCTCCCATCTGCTCAATCTGTCGAGGATGTTGAGATCATTTTGGTGAATTCACATTGTTCTGTAGGTCCCAGGGCCATTTCCGTTTAAGTCGCCGAAAATTTGGTTGCTGGTTTAGCGGTGCTACGGTGTCGTTTGGATGACCTGCAAGTCTGTCATGATGTCTGGTTGCCCGGTTCAAAATTATGTCACGCACGTATGAGATGTTGGAATCTGTATGAAGAGTGTGGTTTGTTACATACGAAGGAGCTCCGTAAGTGTTCTTAATGTGTTGGACTGGAATCTTTGTATGATGTCTATGTTAGAATAGCTAGAACAGCCCCATAGTTCACAACCATACGTCCAAATTGGGCGTATGATACTTTTATATATAAGAAGTTTATTTTCTGTTGCTAGTGGAGACTTCCTGCCTATACGCCAGTACTTCATTTGCCTTGCGTTTCTTTTGTATCTGTCGTTTCCAAGTTAGCCTTTTGTGCCAGTGCAAGCTCAGATATTTGACTAATTCTGATTGTGGTATAGGGATGTTGTTAATGGTAACTGGGGGGAATATTCTTCATCGTGTTGCAAATGTTATATGTATGGACTTTGTTTCGTTCATATTGATTCTCCACTTGTCTTACCATTCCTCCAATAGATGTATGTGGTCTTGTAGTAGGCTTGTAGCTGTTTGGGGATCTTCTCTGCACGCAAGAACAGCAGTATCGTCTGCGAATGTTCCCATATCAGTATACGGCGTGCTTGGTATATCAGCAGTGAACAATAGGTACAGCACTGGACCCAAAACACTGCCTTGAGGAACCCCTGCGGTAATTGGCTGTAGTTGCGAAGTTTTACTGCCGAATTTTATTTGGAAGTAACGGTTAGAAAGATAGGATTGAAATAGGAAATAATACTGATGTAGAAATGTGCTTTGATTTTGGCCAGCAAGCCTTTGTGCCACATCTTGTCGAATGTCTACCTTGCGTCCACAAATACTGATGTGCAGTACTTTTTACTTTCCAGAGATTTTTGAACAATGTTTGATATGCGATGACATTGTGGAATGGTGGTGTCTGAATCCGAACTGATGTTTTGGGATCCATTCATCTATCAGTGTATCCTTATTTATTCGATTTTGGGCGATATGACTGGACTTCGTTTGGTGGTTTTCCAGGTTTCAATATTACTATGATTTGCGCCATCTTCAGTTGCGGGGACCAATACGTTAAGCGCAATATTGCGTTAAATAATGCTAGCAGTATTTTTTCCTCTCAATGGAAGCTGTTTAAGGATAAGGCCCGTTATGAGGTCGAAGCCTGGTGCTTTCTTGTTACTCAATAATTTTATCTCCTTATGCAATTCACCTATTGTAAAACCACGTATTGGTGGTGATAATTGTAGTGGAGCTTAAATTTGGTTTAAGAGCCAAATAAAAAAAAATGAAAAAGTACTTAAGCTTAGGGTCACTTTAAATATCTCAAAATTATTTTTAAACCATGAAAAACAGAGGATTACTCCAAGATGTTTTGCGGTCTCTTGAAGCCTTTGAGCTTTCCAAATACTGTACTCGTCGTGGCGTTACATATTGTTGGAATGTTTCATTTCGCACATCAAATATGCTAATAGAATATGAAAAACCTGGAAAAATCTAATTTAGTGTAGTAGCATGTGTCCCAAAACTCTCATTATCAAAGAGACACTGAAATAGTGTAGTAGCATCTAATGCATGAATGCAATTATATTTATTCTTAAATGTCAAAGTTAACATTTCACTTTTAAGTAACTTGTAGTTGCTGTCATAAATTATGAATTACATGTTTTCAATTTCGTTAAGGAAACCTTTGGATACCCATTATATGTAACAGTAGTTTATGAGCGACTTCTGGCATGTTTAATTGAAACAGGTAAAACCTTTTATCTGTATCAGCTCAAATAAAAAAGACTTAACAGCTTTGTTCTGATTACATTGAGAATTAAAATGTACCAAAGTTCAATTGTGTATTGTAGGTTTTAGAAGACTAAAGGTTTTATTACTGCAACTGATATACTTACTGTTCACCATTAGGTATGTGTTAAAATTTTGCCTTGTAATTAATTGTATAGTATATTAACATAGATTTGCAATGTAAACAATTTTTATTACAAGTAAAATAATATATTTGCATAGTGAAAAGTATATGTATTTAATAAACAGGTACTGACAAAAATATTAAACTCTCATTAGGTATTAAAAACTTTTTGCTTGCTAAAAAAATAAATTACAATAATTTAACACAATATGTACATACAGCTTAAATATATGCAATGATGATAAGTAATGTCTGAATAAACAGAAACATTTGCAGTTCTCATTATTTATTTAACATAGGTTACATTATAATATTAAACGAATATGTTACATAGTATGCATAACTGCAATAAAAAATTCTTAAAATTAATTGAATTTGAAATAAGAATGTGTAGAAATTTAAAATTTAACATACATTCTAAAATAAACTGAAACTGAAATAATAATAAAACTTTTAGAATAACGAAAACGAGTATCTATTAGTTTTACCCTGCATTTAATATTTTTGTATTTGACAGTGTCAATTATAAACTTAACATACACTGAACACAACTTGTTTTTGTTGGTCATAAAATTTTAATACCTTATATGAACACTACTTACTTTGCTTTAGTTGCCATTATCTTGGGTTAATATTTCATACCTAGCAACACTCATTTATACTAATAAATATAATTTTAGAATTGATGCGTATGTAGCGCAAAAAATTTCTTTCAGTAAAAAAATTTTATAATGATAGACTGCATATGTTGTTGTGCAGGGTGCGCTATAATATATTCCAATATTAATTTCTTATCTTCATCCTTTCTACTACATTTTTTTCAGGTTCTCATTTGTTTGTTGAATGTTTTTCGATACTGTGATTTTTCACTTATAACGTTGTTATTTTTTAAAATACACGTATTTTTATCGGTGTTGCTATAGACTATAGCTATAGACTGTACAAATTAATTTTAGTATAGTCAAGAGCTTCATTACAGTACTCAGTACGGTTATAGATAGATATTACCACACTCATTGCGGTAATATATATTACCGCACACCATTGAACCAGAATTTATCGATGAAGATAAAATAGTGAACAATACACGTTTGTTTATGTGACTTAACGAAACTCGTTTGATTGCTGCAAAATCCGGCTCACCGCCTAGTTCTGGCAATCAAACTTATTTCGTTAAGATGCCAATAATCACACTAGTATCGTTAATATCCGGCAGACTGAAAATAACATCGTAAGGAATCAAATCGTTTACATTATGGCTAATGAAAGATACAGAAATTGCTTTCAAGCAGTCAAATCAAGACCCGGAGCAGATATAGGCTCGGATCATACACCACTTGTTGCTACAATCGAAACAAGGTTTGAGAGACTGGCAAAAGCAAATAAAAATTTGATTGGTTAAAGAAGAAGGAATAAAAGTTGCCGAAGATCTTAACAAAGAACTAATAACATTGAAAACAAGTCTAGTACCCACGCAGAAGCAATTAGCAGCAAAAAAAATTGAGGAGACCTTAAGAAACACGGCACAGAAACATGTTAAACCTGGCCCAATTATTAAGAAAAAGGAATGGATGACTGAGGAAATCCTCAAGATGATGAAAAGAAGACGTGAGCTTAAAATGTAAGTCAGACTGGTTATGGAATTATTGATAGAGAAATAAAAAGACAAATCAGGAAAGCAAAGAAGTGGTTAAACTCAAAATGTAAAGAAATTGGCATGACAGTTTTAATCTACATAAAGGGTTCGGGAGGCTGCGGGAATGTATCGATCCAAAACAACAGGAAAACTGAATACAAAGAATCGAGAAGATAGACGTATGGAAAAAATACATAGACACTTTTCAAGGGTATAAGATATAATACCGACACTAATAACTGTGAAAAAAGATTCTCAAGAAAGACCTGAAGAAGGCAATCTCTTCTCTTCTCTCTTTAGCCTTCTTGCACCCAGTATTGGGTATAGGCCTCCCTTAACTGTCGCCATCTTTCTCTGTTTTGTGCGATTCTTAACCACGGTAGTCCTGCAATTTTCTTGATGTCGTCGTACCATCTTGTTTGTGGTCTTCCCCTATTTCTTCTCCCTGACCACGGTCTCCATTGTATTATTCTGGCGTTCCATCTGTTATCTTTGGTTCTGGCTATGTGTCCTGCATAGTCCCACTTTAGATGTGCCGCTCTCTCAATTACATCCGTTGTTCCGGTTCTTTGTCGTATCCATTCGTTCCGCCTTTTGTCTCTTAGTGTTATGCCCAAAATGGACCTCTCCATAGCTCTTTGTGTAATCTGTAATTTTGATCTTATCTGTTTAGTGAGGGTCCATGTTTGTGCTCCGTATGTTATAACGGGGAGGACACATTGATCAAAAACCTTGGTCCGCAAGTGTAAGGGAATTTTCTTGTTTTTTAATATATAAGATAGTTTTCTGAATGCTGCCCATCCCAATCGTCGATATTGTGTCTCCTTGTCTTATGCCTCTGTTGACCGCAAACTTCCCTGTGCTTTCGTGTACTTTCACAGATGAAGTCGCTTGTTTGTATATATTTTTGATTAAAGTTGTATAACGATAGTCTATTCGTGCGTGGTTTAATCCTTCTATTATGGCCCAGTGTTCGATAGAGTCGAATGCCGTTTCGTAATCTACAAAGGCCATGTAGAGTTCGAGGTTATATTCTACTGCTTGTTCTATAAGTATTCTTACCGTTAGTAGATGATCGCATGTACTATAGAAGAAGGCAATAAGAAATGGAAAAGATGTGAAAGCCCTTGGATTTGATGGAGTTCCTATGGAACTCCTCAAACTGCTGGATGGTGACTCTATTAACCTGATTACAAAGTTATACAATCTTATAGCTTGTAGCTTGAACAACCGTCCACGTTCGATCAGAAGAGTTAAGCAACACTCTTTCTGGTCAGAACTTGGATGGAAGATTCACGACTGCTTCTCTCGGCGCCTCGTGGTACGGCTGCCATGAAAATAGTTGGTCCAGGTTGTCATAATAACATCATGACAGTCGTTAGTGGGGTTGGAAGTCTCCATAAAATGTACAGCGACGCCTATAATTGGTCTAACGGCTGTTGGCTGGGTGCCAAAATAAATCTTCTTCTTCTTTTTGTGCCTTATCCGGTCTCCCTGACGTTGGCGATCACTTCGGCGAGTTCTTCTTTATTTTGGGCTATGCGAAATAACTGTTCAACCTCTTTTATTCCAGTCCATTCTCTAATATTTCTTAGCCACGATATTCGTCTTCTGCCGACGCCACGTCGGCCTTCAATTTTTCCTTTGAGGATCAGGTGTAAAAGGCGATATTTTTCTCCTCTTAATATATGTCCAAGATATGAGATCTTACGGACTTTAATTGTGATTAACAGTTCTCGTTCGGTGTTAGCTCTCCTTAGTATATCGTTATTTGTTTTGCGTTCCATCCAAGAGACTCGAAGCATTCTACGGTGTATCCACATTTCAAATGCTTCTAGACGTTTTAACACTGGAGTTTTAAGTGTCCATGATTCCATGCCATATAATAGGGTAGACCATATATAACATTTCATCATTCTTTGGCGTAATTTTAGGTTAAGGTTGTCGTTACAGAATAGAGATCTCATTTTATTGAACGTGTAGCGGGCTGTTTCAATTCGAAATTTTATTTCCCTGCTGGGATCAAGGTCATATGAAATTTGGCTTCCTAGATATTTAAATGAGTTAACCCTCTCGATTTGTGTCCCATCTAGTGATAACTGTGCCTCGTCATGGTTCTGGCGGCTGAATACCATAAATTTGGTTTTGTCTGTATTAATTTTAAGGCCAAATGATTCTCCAATGGAGTTTATTTTTTCTAGAAGCAGTTGTAGGTTTTGTATGTTATCTGTAAGAATCACTGTATCGTCAGCATATCTGATTGTGTTTATTGTTACACCATTTATCTTGAGTCCATTTTGTGTATCCTCCAGTGCTTCTTTAAACACACGGTCTGAGTATAGATTAAAGAGAAGAGGGGCGAGAATACATCCTTGGCGCACTCCTTTTTGTATTTCGATGTCATTAGTCGTCAACTCTCCAATTTTAACTTTAGCTTTTTGGCGCCAGTACAGGTTTTTAATTACCCGTAAGTCTTTCTCATCTATTCCAGTTGTTTCAAGTATCTCTAATAATTTTGTGTGTAGTACAGTATCAAATGCCTTTTGGTAATCAATAAAGCAGGCAAATATATCTTTTTGTTGATCATAACATTTTTGAAGGAGAACGTTTATACCAAGCAATGCCTCCCGTGTTCCGAATGAATTTCTAAAGCCAAGTTGTTCGTCGTCTAGGTTTGCTTCACATTTATTGCGGATACGCGCGTGTATTATACGCAGGAATGTTTTTAGGAGATGGCTCATTAGGCTTATTAACCGGTAATCATCGCACTTTTTAGGATATTGTTTTTTTGGTATTGTTATGAATGTAGAATGCAACCAGTCTTCTGGGATTTCGCCTGAATCATATATTGTATTAAATAGTTTTATAATAAGGTCAACGTTTCTTTCTTCTATTAACTTAACCATTTCTATTGGTATTTGATCTGGACCAGTAGCTTTTCTATTATGTGTTATAGATAGAGCATGTAGCGCTTCTGACTTCAGTATGCGTGGTCCTTCACTATCTTGTTCATTGTTGTTTGTTTCTATTCTGTTGTCTTTGAATAAAGTCAGTATATACGTTTCCCAAGTCTTAATTATCTTTTCTTCTTCTATTATCGCTGTGTTTGATTCGTCTATAATGATTACAGGCGTACGTACTTTGTATTGACCAGCAACTTCTTTCAGTTTCCGGTGCATATTGAAATAATCGTGTTTTGATTGAAGGAGCTCTATTCTTCGCATTTATCTCTCATCCACAGTTCTTTGGCCTCTTTAATTTTTCTTCTTATTTTCCTTTGTAGTTCATAATATGCCGTTTTATCGTTTTTTATTTTTCTTCGTTCTTCCATCGTGATAAGAATTTCATCTGTCATCCATTTATTCCTTTTGATTCTTTTCATTAGTCCTATTTGATTTGTACTTACTTCGTTAATTATATTTTTTAAGTTGTTCCACTGGGTGTTTACGTCTTGTTCTTCATTTCTAGGGAGTTTATCTAGTTTTTCATTAATTTCGTTTTGAATTTTTTCTCTAAATTGTTGGTGTTCCAATTTTCCAGTGTCGATCGTCTTGTAGGTTGATTTTTTTTAATACACTTAAGTCTCAGCTTCCTGTCTGCTACAAGCAGGTTGTGATCTGAGCCGATGTCTGCTCCAGGGTACGTAGTAACTCTTTTAATGTTGTTTTTGTAGCGTCTGTTAATCAAAATGTAATCTATTTGGTTTCTTTTTGGTTCTGTGCTATTTGGCTCATCTAGAGGAGATTTCCATGTATATAATCGTCGCTTTGGTAGATCAAACCAGGTATTTGTTATGATCATGTCTTTTTCCTGGCAAAATTCATTAAGCCTGTCTCCTCTTGAGTTGCTCTCTCCGAGTCCGTATTTCCCGATTATATCCGCACGCTGTCCTTGTCCAACTTTGGCATTGAAGTCGCCAATTATTAACGTTATCTCGTTGTTTTTGAGTTTACCTACGATACTGCTCAACATTTCGTAGAAATTTTCAACTTCGTCATCATATTTTTTATCGGCAGTTGGTGCATATATTTGTAAAATGTTTATGTTTGTCGGCTGTCCATGTAGTCTAAGTAGCATTATTCTGTCCGAGATTGGTGTAAAGTTGTAGACATATTTGGTGTGTTTTGCATCAACGAATATTCCAACTCCATTTCTGTGGTGTTGGTCGTCTTGTCTACTTCCAGAGTAGTACAGTATTCCATCTTGATGGTTACACGTTCCCGTTCCTGGCCATCTAAGTTCACTGATTCCCAAAATGTTGATTTTCAGTCTTTTCATTTCATTCACTGCATTATCCAGTTTTCCAGCCATATAGAGGCTTCTGACGTTCCACGTTGCGACTATCATTTTCTGTTTCATTATACTGCATCGGGTGTTTCTTAGCACCCCCTGCCCATTTAAGGGCTGCCCGGGACTGGAGGCCATTTCATTTTCGTTGCTCGCCATAGTAATATCCTGGGAAAAGTTACACTGGAGTAGTATCCCGTTGCTTTCTCCAGCAGTTTTCAGCCGCCCGCGCCCGCCCCTAACCTGGGAAACAGAAGCTGTTTGCAGCCGCCCACTCTGGGTCAGACGCTGCAGTTGCCTGTTGGTCCGCGGGAGGTGTTTTATTTCCCTCCTACCCGGCATATCTACCGGGAATTCCCCTATCCGCCACCTGGGGACGCGCCCTCTAGGGGTTACAGGCTCCCCCGAGGGGGAGTATAAATAAATAAATATACGAAAACGGGGAAATTCCTGAAGAGTGGCTACATTCAACTTTCATCCCTATTCCTAAGAAACACACCACTAAGACCTGTGGAGACTATAGAGCAATAAGTTTAATGAATCGCCTACTAAAGCCCTTCATTAAAATCATTGACAGCCGTATCTAAAGTCGTAGTGAAAAACAAATGTTCAACGCTCAGTTTAGTTTCAACAACGCACTAGGAAGTAGGAAAGCGCTGTTCAGAAAATAAGTTCTAGTGCAAAGACGTAGAGACGTAAATTGTGAGGTGTTTGCCTGCTTCATAGATTACGAGAAGGCTTTTTACAGAGAACAGCACTCAAAGCTAATGAACATCCTATGCGAAGCTGGACTAGATTACAAAGATGTGCGTATTACTTCGAGCCTATACTGGAACCAAACCGCTGACATAAGAATTGAAGGATAAAGTTGCAATTCAGGGGGGGGGGGTCGTCACGGCTGCGCTTCGTTATGTTGAACCCGTTGTTGTGAACACATTGTGCTATGTTTATTGTAGTTTATAAATCTTGATAATTTTAAAATAAATAATAACAAATCATGTTTAACTAAAGGCAGTAATTTTTATAATGGGTGTTCAAAAACTCTCACGTTTGGAGTTAGCGATTATTCGGTTGAACGTCGCTAACCGTATGTCGGTTTACTAGTCAAACGAGCTTATCTTTGGATTACTTCATTGGACGTTTTGAGGTTATGATAAAGTTGGTTCTCTCTTCTATATAACTATTTATTTTATTTACTAAAAATTGTATTACCAAGAATATTTCTTTTTCGGTGTAAATCTGTTGCTTTCTGCTTGGTTTTTGGTTAGAGCAAAAAAAATCATAATAGAAGGTTACTTTCACATTACAACAAAAGTTGACCTATTCAGTAGAAAATTGCAGAAGTGACTGAGATAATGTAGAACGAGCCCCACACTTCTGTTCGTCACTTGTAGCAACAAGTAAATCTCTCTGTGAGGACTTGTCATACAATTTTACCCAAAGGTGTCCACGTACACCCCTATCGTTTAACAGCAGGTCATGAACTATTAACACACGATATTCTTGATAGGCTACGTTTCTGTCAATGGTTTACGTGTGCCTCCAACAATCAAGATATGCTCAAGAAAACGTTGTTTATGGCAGAAGTTTGGTTTTAGAACCAAGTATTTGTTAACTCGCAAAATTATTGCGACTTGTTTATGGTCTTTCATCAAAAAATAAATATTTAGAACACCTATTAATAATTTGGAAGGATTCACACTGCGAATTATTAAGAAGTTTGAAGAAATAAATAATATTCCTCAATTTTTAGAAGATGCAGTGAAAGGAGTCAGGAATAGGGATGGGCGCGTGAAGTTAAAACAGTCTGGTCACGGCGAGTTCCGTCGTGAACGTGAGTAATATTTGAAAATGGGGCCGTGAACGTGAATGAAAATTGCCAAGGCGTTTCACGTTAATTTCAAGTTAAATATTTAGTAACAAATAAAAGACTGCAGGGTGTCCCGCTCCCCAGCTGCCCATCCATGTCAAAAATCTAGAGCTGGAGTGCGAGGTAATTATACTTCTGTGTGGAGGCTGCAGTGGCAGAGCTTCGCACCTGTGTTGTGTCTATAGTCAATAACGTGTCTGCGTCTATAGGCGATTTGTACTTGTATCAGTAAGGGAAACGTCAGTGCCAGTGACAGCTTTTTGTATTTGAAGACGGTTGCAAGAAATGTTTTTGCTAGAAATCACTATTTATCCCTTGTTGTAAGCTATTGTAGTCAATTTTTATTTATTTCGTTTTGTGTCTACTATTGCAATGTATCACATAAATTATTTTATGTCCAAATATATTTTATTTTAGAGTTTTATTACTAAACCATATAATTGCTATTCGAGAAATTTTTTGAAGTTTTTGGTTTCAACTTATTATAAGTATGCTATTTTTCTATTTCAAAACAATGTGATTACAGTTGGACCACTGTAAAAGCATCAACCCTAGCAAGCGTATTAGTGGAAATATATTGACGGCAACGACGAGTCGGCGATGACCAATCGGCGATGCTAATTGTCCTAGACCTGAATACAAATTTAGTATTGCTTTAGAGATAAATTGTTTAATTATCGCAAAGTAATTTTATGGTGATGTATTTTCAGATAGAAATGATCATAATCAAATGAAAAACGCTGACATATATAAAACTTTGATAGACTAATTAATTAATCTATATCATAGAAAACTTATGATACGTCACTTGTGATATTTTACAGACAACGTCAATGATGTATTAAGGGCAAAGTTTTATAAGATCAAAGTCAATAGATATATACAGTGTCGATACGAGTAACGTTTAATATAAGGCATCGTTAACAATCTAATCTCCGCAAAATTTGCTCTCTCATTCATGTTGACGTTAATGTGAGAGTTCTACTTGTCAGTGTACGTAAAAAGATTGTTGTGCTGAAGGTGTTGTAAAATAATTACAATATTATGCATACATGCATATATAATTTTTAGCCGTTTTTATCTTTTGGTGGAGGTCCATTTACACCGCGCAGGAAGTGCAACAGAGGTAATGAGTCGCATATAAAATGACAAATAATCGTAACTAGTGCCTTTGTGTATTCTCCTCGGTAGTTATTATATCCTGGAATTAATTGTCAGATCTCAGTTTGACAGTGGTGCAGGCAATGCAGCATACGTATATCAAAACAAGCAGAGACACTCAAGCCCTGAACCGTAATGATTTGAAGAAATCTCGGAAATTGACTATTTCACTATTACCATACATCCTTTGCCTTAGGCGAGTTAACTAAAAATGTTACACTTCAGGTAGCTGCTGTAAGTAACAAAAAACAATTAAATGAAAGGAAAACATATAATATATATAACATACCAGTAAATTCAACTGCTTTTCAGATATGCTCATTTCAACGTGCAAAAACAATTTCAGTACCATAAGATTCTTTATTTCCAGGGATAACAAATAAACGCCATTAAAATGCGAATTTAAACCCTCATAACTCTTGAAGCACAACAAAAAAACCAGATTTGAAAAATGAAAACTGAGCTACGATTGAAGCCAGTAATAAGAAACACAAAATAGAAAGAAAAGAAGGAGAATATTAAATTTGAAAAGCGTTTGAATTTAGGGAAGGAGAATGATGTATCAGAAGAAAACTCATAATTTTTTTTTTTAAATAAATAATAAATTTAAAAATTTTGAGCGCTCTGTATAGATTTAATGACCAGAGAACAGAAAGAGAAATATTATTTCAACATTTAATGTAATTACGTATAGTACTTCGGTATATTAGATTTTGTTTTTTTTTATCTGATTTCATTTGATAGTGGAGTTAATTTACTCATGTATTTCTCATTTTTTCTTGTTTTTTATTTCTAGTATTAACAATGAATGCATTTTTAACTTGGTTGGCTTAATCTGGTTTTATATGTTGTTTGAAAAATTATTATTTTATAGGAGTTTGTTTGTTATCTCTGAAAATAAAACATCTTAAGGGGCTCACATTATTTTTTAAGTTCAAACTTGCGTATCTGAAAAACAGTTGAATTTAGAGGCATAAAGTAAGATATCAAAAGAAAGTCTATTAAAAGAGATTTCCATTACAAAAAATAGCTATTTGTATACCAAGGCACTGAAGTTTAGGTTTTCATCACGAATTATGAATTTAGCTGCGGAGGCCTGTAGGGCACAAGTAAATAAAAAACCACATGAGGGATAAAAACGAACTTCAGGGCCGAGGGCATTATGTTTTTTTTAATCGAGGGCCCGCAAAATTTACGAAAAATTAATCAACTCTTGTAGGTTATGTTGACGTTTTTTGTCAACCATCTGTCACTCCTCCACCTACAAAAAGTGGCAAAAGAATGAATTGCTTCACTGCCGATTTTTGGTACTTTAATAACGGATTGGGCATTCTTCACTGCCGATTTGAAAAAAAAAGTATATAATTTTATGTTAACGTTTTTTTCATTAAATCGTTTCTGCTACTTACAGCAGGCGCCTGAGGTTCAACAATTATCTGCATAAAATCTTTAATATCTGCAAAACTGTTGACGTTAGACCAATATAAAATTACAATAATGTGATGAATATTTCAACACAAAACTTTCAAGCTACTTAAATAAATTAATTCCAAGGTCAAATAAAATCAGATTTAAAAAACAAAGGCCAATACACCAAAATCCTATACGTAATTACATTAAATGTTCAAATAGTTCTCCTTTCATGCTCCGAGTATTAAAGCTTTACAGAGAACTCATGATCAGAAAATTAATTATTTTGATTTATTGAAATCCAAAATAACAATTTTAAGACACTTTAAATATATTTAGGTTTTAAAAGTGCTTTAATATGTTCAATAAAACGATATTGGTTTTAAAGTTACCTTACGATAAACTAAAAGTTCTTAAAAGACCACTTATTCTTATGCAAAGAATTTAATGCACTCTTTAAATAAAAATAGAAATAACTATTGATCTTATACTGGTTTCATAATACTCTTGACATTGGCTATTTTAAAACTAATTTGCTATTTTAAAGGATTAAATAGCAAGTTGGTTTTAAAACAATACAGTTTGGAACAAATAGTTTTAATGTAGTTTTATGGAGTACCTACCCTTGATGTATTCATTAAAAGCGATTAATAAAACTATTTTATCTTACGTCTATACACTCAATAAAATTCCACATTAAATCCAAAAACATAATTTTTTACATTTTAAAGAGTACATTAAGAATATTTTAAAGCTTAAAGGTTTTAATTTAGTCAATTTGGTTAGAAGAAATGCCTTTTGGATTTTTGACGACTTTATTAAAACTAATTCTACTCACTCCACATTTGGAGAAAACGCCATCTTCTCAATAAGCTAATTTAGTGAACTAGTGCAGTTCGCGTGTACCTACTTTATATGTGAAAGAAAATTAGAACACATATTTAAAATGGAAAAGTATTTTAAATTAAAACCAAGTGGCAATTTAAAAAAAAGCTAAGGGCAGAAATAAGTAAGTTTCAAAATGAAAGTAAAAATGATACAACTGGGAGAAGCCTATTTGAACCAATGGAAGAAAACCTTAGTGCAGATGAAACCAGCTTCACTACTGAAGAGTGTCCTTCCACGTCATCTTTCAATTCTTTCGATCATAATAGCAATCACAAAACCGGCAACATTTGTGAGGTTAGGATTTCATTCGTGCGCAAGACCACTTTAAATCAATAAGGCGACGAGTTTGAACATATTAAAGCAACTTGGTTTTAAAATGAAATGTAAACAGATATCTGCGAGAGTAATTGTACTTAAAGTGGCAAATAAAACGCTGTTTTAAGTTTAGTAAAATTTAAAATGTTCTATAAATTCAGTTTTAATCTAGATCACATGTTTTATATGGAATACAGACTCCGCCATGATGGACATTTTCAATGGCCAAAGAAAAAAATATTATTATTGAAATATATGCAATTTAATAAGAGAATGCATTTAGATGCAAAATAAAATTTGACGATATTTTAAAAATATTTTTTAAATAATAGAAAAACACATTAAATTGATGGCGTTCGAGTTATGTAGAAGTATTTTATTATGTTTTGTCAGAAAAGTTCTATTCATTGGTAAATTCTTTGCCAGAATAGTTTGCATTTGAATATTATTTTATAATCTGCTTTATATACGTATGCGTTACGTTTTAAATATTACTGCTCTGCTATTATAGAGACTAACAAAAGTTGTCCGACTTTAGTAAACAAAATAAAACTCTTTTGAGATTAGTTATAAAGATTCTCATGGTAATTTAGTCTGCCGCAAATATATTTTAAATGCAAAACGTTAGTCAATAAGTTTTAATACAAAAATGTAAAGTTGCCTTGAAGAACTCTTTAAGAATATAAAATTAAAACTAAATGGTTTTAATATAGTTTTTAATTTAGTCTTGAAGGCCCTTTTAGGATGGGCCCTTTTTTGGCTAGAAGCTGCGTTATGGTGGTCTTGGGGCTGTCTTGAAGATCATTTGGTTTTATTCGAAATTTTATTGTATAGTTCCAAAGCGAACAAGATCGCAATAAGAGCATTACTACTATTTGGTATGGAAAACCCTGTATATCCCTGTATTTTTGAAAAGTACTTTTAATGAGATTTCTCCGACATTTAATTTTCTAGCCTTAAATAAGATCTTTTTTCAGATTTAGCTTTCTCCTGCTTTTTTCGTTTTTTCCGTATTTGTTGTTTCCAGTTTTGAGTCATGGCTGGATTTTTGATTTCTAAACTTGGTTTTATCTTTTGTTTGTAAAACTCGAGTGCTTAAATCATTATTTTAACAGCGTTTGTTTGTTATCTCTTGAAATAAAGCATCTTAAGGTGCTTAAATTGTTTTTATGTTCAAACGCACATAACTCAAAAACAGTTGAATTTAGAGGTATGAAGTAAGATATCAATAGAAATCTCATTGAAAAGAATTTTCAAAAATGTAAAAATATACAGGGAGTTTTATTTGAAAAGACATGGAAATTATTAAATTTGCAAATGTTGAACACACTGTATAGCATTAATACCCACATCCACCATTTTACACTTGAAAGCTAGTTCGCGAAAATTATAATTTGTTGGTAACGTTTTCCTTCATTCAGTTGTTTTCTGTTGCTTATAGCAGTCGCCTGAAGTTCAGCATCTTTTTGCATAAAATCGTTAATATATCCAAAACAATTGACGTTAGACCCATACAACTTTATATAAAAATTATGAGTATTTCAATGGAAAACTTTTAAACTACCCAAATAGAGGGTGTTCCATTTAAAGAAAAGTAAATTTTATTCTCTACACTTTTTTGAGCCACCCTGTATAATCAAAACTATTTTAGTAATGTGCACCCACATTTGTACCTACAACTTGTATATACACAATATTCATGTAACTCTCATAGTTTTAGAAGTATCTTCCACCCCTGCTTCGTTGCGGGACCCTGTATAGTTCTCTAAGCAGCAAATAACCCTAGCTTGAGAAAATAAACTTATTGTAGACATGATTGACAGTAACATTTTAAAGTAATTATAATTTTTTCATATTGCAGCTGCCACTTAAAATTCAGATTCCCACAGCTAACAACCTTTGCCCTAGTTTTTTTGTAACAATAGTACTTACCGGACTCGTTTATAAACTGGTTGATAGTTGCTATTAGATCGGTATGCAATAAAATAATTACTTGGATATCAGCTGACAGTAAAAAATATGGTAATAAAGGTATCGCGAAGACAGATTACTAAGTTGAACATATATGTGATTTATAAATTATCTCTAAACTTAAAAAAAAGATACAACTGGAAAAGGTCATGCATGTCATTAGTCTGGTTTGAATTAAATAAAAAAAGCGATTACTCGTAGTAAATAAAAATAAATAAAATTGGAAGTCAAATTTCTTCTCTATTTCCGCATGCCCTAGGCGATCAGCTACTTCTCTCATAATTCTAGTAATTAATGAATAATAATCAAATAATTCTGGATTTTTACTAGTACTAGTTTTCCTTGAAGTCTAGCCAAAATTTCCGTTGTTAGCCAGAAACAATTAAGTACTTGTCAAAAGCAACACGTGTAAGCACGTTCTAAGTTTTGAAAAAGCGCGCTGTTGCCACTAATTCCGAAATCCTTAAATTCTGAACACGCAGAGCAGCAGTACCTTGCTCGACTACTGTCAAGAGCACAATCCATAAACAATTTGGCACGGACATCAATCATGCTACGCCAAAAACCACGTGCGATTGTTCTGGCATTGGCAGCGCCGGCTTAGATATAAAACTTGGCAACGGAGTCGCATTTTCTATTTTTGCATATGTTCTTACAGGCTACTTCGACAGGTAGCGGTAGGCAATCACGTCCGGAAAGAACCAGCCGAAGCTCGCATTCCAGCACATGTTGTCCGAAGCCTGCAGTATCGTTCCAGTATCAAGTGCTTAAACGAAGTGCTAGACTTAATTTTACAATTAAGAGTGTAAACAATATGTTGCTATCGCAGCTGCCTGTCAGTTACGAAGATTGCTGCTGATCGATCATGCGTGCGTTTGGTAGTGCAGGGATTTTCGGGGGACGCTTTCCTCAGATTTTGGCGGTTTTTACGGGTAAGTACCCAAATTTCATCACTATTTATAATAATTAGCACCATTCGTACGAGGAAAACTAGATTAGTACATATTTTCAAGGTAAATATAATTATATCACTATTGTTTTTTTTTAAATTTTTTACTTAAACATTAATTATTTTCTATGGAACTACAAAATTTCCTGTTACTAATATGTAGCTATGGGGAGTATGTTATTTCTAAGAACTGAAATTCTTTTTAAAATAATATTGAAGGTCGCACTGTCATTTTCGAATTGATGATTGTTGTTCTCTTTTGTTTGTATATCAGCTGATTTGATCGATAAATTTTATAATTATTGAAATAAAGCAGTGTTTTTCAAACTGTGGGCATTTTCTGGCATACTTATGATGAATTACCAGTGTACCCTTTATTGAAATAGGCACATATAAGGGGTGGGTCAAATATGTGTAATATAATTTGGAGGGCATGTCAGGCATTCAAAAATAATGACATTGTTCAAGAATGATCATCCGAAATGACTTTTGAATATTGAAATCGACGTTTTGGGTTCTTTAATATTATAACTTTTTAGTTATAAGTAGATCATATTTTAGGGTTTATCAATGTATTTGGGGCAATTAAAACGTTGGTTAAAAATTATATCGATCAGTTTCCCGAATTTAATTACTATAATAACTTCTTGAAAATTGCGATTGCATTTGTTGCAAAACTGTTTAAACTAACAGAGGCTTTTAAATGGATCTTATTACTTATTTTCGGACACGAGAATTCATTTTGGTAATTATAGTACATAATTTTCAACCACCAAATATAATGCGATTCTGCGATTTTTACATCTGTGGTACAGTAACAAATAGAGTGTTAATAATAAATGTTTTATAATTAAAACAACAAAGAAGATTTTCAAGATCACTGGTTTAAGTAGTTACAATGTTTGCAAGCTCAAGGGCGTACGCACTTTATCTTCATTCTCAAAAATATTGAAGATTATCTGGTAAGATACCTACTTTCTTTTATCTAAAAATAATAAAGGCTTTGTTTAAATTGGTTATTTTTATATATCTGCAAATAGATTTTATCGGATTATAGCACATTGTTCAAACCTTCTACTTGTGATAATTGAAGCCGAGGTAACCTTGAATAGAAGCTTTTTGAAAAGTAAAAGTTGTTGTGCCATTGGGAAAATATAATTTCACGTTGTTATCAGTTCAATATAGTTTTTAGTACTATAGTAACTGATGCTTCAATCACGGATATCTCCCAAGAAATACGCTGATTGTGTGTACATTCCAGTGAAATTTCTCCGACAGTAAAACATGCAAAATGATTCCTTCTTGTTCTGTGAATGCAAAAAAATTAGTTGTTGCGATAGCACTGACTTTCGCTCATTCTGAGAATGTATTGTAATTGCCTTAGGCTAGCTTCAATTCTACAGGGCCGGCTTTAGCAATCAAAACACAGATTACTATTTCCTAAGTATAGAGTTTAGGAAATATGGGGCATCCTGTAATTTAATCGTTTGAAGCCTTGTTAACATCGCCTTGTTGGGAAATTGGTCTCGCCCCTTTGATGCGGTTTTAGGAATTAAGACCCCATGGTTGCCAAAGCCGGATTGAGGAATCGCAGACTGTTGGAGTTTCTGGGGTTTAAACTTAGATTTTCTGGTCCCAGTGCTATTGTACATAACAGATGAAATATTTGCTCAGTTTCTTTTTGCAGTTTACAGTATTTTAAAAACTTGAAGCTTATTCATTTTTATAATATAATAAAGATTAATGAATTGCACAAGAAATTATATTTAAAATCAAAACAATAATCAACTAAAATTCAGATTTGAATTATTTCCAACTTTTATTTGGTTTCTTAGACGTAGAAATAACCCGAAACTGAAATTTAACCAAATGAAGTAGACTTTTAATCTATGTTCTGACATAAAAACTCATTGAAGGAAAAGGAGCGAGTAATTAACCTGCCTCTACAAGTTCAATAATGGCTGCTTGTAATTTTACCAAGATAATTATTTTGAAATTTCATTTTAAAATTCCCATATGTGATTAACAAAAATCTTCCATCATCAGAAATAAGTGAGTGTGTCAGGATTTTATAGTAGGCTAGTTATGGTAGTCTTTAAATAGTTATTATACTGAATTACTTTTTGTAAATGATGGCTTATATGTACAGCACATTTAGTAAAATGTAATACCTACATAACGATAACAGGATAACTGCCGTAGCATTAATTGAAATTAGTATTATTTGTAGCCGCAATTTTTATTTTTGAAAAATAAATCTTGCATGTTAGTTCCTAGAAAGTTTTAGTGTTTGCATTCATCACAGTTGAAATTCAGAACCCGTGACTTGATGCATAAAAATAACGACGCTTTAGGTTGGCACATTGCAAATAGTAATTTGCGATACAAGTGCGTAAAGCTACTCTTTAGGTACGAGTGGGTTAGAGTTAAAACGCGAGTAACTAAAGATACTTTACGCATGTGTATCGTACACTATTTTATGTACGATAGAATCTATAAAACACGGTAAATATTAAAAACAAATGTAAATTAGGATTACCAGCAACCGATCGTAATTTTGCGCGTTTTAAAAATTTTAAAACAAGTTGCTACAACTTGCCTAATGAAATCTTTTAAACACGTTACTACTGACGACGTAAACTAATGAAAACATGTTAGTCAACAGTCGTTTTACAAACATAAAACTGCCAACTAAAAGGCAATTTTACACACTGTCGTAGATAAATAACAATTTCAGCATTGTATACAAACAATGAAAACCTATTACTTATAAAAATCTAACTTAAAGATAGTTCAGTCACTAATAAGTATTTTACAGGTGACGTTTTTAATAATATAACGGAAAATATAAGTAAATAATTATCGTTTCATGTTTAAATTGCGAAAGGATTCTTGCTTTACAGTTGTTAAGTTGTTTTTTTTCACGTTAGCGATTTAGTGGATGTAAAGAGTTAGACAAATAAGCGTTAATAATATGAGAAAGGTTTGAGGTATTAATAATTTTTGCAATATTTATATATGAAGAAATTTATACAAATTAAAATTAATACGTAGTTTGTTTTAACTTTAAAATTTATCCACCAAACTGCAGAAAATGGATATGTACATAAAATCGCAGATGTTTTCAAAATAACGGGTGTTCATAAACAGTCGTCATCCCAGTAGGTTTTGACTTCAAAAACGTATGTCTATTATAATTGAGAAAAACTGCGCTATGACAGTACTCAATGACGTTTCATTGTGTTGCACGAATTAATCAAAGATATAACATTTTGTTTTTCAAAGCAACTGGGATGACGACTGTTTATGAACACCCGTTATATAAAAGTACACACTGCATAACTCAATGGGTAATTACGTTCTAATGCAATTTGCAATATAACGATCTTGTCAACAAGAGAGACATGATCGTTAAGTAATTCTAAAGCATGCAATGACACGGATTGTATTACACATAGCCACTCCCTCTGTCTTTTTCTTTGGATACCCTGTATATGAGCAGTTATAGCAGCACCGTCTTGATAAATATTTTGCTTCTCCAACGGTTTCAGAGAAGGTGACTACTTTAGCATAGAACAGGTTGTAAGTTTGAGGTTATCGGCTTTCGACAAGCGGTTTCTCAACTTTTTCTTTCTTTTGACGGCATTACTGGCACACTCCAGGTTCCGTTTTAAGTAATACAATTTCGACGAGCGTCCTTTACTGATTGGAAGTCAAGGTTTAATTTGAATTGATATCCGTTAATTTATGTTTAATATCAAATTAATTAAAGAGGGGTCGCAGAGGGCAGGTTGAACGTCATCGATTTTGATGACGTCATAGCGTAGTACGTATTCTGTATATAATGGATTTAGCAAAACGATCTAATCGAGTGTTGTTAAATGCTAAAATGCTAAATTAAAACGTGTAGGTATTATTTATGACTATACATATGAATAAGTTAACTCTAGTAGCGTATAAAAAATATAGGAGCACACGGTTTTAAAAAGCTATTGATTGATATAACTGAAATTATATTATTAATATATTAATATTGAAACATATTTGCGTTTTACTAAAAAGCGAAATTTATATAGCGGAAAATGTATGTAAATTATGAAGACCGACTACTAATCCTTAGTAGACATTGTATACGTTAAGTTGCTATTAGTATTACAGATTGTATACCTACTTTATTACGTATACAGCGTGTTTCACTTCTCACCTTCACACTCCTTATCTATTTTGTTATCGATTTCACATTTGGGCCAGTTATACTAGTACCTTTTAAAGAAGTTATTAAAAAAATCAATAATATTACCGTAAACTTTGATCAAAAATAAATGCAAAAGATCTGAAAAAATCATAGTTGAATTAGTTCTATCCAAAACAGTTATTAGAAAAAATGCTCAGGTTCATAAAAATAATTGTGATCGTAATTATTATCCACAAATTATTATAATCATTTTTACGATTTTCTGTAATAAATGTTTCGCCTCTCATAGTCACACTGTCACATACTGTACCGTTTTTAATTATTTTCTGATCAATTTTAAATTTTGGTCAGTTACCCCTTTAAAAGGGCTGTTTTCATAGTTTTTAAATAAGTTTAGTGCAGAGCAGAAAGCTACTGCAATAAAAAAAATGCGAACAATGCTAGTAGGTTTAACTGTGCCGAAAAAAACTATTTAAACGTTTTCCCAGAATTATAAAATATGGTAGTATAGTTGGTGAAAATTTGAAGTCGATGAGAAAATAAATAAGGAAGATACAGGGGTGTGAAGATGGGAAGTGAAAATTTGTTCGATGAAACTAGACCTACTATATTTTTAAAAACTTTCACATATAATATCATAAGAGCATTAATTCTTTCCGGAAATTTTTTTGAGTGCGTTCCAACAACGTCGTATTAATTTGCCCGAGCGGGACGCGAGGGCAAATTTGGACGTTGTTGGAATGCACGAATAATAATTTCCGGATATGAATTAATGCTCGAATGCAGATTCGGTAAGAAAATCGTAACGACACAAACCCTAAAAAGAAGTAATGTCTACCTACAAAAAATGTCCAAGAAATTTTTGTTGTTGTCGTGGTTACGACTCGTGAACTAATTTTTCTATTGGTCATTAATGAGTGTCGTACGATTTTCGCATATATTTTTAACTGCAATAGGCTACTACGGTAAAATTATTAAAAAATTGCAAAAATTACTTTTTTAAGGGGTAGTAAGGCCTACACATTACCCTGTTGCTGTGACGTAACAATTTTCTCTCTTTATTTAACTATAAGGAACTGGACTAAACAAAAAATCTGTAGATTTTGGCCAAAATGACAGTAAAATAACGCACAATAACAAGCAAGCGAGCAAGCCTAAAATTTATTTTAAGCGTTCGGGACTTCTTCGAAAAGGAGAAACGTCGGATTACATAGGTCAAGAATGTCTTGGTTTGAATAATGTGCTTAAATGAGCATCCCTTACATTAAAGGTTAGGTATATGTCAGATTCTTTCTAAAGTGTACCACCTACGATCTAAATGATTTTTTTGAATTTCAATACAATATAAGACATACATTTTAAACGCTATGTTTTGTTATTTCTGACGTCACAGAAAAAGGGCAATGTGTAGACTTTACATATAACTGACTAATATTTGCAATAAATTAGAAAGGAAATAAGGAAGAAACAAGGGTACGAAGGTGAGAAGGGAAATACACTGTATAATTTATATATTTAACATTGTGGGAAATATTATATCATAAGATAAAAAAAATGACTCTGGGCAGCCCTTGATATGTGTTATACGTTTGGCAGTACTGAAGTGTATTGTCAGTCTATGTCAAATACGAGATTCAAAGGTTAGGTTTTGTTTGTTGTTTGACACACACTGACGCAAAACTTAACCTGCAAATCTCGAATCTGACATAGACTGACAATACACTTCAGTACTGCCAAACGTATAACACATATCAAGGCTTGCTCAGAATATTTTTTTTTTATCTCATGGTATTTCCAATATTAGTTTATATAAACATCCATTTTATGGAATATCTATTCAATAGATGGGCCAGTTATTATTTTAAAATTAAGTAGAAAAATATCCATAGTAGTTAGGTTCAAAATATGCCTTTTTATGTCAAGGTTAGAAACCGCAGCTATGTGCAGAATATTACTTTCATCTAAGTAATAGTTTTTGAGGTAAAGCAAAAATAAGCAAAATTTTATTTTGTAAGGTGCTCATCTTGTGTAGATTTTATCGAAATTTTCTTGATTTTATGCCAGGAAGACATATAATCCGTATGCAAAATATCGTCTTTCTCCAACATATAGCCTTTGGGTTATACCGGCAACAGACACATAGACAGACGGACAAATAGACAGACGGAATTGAGAAAACCCTAAGGACCCTAGATCGTGAAGATCTGAAGAAAGCTCAGATGGTGATTTATTCCCGATTACAATACTTCCTTCGTCTTTTAGACGAGAAAAATAGAAAAGCGCATAGCTCTTCAGCTTTTCAAACGTATTTTTAATAAAAAAAAAGAATGTTTTGTTTTTCTAAAGATTGTATGAAGTATGATCAACTAATATGACGGGTGGAGGCACAAGTGTGGATCTATCGAAGGAATATTGCTTTACGAAACATAATCTAGCAACCGTCTCTCACTAAACTGATAAGTGATCTGTTGAAATTAAATATGTCTATTCTTTATGATGTTTCTTGAGTAAAAAAATAGGAAAAAAATTGTCAATACCCACAACCTTTTTAGCAATATAAGTGATCGAGTCTGGATTTAACTATTGTCTTTCTGAACATGCTTTTTGCATTTTTTTCGTAAATATGAACCACGCACAGCGTTTGAACTTTACATTTTCTTTCAAAATTGGAAAAAGACAGAAAACGCATGGAATATTGATATTAGTTTAAAAGTAACAGAGAAATATTACTAAAGACTATTTGAAACTGAAACGGAAATAACAATGGACCGTAGACAATAAAAGAAGAAGTTGACATGTGTTGATTCAAGAGAAGTGGCAAATATAGAAAGTGATTAGATTAGTAATGCTTTGAGAAAAATAAAAAATGGAAATATTCTCGAATGCACGACAAATTAACGGATATGATTAAGGGGGCACACTAATAGGAAAACTTTGTAAAAGTATTGTGCAATTAATGCCTGAAAAGGCGAAACCTACTAGAGGAATGGGAATAAGTAGTAATGGTGTGAAAGTATAAAAATCTAGTGTGATACAAGCACACAATTTCCTTTTACAGTGATCTTATAGTTAGCCAAAAATTTGATTTTATATTTTTAAGCATTTGTCAAAATTTTCAAAAATTACAAATTCTACAAAAACGGTACAAAATAGAGCGTTAGGTGAAGAGACAATTTTTTCTAGAATTATAAGCTGAATTCAAAAATGTAATAACATACTGGGTGTTCTATTTAAAATAGGTGTTAATATAAAAAATAGAAAACAAAACAAAAGAAACTCATTTTAAAAGTATTCAACTGGAAAATCACCTATCTCACATCAATACACATTAGAAATGTAATAAAAATGTGAAGTTTTAAAAAAATCTTTAGAGCCGTTTTTGAAAAAGTCGACAAAAATTGAAAAATTACAAGAGTAAACACCTACGGTTATGCACAAAACTTATATATGAAGTTTCAACGCCTTACCTCTTTTCATTTTTGAGATATTCTGTCCACAGACAGGCAGACATACAGACACACAGACAGACAGACAGACCAATGAACAAAAACATGTTTTTTGGGTTCAGGAGACTCTGAAACGTGAAGATCTGTTGAAAACTTAATTTCGAATTTTTGGGGTGAATCCAATACTTCCTTTATGGTCAAAGGAAGTAAAAAAGAGGACAAAGGGAACAAATAGGACTTAATCAATTATCGTCCAATTAGTGCGTTATTCCAAATATATAAGTGGTTTACGAGAATACTAACTAGTAACTTACAAAAGACATTAGACCAATATTACCCGAAAGAACTAGCAGGTTTCTGTAAAGGATTTGGTACAACAAACCATTTTTAGACCGTAAGAATTCTGACTGGGGAGACAGCAGATTCCTTTATGGAAAGCGTTTAACAGCATATAGTTCTTGGTCAGTAACACAATCATTAAACAATGCAGAAAAGATCGATACATGCGTTTAATAGAGGATGTATACAAACAAGCCACTTTAAGAATAAGAATGCATGATAACACAGAGCCAGTGATAGTTAAAAGAGGATTAACAGAGCGATACAATTTTGCCTGAGCTCGTTACGTCAGCATTGATATGTTTACGGAATTAGACTGGAAACGGAAAGGGATAAATATCTGAGAGACATTTAGGATTTGATGTTGACAAAATGGAATAACATAGAAAGCAAGTAGTACGAAATACATATGACAAGAGATGAAATGCGGGAAAGAGAATCAAACGGCGGAGGTTAAAAAAGATAAAACTGGGGTGGCCCCCTTTTGGTAGACTTAGCTACATACTTAAACAAAATATACCCTTACAACTAAAAGCAAAAATCTTCGATTGATACATATTGCCGGTATTAAGGTATGGGACGGAGACATGGGGGTGCTAACAAGAGGAATCAGAAATAAAAGTTACCTACAAAGCTATGGAAAGAAAGTTAGATTTCTTTAAAGGACAATAGGACTAATGTTTGAATTATAGAAAGAACGAAACTGGAAGATATCGCTAAGAGAAATTAAATTAAAAAAGAATGGGCAGGACATGTGACCCGAATGAAAGAGATGATGCAACAAAAGTAAATTGGAGATCTTGAGGATGAAGGAAAAGTATAGGAAGGACCACAAGCGTGACAAAGCGAAAAATACGACGAAATGGAAGAAAGATAAGGAGAGTTGTAAATATCCGAGAATGCGTAGATCAAGGCTAGAAGGAGTTCTAGAAGAAAAAGAAAGAAAGAGGAACGTTATGGGTGCCCTTCAACTTCGTGCGCAGACAGAAAGATTCAAATAGTGAGCGAAATGGTTTGATCAAACAGGAAATTGGGACAGGAGCTGATTATTTACACATCTCATTCGGTACAGTGCATATAATTTATTACACGAATTTTGTCACTCGATCGAAACCAAAAGTGTCTGTCTCTTTTAATGAAATTGCGTGACCGTGTGGTTTCAGGTCCTAACTTTTTGAAGAATGTTGTAACACGAGATGAAGTTTAGATATATGGTAAAGATTTAGAGTTCACAAACATCTAGCTCACTTCGGCGAAAAGATCACGCCAATCTAAATCCAACATCAAGGTGAGAGCCCAAAGGTGTTACTGTGAAGTTTGTATACTATCAGGGTATAGTAGAAAATTTGCGAAATGACGTGAGCCGAAATTCGCATAATTTGGCATTCTCTGGTTTCGGACAGTTTCCAAAGATCAAATTTGATTTGACTCGATAGAAGCACTCAAGAAACATGATTTCCAGAACTGTTTTGAGAAGTGGCATCAAAATTGGAATAAGTGTGAGGCAAGCCAAGGACGGTACTTCGAATATTTATAAATTAATAAACTTTACTAATTCGTCTAGTCATCGGTTTGTTTGAGTACACCTAGTATGTAGTCGGAAGAGTATTGGCAGATTTTTGATGGCCGCATAGAAGTTTTCTTGGTGTAATTTTTCTGGTAATACGAGTTAAACTCAAAAGTAAAAAAATGCGTTGGTTTTTCGGGTGAAGGTTTTTCTCTTACCACCTTACAATAAATTCTTGAAGTGTCGGAGCCAGCTTTTTGGAATAATACTAACACACTGTGTGGGCTCCAGTTAACATATTCGTATGTTTCGTATAGTTGGTTTGAGAAGAAGGTTAAAATTAAAAAATATAGAGAAAAAACATGTTTTTCTTATAACTTAAATCTTACAAACACCAAGTAACTTAGTAGCAAAATTTATAAATGAACTAGGTTGTACCTAACACTTTAAACATATTTGTGGTTAACACTTACCGCAGTACGTGTACTGTACACAATTTTTGTTCATTTGCTAGCAGTCTCCCCATCTTTTTCTTTCGTAATTTTGGCATAATAAACAGTGCATTTTTTCGCAGTCCTTTACCATTACCATACCATCCTCAAAATTGAAATAATTTAAATAACGGGGTCCCACAAGGGAAAAAATATCAAGATTTACATGGGAGGTCGCGTCATTCATATATGAATGAGACTCTAAAAAACTATTACCAAGAAATACTAAGTTCTACTACAATTTTATAAGATTAACAAAATATAGAAAAAAATATGGCCGCAGGGGTTAATAAGTTGAGATCATGTTGGCACGCAATGTGTTAATTCATGCTTCATGTGTGACTAACCTAACTTACCATACTGACCTTAAAATTAATGAAGTTGTTATTGAAAGATTACGTAAACAAATATTAAATGGCATTTAACCGACTTAAGGAATAGTTCTCTATATTCTAATTGCTAATTTTACCAACAGTAATAGTTATTTATGTATTTAGTGTGTGACAATTAGTTTTATGGTTTGATCCCGGATGTTTGAAGACGATGCGTAGTGGAGTCCCGAAAAAATCGGTGATTTTGTTTTTTTTTTGCAATTTTTCCACAACTTCTCTTCACTGGATTCTATTGCTATGAGTTTATCTTATACGTCATATATGCTGCTTTCAGTTGTAATCAATAAGTTATTAAATTGTAAAGTATCTTCTACAATTTTGTTGCGAATCTACTTCTTCTGGTTTTGGATGACCCTCTTAGCTTTTTCAAAACCCATAAAAATCTCTTGGTTGATTATTGCATTTTTAAGTTAACTGTGTTTACTAAATATTTGTAATTCAATTATATTCTAAATAAGCAACATTACATAGTTTTAAAACAGTGTCGTTGTAAATTTTAACACAAGCGTTGTAGGGTAAGAATTCAAAATTAGATTAATCAAAGCGGACAAGCAAAGGAATCGCGTATGTCTCTGCTTGAATTTGTGACATTTGAACTACATGCTACTGCAACTAATCCTTCCAAATATTAATAAAAGCAACTAAACTAATCATTCAAAGCCAGTTTCATGTAAAATTTGTTTTTTAATTTAAATTATGTATAAATAACTAAAAACACTGCTAATAATTGGAAATAACTAGAGTCTCTGTTTATAATGTAATAACTATTTCGTTTCGCTACAATGCTGCAAAGACAGTTCTCAAAAATTTTTAATCAAGGAAGAGGCTGTATGTTGCCACCGCCGACATCTTTACACAGTCTAACTCTTCTTTTCATGGCATTGAAAACATTGTTTAGCACCCTCAGAGTATTATTTATTTCTTCAATATGGTTCACTATCATCAGTCGAAGGTCATCTAAATCAGCGATAGGGGTTTAAAAAATTTAATTTTCAAGATTTGGCCACAAAAAGAAATCGCAAGGGGTCAAATCGCATGATCTATGAGGAAATATAACGGGAGTATTTAAAGTTATTATTCGGTAGTCAAAAAATTCCATAATAAAATCCAAAATTTGCCGTGTAGTATAAATTCGACCCATCCTGTTGAAAATAACTTTCTGCTAATTCGTCGTCCAATAATTGATTCACAAATGGAGTCACAATTCGTATGCGATATCTTTCAGCATTCAGTATTCCTACAAATACAAAAAATCTGTATGGTATATAAATGGTAATAAAATAATAGGGTTGTCTGAACTCCACATCTTCATATTCTGTGAATTGGTGTACTCAGAATGATGGACCCAACATTCATTAGTACAAAATATTTTTTCAAACACCTCATCATGATGATAGATGTTGTTAAGAAACCACTGACAGAACGCCTGTCTCTGGGGAAAATCATTTGGGACAATTTCATGGAAAGCTTGTAAACGATAGGGATAAAGTTGTAAATCTTGTTAGAAAATATGCTGAAAAGTACTGTAAGAAAGATCGACCTGTTGATGCAATCGTCGAATTAATGTATGCGGTTGATCTTCGATCACTGCTCTCACAGCTTCAATATTTTATTTGTTCCGTACTGTTGTCCATGTCCAGCCAGTACCTGCTTTACAAACTACACTTCTTGTTTTCCTATAAACGTCCACAATGTGACGAAGAGCCTTACTAAACGTGTCATAGTGAACCGCTACATCTGTAAATTCTTCAATAAAATCGTCAAATGCGTCTCGCACGAAATAGACCCATTCACTATTGATTTTTTGGCCATTTCTGAAGTACATTGGACCGTTTTTGGCCGCCTGTGAAAACTATAACCTAAAATATGCAAACTAAAAATTTCGTCGATTTGATAACGTGTTTCACTGGATGTGTATCGAGTTTTGCAACTTTCACTGCTATAAATGACTACTACTTACGGTGTGCACGGTGGTATTCTGTTCACTGTAATAAACTTGCATCAATCCAAGTTTTCGGAACTGTTTTTTTTTAAGTTCGGTAGAAATGTTTTTAGTGTGTTTCAACAAATCTGTACAGACCTGTCATGGACAATGTAATGCTAGCACAATTTAGTACTGATAAACCAGAATTATTGCTGAAATCGCTGTGAAAAATGACTTGATACGTTTCAAATCGAGATGACAGTCATAAAGTGACAGTTGTAACTGAATTAATGATAGACATGCAGTGTATAGCTATAGTCCATTTACTTGACATCTGCACTGTCAGTGTCAAAATTTAAACAAAATTCTTGACTATACCTCAAAAATAATGTGTTTTTTATTAGACTGTACAGTAATTTAATTGTTAAAATGTGAAAAATAGCAGTGGTGCCAACATAATGTCAGTTTGACAGTGCAGATGTCAAGTAAATGGACTATATCTATCTTTTTCTAGGCCCTCTTTGATGAGTCTAATTTGGAATCGCACGTTATAAAGTGCTCTGTTGAGACTTTTCTGGTACATTTTAGTAACACCCTATACAGGGTGGCCGTTTTTCTAGCTTAAGCATGGGGATCTCGGTTATCTTAAGGGATACGAAGTCGGTTAACTAGGGGTAAAGTTGCATACTTTTTTTTTTATGATTAATAATTTGTAAGGAAGTTTAACCACAATTTGTAGTCCTCCAAATATCTTTAAAACAACTGAAAATTCCAAGGCTAAACTGCAATAGTCCCCAGTTTTTGCGCAAGCGCAATGATTCTGCAAGTCAGTGGCTCTCAACCTGTCGTTTCAATGGATCAGAACTGGCAAAGTACTAGTGAAAGGTACGATTTTGCAATGGCCAGTTCCGAGCGGCTAAAATGCAGTATCATAGACCACTAATGCCTCATGCGCAGGTTAGCTACAGTTTAAGATTTGTGTGTATGTAGTACACAATGTTCGATAATTTGTATGGAAACCACTGCTTTTCGGGGGTTTTCTGCGCTTGCGCGGCAAACGTCAAACCCAGTGGGGACGCTATACTGAAGTTTTCCCAATTCCAATATTGTTTTTTTACGAAAACCAATCAACAGCAATTATTGATCAAAACATTATTGAGACACTTTTCAACAAGGACTTCAAAAATAATATTACAGTTCCTGTAGCGCTTAAGATAGCGAAAAATCGATAGTCAACAATCTTTCTTATGGACGCCATAGACCATATTGGATTTTATTTTCAATGAATGCAGATTTCTTCTCTGATTACAAAGATGTGGTGTGGAAACGAGTTGATAACCTATGTTTTTCTGCACTAAACTGCTTTAGGTAGTCTAATTTATACACAATTGGTAGAAAGTACCAGATACGAGATTTTTAAAATTTTGCCCCACTGTTCGGCCCTGTAACTCGGAAAATATTAGTTTGACAAAACAAATTATAGAAACAGATTTGTAGCAAATGTTATTCTTTTAAAAGTTTCATGGCATTTTTTTTTCCTAAAATCTACAAGAGCCGAGTTATATACCAAAAACTGATTTTGGCCGCCATTTTTTCAAGATGGCGGTGCGAGCGGCGGTTGCTTGAGGTCGCAAACTTAGGGTCCTACTTAGGCCCACCACGCATACAATCGTGCCAAGTTTCAAAACTCCGCAACCTTTTGCAACCAAAAAAGTGTCTAATGACTGGACTATTTAGTCTAAAGTGATTTGCGGTGTCCGTTCTAGATGAACGCGGGGATTTTCAATAGACCACAGGTGATCGTTATGGCGCTTGAATATTCCCGAACTGGTAAATTTCGATTCAACAGTCCATATGACCTTATTATGGAAATGTGGATTTTGCTATATCTGATCCAGCAAAAACCCGTAGAATTCTACCCTTCTTTCCCTACCTCCAGGATGTAGGGTTTGAGTTGGACGAAATTTATAAGATCGATAACGATGCCTGTTGAGGGTTCGCCATACTACTTGATGTTGCAAATTCAAAAAAATATTTTACCATTTGTAATATTTTTTCTTCGTTTTCAATGAATCTACCACCATAATTATGACCAGGTTGCTTAAATGAACCATACTGCTTTTATGAAGGTACAAAAAATAACCGGTACTTGGCTGCTGTTTTTCTAGAAAACGTTGAAGGTATGTTTCCGCTGTTACTTAAACATCATTACGATGGCAAGCATATTAAATCTCCAATATTTCTCTTTGTTCTTCATTAGAAAAAGACACCATATTTTAGTAAATAATACTAGTGTAAATGTCGAGCTAAAAAGTTGTACTAAACTGTCAAAATTTTAGTAAAACTAATGTAGCGCTTTTGTTTCCATGGCACTATTGAAAACTTTATTGTTTTTTATTATTAATAATATTTCGATAAACTGATTACGTTGAAAAGAGTCTCAATAATGTTTTAGTTAGAAATGGCTAAGTTGATTGATCTTCGAATAAAAAAATAAAAACTAAAATTGGAATTTTTCATTTTTTTGCGATATTTGGAAAACTAAAAATGATAGGACAAATTTATTTTCAGATTATTAGTCAGCACAAAAATACGCAACATAGGGACACCCTGTATAAAGAATTGTAAAATTGTGTTACTTATTGTAGAAGAAACAATACACAGAAATGTATTTAAATTTCTATTCTTCGCGTCCTTTTAATGGAGTATGATCGCAGAATTTTAATCAAGTTGATTACCCTGTGCATAAATTCTAACATTTATATGTTTCCAATAGGAAGATAAAGAAATATTGATGTATACGAGTAAAATATTCTGGTCATTCCCAAAAATAGCATTGAAACGTTCCAGGCGGATAATTAAATTAGATCGCTTGAGTGCTAGGCAATACAATTTCGTTAAATCGTGCTAACAATAAGACAGGCATTTATAAAATAAAATATGCAGTTCCAACGTAAGTAATTCTATTTCCACTTTTTAGTGGATTCAAAAAATTATAGGACCGCAATATATTATTTATAACAAGACATGTTTATGGCCCATCTATGGTGAAGTGTTATTCTAAAAAGCGGTTTCTGACAGGCTATTATTTGTTCGGTACAAACATAAAAATTCTCTTCAAATCAGAGTGGTTATAATCCTTGTTAATATTACGGTAGGTCTGTGCATAACAGTAAATAAACATTCTTAAAATAAAAGTCTATTTTTAATACTTTGGATTAATGACGCAGCATTAATGATAATAAACAGCTGTTGCTGTGCAAATGTAGCTTGGTAATCGCTTGTAGCTTGCACATTTATAACCTGTAGAAATTGAAAAAAGTACTGTATGTAAATACGTTAAATTGTGGAGACTTATTGAAGTAAACTATAGTAAGCAATAAAACTTTTTTTAAGACGGTTACACAATGAGCATGAAGACTTAAATATTTAGCTATTGTTTAACTTAGCTTGATGCCTATGTAATTATTAAACCAAGATTGTTTTACTAATCTTTGAATATTTAACAAGTGAGACTCAACATCTCATAAGAACTGGCTATTATTCTCATGGAGTTATAGTATCCGATTTTTAGTACCTTACCAAGCATAATATTACACCAAATTATTTCACTACAGCTCCTGTTAGTATAACAAGTTATGATAAATTATCAAAACAAATAATTTTCTATTCTAATTGAAAATTAAACTTTTGGTTGTGTTAATTAGAGCTTAGGTTACGCAAGTGCATTTGAGTCAATTCTAATAAATGTTATTAGCAATAATTATAAAATATGACAGTGTAATTCAAATTTGAATATTCTTATATCATGCAAATCTTAGAAATGAATTAGCAACTTAATTTACAGAAATTCACTGTATGACCTTTTTGCTGTGCTCACAATACAGCTAGATTAAAATAGTAGCGAAGTAATTAATAGCAATAAAAATAAGTGATTTATTTCATTCAGTGTCCCTGAGAGGAATACTTTATTCAACTCTTGTTCAGAATGAACAAAAATACTAGCCTTTCTGCTACGATAATAAGATCTACACTAAAAACATTCTTTGTATCAATATTCAATACCTGTCCTTTGCTACCTAATAAAGTTATCGTTTAGTTTAATACGTATCTGGTCCAACTAAAACAGTTGTTTGTAATATGAAACTATGTTATATATTGTCAGAAAAACATCTGCATTTAAATGTATCCTCATTTAGAGTTTTCTATTTATTACACATATTTTAACTGTTTTTCCATGTATGTTTACCTTTACATTGATGGGTTTTTTTGTTTTTTGCAAGAGGTATGCTGATTCTTACTGTTTATATTCTTAGGGAAATTACGTAGACAATTTAACATATTTAAAAAAAATCTGGTGTGATACACGCACACAACTTCCTTTTACAGTGATCTTACAATTAGCCAAAAATTAGACTTTTTAAAATTTTTAAGCAGTTGTCAAAAATTACAAATTCTACAGAAACCGTACAAAATAGAGTGTTACTTCAAGAGACAAATTTTCACTTATAATACCATGAGTAGTCAAAGTTATGTCGAATATTTTTGCTGTGGTAGCACGAATGTCCATTGCGTTTAGGTTCGATTAGGACGAGTGCTCTAGCACGAGTCCTAATCCCAAACGCAATGTACATCAGTAGTGATACCTACCACCGGAAAAATATTCAGTAATAATAGGACGAGAGGTCAAAATATTGCCGACAATAATTTTTGTGATTCAGATACGAGTTTCTGGGGCGACGAAAATAACAACGAGTGCTTGCACGAGTCGTTATTTTCTAAAGCAACAGAAACGAGACAATCCGAAGAGCAAAAATTGTCTGCAATATTTTGACCTAGAGTCCTATTCGTCTTGACAATTTAACTTTTCATTAAAAAATAGTTATAGAAGAAATTTTCGCTGAAATAAAGCTCCTTGAAATATTGTCACTACAATCATTGTTACAGAAAAAATTGTCGCTGAAATAAAGCTCCTCAAATTATTGTCGCTGAAATAAAGCTCCTCGAATTATTGTCACTAAAATAATCGTTCGATTGGTAGTTTATTTTTAAATGGAAGAATGCCATTGGTTGACTATGACACCAGTTAAATTGTCAGTAATAATAGGACGAGAGGTCAAAATATTGCCGACAATAATTTTTGCGAATCAGATACGAGTTTCTGCGGTGACGCAACAGAAACGAGACAATTTGAAGAGCAAAAATCGTCTGCAATATTTCGACCTAGAGTCCTATTCGTCTTGACAATTTAACTTTTCATTAAAAAATAATTGCAGAAAAAAATTGTCGCTGAAATAAAGCTCCTCGAATTATTGTCACTAAACTAATCGTTCGATTGGTAGTTTATTTTTAAATTGAAGAATGCCATTGGTTGACAATGACACCAGTTAAATTGTCTACTTAACTTTGACTAAGAATGGCATTCGAGGGACTATTCAATAAACCAAACTACTTTTCCTAATTAGTTTTCAGTAAATCTAGCACGAAACTAAGCAATTTCTATAGTAACAGAACACTAATACTGACTTTTTCTAATAAAAATCAAATTTGTTTACAATATTCACTATACCACTAGTGAAAATTGTCGATTATTTTCACTAGTGAAAATTGTCAAAAAATATTCACTATACCACTAGTGAAAATTGTCGATTATTTTCACTAGTGAAAATTGTCAATGTAGTTCATGTTTATTGACTCAAAGACGTCAAATCTTGTATTTTTATTGGTCAGTTTTTGATAGATGACAAGTGAGTTGAATAGTCTCTAAAATTTTAAGCTGAATTAAAAAATTTAATAATATACCGGGGTTTCTCTTTAAAATAGGAGTTGAAAAAAAGAAAAAAATAGAAACCCATTTTAGAGGTATTCAACTATTTTATATCAATACACATTGAAAATGTAAAGTTTGAAGAAATAGAGCCGTTTTTGAAAAAATTGGAAAAAACTAAGCTTTTTGTCGCGTCTAGATAGTATACAAAACACAGTGTGGAAATAAAGTAACCAATAAATTCAATAACTTTGTTAATATTAATTTTTATGAAAAAGTCTTGAAGGGGTATAGCGATTTTATCTATAGGACATGCACTACAAACACCTATATGTTGCTACGTTATTCGTTTTAAAAGTTATGACGTCATCAATTTTTTTTTAAATGACAACCTGTATTTTTTATTATTCATTTTGGCAGTACTTTTTATGTTGTTTTCAATGATATAAACTTTCAATATGTTACATCTGAAAAAATCGAGAAAAATGGTCTTAAAGTTTAAATATTAAGAACCAATGAAATGAGCGAAATAAATCTAGTTACTTACATTTGACGGAAAGTCATTAACGGCGCATTCGTTTTTATTGAAATTTAAAAAATACAAGTAGAACCCCATTCAAAGTTAATCCACCGGTAACTAGATTTGTTTTGCTCATTTCATTAGTTTTTGATATTTAAACTTTAAGACTATTGTTCTCGATTTTTTTCAGATGTAATATATCGAAAATTTCATATCATCAAAAACAACATAAAAAGTACTACCAAAATCAATAATAAAAAATAGAGGTATTCATTAACAAAAAGTCGATGATGTCATATCATGAAAAGAAATTACATAAGAAACTGAAAATTAGCTGAAAATATTGCCTATGGTCAAAATCCCTTCGAGATTTTTTCATAAAAATTAATATCAACGAAGTTAATGAATTTATCCGTTACTTTATTTCCACACTGTATATGAAGTTTCAACGCCATACATCTTTTCGTTTTTGAGATATTCGGTTCACACGCAGACAGACACACAGACAGAGAGACAGACAGACAGACAGACCAATGAACAAAAACATGTTTTTTGGGTTCAGGGGATTCGAAAACGTCAACATCAGTTGAAAACTCAATTTATAATTTTTGGGGTGAATCCAATACTTCTTTTATTGTAATAGGTAGTAAAATACATTTAAAAAAAATACAAATTACATATTATTATTTATATTATAAGTGTATCTTCTTTAGTTATTCTTCTTCGTTTTCCTCTTACATTAGGCCAGTGGTTTGGTTAGTTACACAAAGTTGTGGATTAACGCCTACCACAGATGTTAGAGTGGTAGCCGAAGATTTTTAAAATCTTTCTCGAGTCGCCGGGAATCGAATTCGGGCCGGCCATCCGCTCACCTTATTTAGTTAATATTATATTATAATATTATTATATAATATAAAACCTGTAAAATATCCGAACATTTCTAGTAGGAGTGAAGATTTTGCAATGCAAAAAATTTAATAAAAAACAATTAGCAATTTAAACGAAATTATATTGCATCAAAGATTTGTAGATGACATAATAATATGAGCTAACAATAAAAATTAATAACATTTTTGAAAACAACCAAATTCATCCGAGTTTAACATACACAATAGAAATAGAAAATAACCAAATAAATTCAATCAACTTTTTAGATTTAACTTTAATTAGGAACTTGGATGGCACAATAGACACTGGTATAGAAAATAAATAAAAACAGACCAATATTTGGTTTACAATTTATTTACAACTACTAAATATATAAATCTTAATTAACAGCTTAGTACACAGAGCAATCTTAATTCAT
This sequence comes from Agriotes lineatus, assembly GCA_940337035.1. Lineage (NCBI taxonomy): Eukaryota > Metazoa > Arthropoda > Insecta > Coleoptera > Elateridae > Agriotes > Agriotes lineatus. Next base: position 75,707,866 of record OW679196.1, on the reverse strand, counting down.
CTAAAAATTTTCACAAAAAAGTGTTACAAAAAAACCTTTATCCGTTACAATTTATTAATCCAAACATTACAAACAGAATGGGACCAATAAAACATTAAAATAAAAGCGAAATTATTAATTTACAGTTTAACCTTTTAGGAACAGAACAATAATCAAAATAATGAAGAAACAATAGCCATTACAATTCCAAATATTTCCTAATTATCATATAAAAACCATAATGCAATACATCAAAAATTATTTAGTAAGTTAAAAGGTAAAACAGAAAGCAATAACATTTCAAGCATATCAATTTTATTGCAAATATTGTAAGGCATGAGAGCCTAAAAAATTGTCACATGTAATCTCATAAGAGCATTAATTCTTTGCGTCCCGCTCGCTCAAATTAGGACGTTGTTGGAATGCACGAAAAATTATTTCCGGATATGAATTAATGCTCGAATGCAGTTTCGGTAAGAAAATCGTAACGACCCAAAACCTAAAAAGAAGTAATGTCTACCTACAAACATTTTTCAAGAAATTTTGTTGCATTGGTTACGGCTCGTAAACTAATTTTTCTATTGGTCATTAATGAGTGTCGTACGATTTTCAACATAAAAACTATAAAAACTAAAATGTTAACCCCTAATAAATCTAACACAGCCCCTTTGGCCATGCAATCGATATTTTGTATAATTTTAATGTTGTTTCTAAAATACTACACAATGAAAATAATTAAAAGCAAATGTAAAATTTAAAAAAGTTCTTCTTTTATTAGACTAATTACTTAGTCTGTTTCATTACTATATGCCTACGTTATGGAGGTGAGTCTGCTGATCATGTTAGCCAGCTACCCTCCCACTTTTTAAGTGGTCTCTCACGGTCTCGCTTTCCCTCGATTGCTTGATCTCTCGTTGACTTTATCAGTCTATTTGGGCTGGCTCGGTCTACGTGTGTGTTCCATGCCTTTCTTCTTGCCTTGACCCTTTGTGGCCTGCTGTTTAACTTCGTAACTATCGTAAAAAAAGTGCAAAGGCCATAGATTGCAGAAGAAATATAGCCAAATTAAACGTAATTTACCATAATTTGCTTTAATATGTACATAAGCACTTAATAATTAATAACATGTGAGCAAACGAAAATGAAATCAAGCTTGGCTTTGAAATATTTGTTGTATGAATAATATGCTGGTGGCACTGTCAGTTTTGACACGCACTGACGGAAAACCTTTTGACATAGACTTAACAGTGCCACCAACATATTATTCATACAACAAATATTTCAAAGCCAAGCTTGATTTCATTTTCGTTCGCTCACATGTTACTTAATAACAAATAATCAATTTAAAATTTAGCGACGTCGGAATTAGTTGTTAATGATTACCATAATAAACATATTAATTTAAAACCTTTTTCAAATACCTTATAATAAGTTATATTGTAATAGATATAAATTGATTGACTTCCAATTCTAGAATATGCGCATTTACCATCTCCCTAGTAAAATATCTAAGACGACTTCATTAACATCTGTGATATAATAAGCAAATGGCTGTAAAATCAAAACTAAATATTAAAACAACAATTACATTATGAAACAAACCTTTATAGTAAATAGTAAACGTCATATTCACTGCTTTACACATATATAAACTGGTAAGAAAACAGGGAAAAAAATAGTTCTTCGCTTATCTATAGTAGTATTTTCTTGTAGCTTGTATCTTAGAATAGATTATTTTAATACGTAACTTGTCAACATTTTTAAATGTTGTTCTCTGAAATTTTTTGGCAGTGGTCTATTATGATATGTTTGTCGGACTTTTTCCACTGTCTAGGGTGTACATCACACAACGTTTCGGGAGTTTTGATCTACTCCCGTCTTCAGGTGTTCCAGGTTAGTTCTGAGAAGGACTGATATTGTACGTTTTTCTACGTAAATTTGTGCCTCCCTTGGGGTTTGAAACCGGGATCGCTGATCGCTGTGATTACTAGTCTGTCACTCTAATCACTAGGCCACCAGGGCGGTTATATATTTTAGTGGAAAAAGTCCGAAAAACATATCATTTTTAAATGTGTTATAAGCTGTAACGGTATTATTATAAAATATTGTTTGTAAAAAATCGTTGTTTCAAAGCAAGACAATATTTAAACATCGTTTGTAGGAGCGTGGGGGTATTTTTTGAACAATTCCTTTGAGAGAAATCATTCTTTATTCAATCCAAGCGCTTGTTACCGTAACTTAAATTTTGGCTGAAATAAACCTTCTTGCCGATTTCTTAATGATTAATTTTTAAATTATTTAACTTTCCTTTACAGTAAAGGGTGTATTGGATTCACCCCAAAAATTCGAAATTGAGTTTTTAACAGATCTTCACGTTTTAGAAAAAGTCATGTTTTTGTTCATTGATCTGTCTGTCTGTGTGTCTGTGTGCAAACAGATTATCTCAAAAACGAAAAGAGATATGACGTTGAAACTTCATATATAAGTTTTGTGTACTATCTAGATGCGCCAACCGGAAGTATGGTGTTTGCTGTTGTGATTTATTAGTTTTTTCGATTTTCTCAAAAACGTTTGTAACGATTTTTTCAAAGGTTAATTTTTTATTACATTTTTAATGTGTATTGATGTGAGATAGGTGATTTCTAGTTCAACGCCTCTAAAATAGGGTTAATCTTTTTTGTATAATGTAGTAAGGAAGTTAAAAATAAATTTTTGATTAATTATAATATCACTGTAAAAGGAAGTTGTGTGCATGTATTGCACCTAATTTTTCATATATGAAGTTTCCATGTATGCATCAAAAGATAAGTTAGTAGTTTTTATAATGTTGCTCTTTACGAAGTGTAATCGAATTTAATGCTGTGAGCTTTTGTATAAGCAATAAAAAGGCATGCATAACTGTTGAAAATTTATAATAATTATTTAATATATAGCAAATGGCAAAAAGCAGCTATGTCTTCATTACAGCACCCCACTGCACTTTTACTTCCCTCACGAAAAAATCACCTTCCCAGAGTTATTTAGATCTTCACTTTTCACGGTCCCTAAATGACGAAAAAGAGGTTTTTTTAATTCCGTCTGTCTGTCTGTCTGCCTGTCTGTGTGTCTGTTGGCAGTATAGCTCAAAAACTATTTGTCGGAGGAAGACAATATTTTGCAATATTATATATTTACCTCGCATGAAACAGGTACAATTTCATACAAATATATACAGAATGATCACCTTAAAAAAATAAAATGTTGTTTATTTTTGGGTTAATTTTGAAATAGAAGAAAGTAATCACTTTCACATAGGTCAGGCTTTACATTTGCCGAAAATAAGACTCAACCGCTACAGGATAATGTCACAAAAGAGTAAAAACGTGTCAACAATAAGACCCCTCTCTTCAAGAGAGGCGCGCACCGCACCTATTTTTATAAGGCTTGATGGCGCAGTTGGAATTTCGACGCAGTTACATCCGCAGCAGAGATGCAGTTACGATCGCTATGCAGGTGCGCCGGGTTCAATACCCAGCGGGATACATTTTTTTTTTAAATTTACAAATTGATCTAATTCGGGCGAGGGAAGTTCTGGGTAAAGCCTTTTACAGATTTTTTCATCCTATTTACTAATCATGTTAATTTTCTTAACACATATATCAGAAACCTTTATTTAATTAGCGCTTAAATGTGAACTACGGAGTCAATTTAAGAATAAAAAGAAGAGAATTGGCAGTAAAAACTAAACAAAAAGTTGAATAAGAAATTGTTCTCCTGGTATGTCAAGATGATGGATCTAGAGACATATTTACAAGTTTATAATTCCCCTAGTACCATTAGTAAAAATGACATTTTAACAAAGTTGTAGTTGAAATACTTGATATAAAGTTGTTGAATAACCATTTGCGTTACTTCCTCTCATAAATTTTGCTAAGGACATGAGCAAATCGCGTTGCGTGTTCTGTGAGAATAAAGGTAAATATAGATTTGTACTCTAGAGCAACATAACATGCGAAGGTTGCGGATTTACATTTTTTATCGATTTTGACGTGCTAAAACTTTCTTTTGCATAGTTAAAAGAGTTATTATAATATGTAACATAATTTTTTGAAATAGTATTCATAGGTACTATTTTGATGGTCGATTTTCTTGTTATAATTGTTTTAGTGGAACAAAATATTTTCCCTGTATTTAGTCTGAGCAATTTAAAGGTTTCTGTTTCCACGGCGCCTTTTAGGAAAAAAAATTGGACCAAAAATGTGTGATCTTCTTCAGAGTAAATATTAAAAATTAACTTTATGACAAATGTAGAAAGAAGATAGCAGCTAAAATAGTTGTACAAGACATGTACCTGGCAATGTCGAGATCGGGAAAGATAGCAAAAGCCGGAAATAGAGACTAGGATAAATTAAGGCACTTCGTAATAAATTTACTCAAATCATATAACTAGTTTATTTTACCATCAATAGCATGTTTCCGGGTATCTATGTGTTTAATATTATCTACTATTACATGGAAATAATAATGGTAATTTGTATAAAATACAGCGAAAATAGCAGCTTCGCTAAAGTGGAAATGGCCTCCTCAGAAGGCAAGGCAGTTTGAGTTGTGGAATAACTAAGTGAAAGAAGGGTTCAATTGGTACAGAAATATAGAAAGTATGGAACAGTTGAAGTCCTTACAGGTAATCGGCTATCACACTAACACCAGTGGTAGTCGTTAACCCCTAACCAGAGAACTCTTCCTCACTTTCGACGGGCAAGGCTAGCCGAGGGCTCATAAAACCACTTCGTGGTTAAAAACAAGTCAGTGGCCTATAATAAGAAGGTGAAGATGATGAAATCTCTTGAACTTCTAATTAGATCTTTAACAAACGTAATCTAAATCCTTGTTAAACCAGAAAATGGTCCTCGTTATACAAAAATTAAGAAATATCGAAACTAATGGTAAAGTTACTTAGAAAGGGGAGAGGCAAGAAGACTCTCGAACAATCTACAGAGAAAAAAAGTAAAGTTTTTCTATCACTTCAATATCAAGCAGTGTAGTAACGTATATATACTCAAAATGTAAAGAAGATGGTGAGAATGGAAACTATATAACATAGATAGCCATGAATATAAAAAGTTAATTAAGAAAGCTGAAAGTGCTCTAATATTATTAGGATGAAGAATAAGTGTTGTAGATTTGGCAAAGCACACAATTATAAGAGTTGCATTTACTTCTTCGAAAGCTAAGGATACTACTTACATCTGCTATTGGTATTTATTACTTCCCTCGTCTGAACGATTGTAATCGTGAAATTATTACCTAAGATTTCTTGAAATTTTTACGTTTCAGGGCCTCTAATGACAAACTTTTTTTTTCAATTCCACCTGTCTGACCGTCTGTCTGCTTCGCTGATTGTCTGGTTGTCTTCTCGCGGTATAGCTCAAAAAGTATTTGTTGAAAGGAGATCATATTTTACAAATATACTTTTAGTCAAATATATACAGGGTGTGCATATTAAAAAATAAAATGTTTACGTTTGCTTTAATTCAGGAATAGTAATATTTTGCACATAGTTTTACCCTTGACGACGAAAATGGGAACGAGCAGATCCGGGGTACACATCGTAAAAGGGACAGAAATGTGTAGCGATCGTTGCGGACCGCAGTCAGCGTGAACAGAAAGATGCAGCGACCGACACGAACGACGAACGCAAATGTGCACCGAAACCTAGAAAATTACAATTAGTATAAGGCTGTTCAATAATTTTGCGTGTAAAGTGCACAAATAGAACTTGGGGATCTTTAATCTTTCACTTATTACTATTGATTATTTAATTATTTCCCTTCCTATCAGAGATAAATAAAAATAGTAATTAATTGTTATATGACTATAACATAGCATAATAAGAAAGTTGCTTCAATGAGCGCTAAATTTTATGCAATTGCTGTAATAAGTTACATCGTTGTAACACATTCCTATTAATAATACTGTTACTCGTCAAATCCTTGCTCCACAACTACTAATTCCTAAAATTAACACAATACTGTGCATGTTTTGTAATTGCCCAATTATTTTAAAAATAAGACTGATGAAAATGCGTAGGTCATTGTCCTAAAACTGGGCAAAAATGGTGCTGTTAACAGAAGGAATGTTAGATACAACAATTTACTTAATTGATTGTTTTGATCGGCAATAAGCGTTTTTCAGTTTGTTCTAGACAGCTTATAGAAGAACGTAAGTTAGTGTTATGAAATGTTTACGTCCATTAATGTTTTTGTTTACTTTTGATGTGCATAAGCTTTAGATTTAACCTTATTTAACTCTGCATATTTTTGTTGAGGTATTCGTGTATATTCTAGCGTTTCCTGAATGAACATTTGCTAATTAGGATATATAATTTTAGTTTTTGTTTATATAAAAAATGGATATGAATTTAATATTATTCACGTCTGGTAAAGAGGGCGATACTTCGATATAGTGCTATCTTTAGATTTCATATTTGTTCGTGTCTTACGAAGATATTAAATTTGAATGTGTTTATGGATTTTCAACTACATTTTCTACGGAAATAATGAAATGGCCCGATGTGGATAAACACCCTAACAACTTGTATTTATAGATATATAATGAGGGTCGTTAGCATTTCCGCATGGTATTACGCCTATACATTTTTTGGTATAGGGCGTTTTCTGTGGTAATATTTAAATTTGCTTTATTAAATTTCTTTTGAAATGGAACACGTTCCGTATAATGATGCATAAATAATTAATTTGACGGTATGTTAACGTAATTTCTGTATTAACCTTTATTTAGAATATACGGTGGCAGATAACTATTTATGGAAAAAAACTATGTATGTAAAGTATTAGTAAACAAGTACACCGGACATTTTTAAAAGTATGTGAAACGTGTTGCTCTGTGTTTATAACACTTGTGAAGTACATTTATCTCGCATCTATAAAAACATGTGAAATAA
>OW679196.1:75504164-75700844 GCA_940337035.1 Agriotes lineatus | reverse complement strand
GCAATGAAAACTGTCCCGAGGGTTGCCTGAGGGAGTAATGTGGTAACATCCCTGATCACGTGCCCATATAACGCACCTATATGGATCGTTCCAAAAAAAATTAGATAGCTCAGGCAAACAAAAATGGAGGATTGTTATTAATTATAGAAAACTGAACGAAAATACTATAGAAGACAAATACCCATTACCTCTCATAGAACAAGTACTTGACAATTTAGGTAAATCTGAATATTTTACTACCCTTGATTTGGCCTCAGGTTTTCATCAAATTAAAGTAAACAAAGCTGATAGAGAAAATACAGCCTTTTCTACTGAAGAGGGCCATTTTTAGTTTAAACGCCTACCTTTCGGGATGAAAAACAGTCCAAGCAGCTTTCAACGACTTATAAATCAGGCATTGATTGGCTTAAAACCCACACAATGTATGGTTTACCTTGATGACATAATTATTTATTTAGTATCCCTACAAGAACACATGATTAAACTACGACATGTTTTTGAAAAATGTCGCACTGCTAACTTAAAAATACAATTAGACAAATCCGAATTCTTAAAAAATTCATTGCTTATTTAGGACACATACTTACCAACGATGGTGTAAAACCAAACCCAGATAAAATCAGTGCTATCATGAAATTTCCCTTACCAAAAACTAGAACTGATATAAAATCGTTTCTAGGACTTTTAGGCTATTATCGTAAATTTACAAAAGATTATGTTAAAATAACTAAATTCCTGACTTTATGTTTAAAGAAAGATTCAAAAATTATACACGATCAAAATTTCATTGAACAATTGAGAAACTAAAAGTCTTGTTAACTAATGATCCGATATTAGCTTATCCTGACTTTACAAAACTATTTGAACTAACTACAGATGCTAGCAAATTTGCTATTGGAGCAGTATTATCACAAAATAACAGACCTATCAGCTATGCATCAAGAACCCTTCACCAAGCCGAAAGTAATTACCCCACAATAGAAAGAGAATTATTAGCCATTATTTGCGCCTGCAAACATTTTCGACCTTATTTATATGGCGTACATTTTACAATATTTACAGACCATAGACCTTTAATATGGCTTCGCAACATCAAAGAGCCTAATTCTAAATCAACCCGTTGGAGTATAAAATTATAAGAATTTAATTTTACCATTAAATACCTACCAAGAAAAACTAATAAGGTAGCTGATGCCCTAAGTCGAATTACTATTCATCCCCTATCAATTGAACAATTATACACACCAGAACCCAGTTTTGATGATAATGCAAGTATAATGGCACAAAGACCATATACACCTGAATTGACTGACTTTACTATACCTACTTTTGTACCACCCACACAAGAAATTGAACCAATAAATAACCAAAATAGTGACAGTGATGTAAATACTGTACATTCACAACATTCATCATCCCCGTGATAGACATATCTGAACTACCCTGAAATATCATAAGAATCAGTTAGAATTTATTAACGCTGTAATTCCAAAACCATTTAGAATCACTAGATTCGATGGCTACACACATATAAGCATTTTTGTGAATAATAATAACTTCCACGAAAAGTTTGTACAATTACTATTAGAATATTGTACACCAAACTCCCATTATTACTGTATATTTCAAGACGAAAATATTTTTGATAAATTTTCCAAATTTATTACTGAAAACAGTAATGAAAATTCTCCTCACTTCCATCGATGCACTAAGCAAGTAACTTATGTTACTAATCCTGATCACCGTGAACAACACATTTCAGACTATCATTTAGGTAAAACTAATCACAGAGGAATTAAAGAAACTAGCGAACACCTTAAACGCACTTATTACTGGAAAGGAATTGACAATGATATTAAGCAATACATCAATAACTGTGACACATGTAAACGAGAAAAATATCATAGACACCCAAATACATTGCCTTTTAGTTTAACGCCTACTTATGAGAAACCTTTCTCTTGTATCAGCATAGATATTTTCCAAATCAATCAAACTAAATATTTAACCGTAATTGACAATTTCAGTAAATTTACACAAGCATATTTATTAGGATCCCAAAACAAAATAGACATAACAAAAGCATTGTTAAAATTCTTTTCACATTATGCCGTACCTCAAAAAATTATCGCTGATAACGAATTCGATAACGCTGTAATAAAATAATTTTTAAATTACATAAAATACAATTACATCTAACTACACCTTTGCATCATGAATCAAATTCACGTCATTGAACGAGTACACTCGACAATTTTAGAACACTACAGATTATTAGAGCATACCCCTGAAAAAGAAAAAATGCCTTATTGTATATTAGCCTATAATAACTCAATACATTCTAATTTAAAATTTACTCCTTCTGAAATTTTATTTGGACATATAGACAGTCATAATCCATTTGAATTATGCAATGATAAATATCTTGAAACTTACATTAATGACCATAAAAATAGAATGTTGCATTTCTACTCAGAAATCCAGTCTAAACAACATAAAGCCAAAGAAAAAAGAAATAAAAAAATGAATAAAAATAAAGAACTTGTAGCTTTTAAAGTTAATCAGAAAGTTTTCCTTAAAAATGACAGAAGAAATAAAAGAAGTATGAAATTCAAAGGACCCTTCAAAATTATAAAAATTCTAGACAATAATACATATTTTGTTGCAGATTTAACTACCAAAAACACATTTAAAAGGCATGCAAATGAAATACGCCAAACTGACGAAACAATACCTGTTACAGGTACTACATCTGGTTCTTCAGTTGCAGTATCCTCTTAGTTACAGGAGACGTAACAATTAAGGACCTATCAGACAACCTTGGGCTATACCCTCAAAACCTAGGAAAAGCGCAAATTAAAGAAAGCGACTGGACTATTATAAAGACATTTGACTATACACCCTTATTAACAAATTATGCTATCCTTAGACGTTCATTATTAGACTCTATTCTTAAGTTGAGAGATCGTGATTTTTACACAGTTAAAAATGAAGAACAAACAAAAGTAAATTATAATGACATGCTATTGTAAACGCCAAGCCTTACAAGATAAATTCATGGCATATATAAAATCAAAAGTATTTACAGACGATATTCCTAAACCTTTTGAGTTCTTAGAAATCAAAACGTGAAATTCAAATGCTTTGAATTATCTTAAAAGGGGAGGAGTAATGTGGTAACATTCCTGATCACGTGCCATATACGTAATAATTGCTACCGTAATTTCTATATTTAGAGTTCTCTGAACTGTAAGGACCTGTAACATTGTGCAACATTGTGTAACTACGTGACGACACTTAAGAGTGTTTAAGAGGGTTTAGGCAACACACTGCGCTAGGTAAAATTTTGGTAAAAATAAAATCCTAATGTCGTAGATAGCACCTACAATTATAAATCGATATTTGTATAATTTTACTTAATAAAATATAAAGGAAATTATTGAGATAATGGGAAAATTAAATATGACCTGTCAATTGAACACTTATTAGCAGTTAAATGACGTATAGAAAACGATTTCAAACGAATGCATTCTTGAAATATCCAAGACAACGCAATAGTTTAGGGCACCATACTCACCAAAATAAGATCCCTACATCTCGCTCTGCTATGAACATCCGCGCTGCGCCGGCGCGGCGCCGCTCGCGCGCGTTGGTTTACCTGTGTACGCCATACGCTCTTGGGATTAACTTGTCGTAAGACCTTACAGGGTTTTTAACAATAGCAGGTATTTAGCAAGGTGGTACGTGCTATAAACAGGTAAATATTTATTATTCATACGTTTAACTTTAACAAAAATAAAAATCTGTTAAAATTAAATTTATTAATAGGCTCCTAAAAAATGTATAGTACATTTATTGCCTTGGCATGCACCCCAATCTCAATATTAATAAAAATGTAGTGTATAGAATGCTAAATAAATCTTTTACAGTACTACAATATCTAAATGAATAAATTGCCACTACAATTTGGCACACTTGAAGAAACAATCTAGGCAGTTATTTAGAAATGCTTTATTGAATAATAAATATAACTATTTTTACAAGACAATCAAATAATATGTACATACTTGCAATCCCGAAAAAATACAGGATACCAAAACATGTAATAAACAAACTAAGTAACTTACGATTACATATATATGAAATGAAATTATATGAACACTAGTATAGTTTTTTTTGTTTGATTATTCCCGTGGTTTTTGTAATTGCCAGTTTTTAATTTTTATAATGTAAAACTACGTAAGATAAAGTAAAATCGGACAATTTCAGAGCCCACACGAAAGATAAAGCAAAAAAGCAGACTATACAAATCGTATATTTTGAAAGTGTAATAGATTAAAAATCCTTCAGAAACGCGTGGTTTTCAACATTTTTAGGTACGTAAGCATGCGTAATGATCCCTAACCAAAATGTTGAAATATTACAAAGGAAAGCGACAACATTACAAAGCATACATTTCATCGTTTGCTTTCTATATTTATGTTAAATAAATGTTTCTTATATCTTGCTGACGACACCTCCTTGAGTCTACTAATTCGGGTAGTATACAGTTCATAAAGAATTCACACAACCTCTTCTCCATACACTCTTTCCAAAATGTATCGTCTCTAAAATATATATTATAACAAATAAGTTTTCACTTGGCAAATTTTAACAAATAGATAGTAGTAAGAATATTACCTTTTAATTTCCTCTACGTGTAAACCTCCTTTTGTAGAGAGGAGAAAATAACATAACTGTCTTTTTGTTGTGTGCAATAGGCCTTGAACTGGATAAAAATAATTGTGGTTGCGCTTAAGTTTTATCGTCCCATTTTTAAGTTCACAATAATAAATTTTCTTCTGTATAATTGCATCGATGGGAGAAAGCATTCCACATTTTTCAGAACTTTTTATTTCGATTACAGCATCTTCATCTACCAATCCGTCTGGAGAACATGCCAGGTAACAGTATTCGTCGTCAATTATCAAGTCACACAGATATTACAGGAATGCCATCTTGGTTGACATTTCCCGTTTCTATTGCTAATTTTGCCTCTTCTTCGCCGGCCGCTTTCATTGTCTCCTCATTTTCATCGTAAACAGCTGAAGCTATTTGACCATGAAATTTGGTATATGTCTTACTAGACATGTTGGGAACGTCCATTGCTGCAAAGAGTTCGGATAGCTGACCGTATCCTATGCCGGTCGAAATTGCACCCAAAACGGCTGCAACATTTGAATTTTGCTTGTTGTTCGGGTCTTCAGTCCTTACAACTTGTATAATATTACATACTGCGCATTTAAATGACAAAACACTTTGCATCCCCTCAATTTTTTCCGAAATAAGATGCATGTCAAAAAACGAACAGTCAAAACCTAAAAAACATACGCATTTAACAAAATTGCATAAATGGTAATTAAGTTTTATAGAACCTCTGTGCTTCAAAGCTTTGAGCTGATTCAGAAAATAAGATATGTTTATAAGGCGCCGACCAGTAATATGAAATGGATTTCCTGCGGTGTTCTCTTTTTCGCAGTAGAGTTCTTCAAGTTCACTGCTGTCATTATTCTCTTCGTCGGAATTTGAACTTGAAATATGATAATCTGGTTTGTTTTTTGAAAAATCATTGCCATTGGACAATGATTCTGTTTCGGAAATAATATTATCGTCGTTGTCGCTTTCATTGAATGGAAGTTCGTGTTCATTTTCAGATGTGGTATCGAAAAAATGTTCATTACTTTCCGAAATAGGAAATTCAGCTGGTAAGGAACTTATCTGTGCTTCAGAATTACAAGTAAAGGACATCACACTATCAACATCAGAAGTTGGGTAACCGGCAACCAATGTCTCTGGCTCTGTTTGTAAATGAGCGAGCAGCTTCCATCTCCTGGAGAGAATTATACGTTATATTTATTACAGCACTTATATTCACTTATCACGTCAATATTCTTATGCGATAAAATATAATACAATGTGGTTTTTCGTAAAAAAAACAAAAGCGTCGAAAATATACAAAAGAAAATATTTTCAGTCAATATTCTTATATCATGATTGTAGAAGTTTCTAAATAGCTTTAGCAATAACGAATTACAAACATTTGTCAGAAAAACTAACTTAGAAACTTCAAATATTACACCAGCAAATGTAAAAGTTTGGCTTATCTGGGCCAAATGATATGATTCTGGGCTCGTACATTAATAAACGTTTACCTTCATTTTTTCCTGCTTTTGAATGTTTAAAAAGAGTGTTGGAAACTAAGTCATATCCTAACTACACTTTTAAAAAGTTAGAAAATATTAATTTCTTAACTATTTTAAAACAGTGTGGAAAATTATGCCATTTCCTAACTAAAATTGATGTAAATTGATATGGAAATTCGAATTTTTCGAAACAAGTTAGAAAAATGCATATTTTTGGCACGAATAAGAACCAATTCTGGCAATCTTATATATCAACTGCATAAATTACTTAGTTTTGTTGCTATACAGAAATATTCTACATTTAAAAAAGGGTTATTACAGTGTAAAAGGGCAATTGTCTTGCATGTCCTTATGTTCGCACTAGCCTATAACAATCTTTATATGTTTCGACGTTATATAAGTACTTTTGAAAGATTATTTTTAATTAATAGCATACGCTAAAGCGTACAAAGCACCAACCACTACACCGCTAAGTAAAGAGAGGTTACTGATAATATACACTAAGAACAATTTGGCAGTTTATTTGTCTATACAATGCCATCTTTAGATTAACTCTGAGATTGTATGGTAGAAGTATCACCTACTGTATGTAATAAAACTGTTTCGTTAGTTTTCTCTAGTACTATATTTCTAAATCCCAAAAACAACCACACCATTCTTTGCAGTAGCAAAAGCAAAATGTTCAGCCTTGTGTTACAATAGTTATTTAGACCACAAGTGTTAGAAGTGCAACTTCTTTTCACAGGTGTGGAGGGTTATTAAACGAGGCGCAGCCGAGTTTAATATTCCACGCCCGTCAAAAATAAGCACGCTAACACGAGTTGTCGTTAAAAAAAATTAAATTGCATTAAATACCTATTTAAATCGAAGCCTATTTTGTATAGAATTTTATTTGCCTTTATTATAGTCAAGTGCTAACCAAGGAAACGACTTTATTTATTGAAATCTGTAATTTATTCACACCTACTTTTTTAATTGGAATGTTGAAAAATAGATATTTATGCATTAAGGGAGATATGAATATATTTTTTTCCTGAGATTGACATGGGCCTCTGGCCCGAGGTCTAAGTCAACCGAAGGTAAAGAACATGAATATCTCCCGTGGTGCATACACTATTTTTTAAAATTTTATTTGAAAAAAGTAGGCTTCTTCAAATTAATTTCAGTGTGTGAAGTGCCACTTTTTTTCCCTCAGTGAAAAAAGTGACACTTTGCTTTTAATTTAGGAATGAACGATTTTAAATACCTATACGTTTCCTTAGTTACCAGAACTGACCAACGCACTTGATTAAAATGACGGAAAATAATAGTTATTTAGACCACAAGTGTTAGACTCTAACACGAGTTATTTATACGATTTTTTGATATTTCATTAAATATTCAAATCCAAGCCTATTTTGTATATAATTTTATTTGCCTTCATTTTAGTCAAGTGCGTTGGTCAGTTCTGGTAACTAAGGAAATATCTATTTAAAATCGTTCATTCCTAAATTAAAAGCAAAGTGTCACTTTTTTCACTGAGTGAAAAAAAGTGGCATTTCACACACTGCAATTAATTTAAAAATGCCTACTTTTTTAAATAAAATTTTAAAAATATACAAAATAGGCTTGGATTTGAATAGGTATTTAATAACATTTAAAAAAAATGTATAGACAACTCGTGTTAGCGTGCTTATTTTTCAAGCGCTGCGCCTCGTTTAATAACCCTTCACACTTGTGAAAAAAAGTTTCACTTCTAACACTTATGGTCTAAATAACTATTATTTACTAGTATATTAGTAAGAATAGTATGAAATTTCAAAATGTCATAATGACATTTAAAATTAGAATAAGTAAGTAACAACAAGGATTGTCTCAATGTATGGTCGCTAAGACGTTGCCTATAGTTGCATGGTTATCAAGAATTTGAAGGAGAAATAATTTGACAAGTCCCTTGGGAGTTATGAGTAGCTTTTCATATTTTGTATCTATGACGGAAATGTACAATATCATGTTGCTAGTAACTAAACAAATTTTTAATACTATCTTTCAATGCAATACCTTGATAATAACGAAAGTTCCAAACAAGAAATGCCCAGTTTCTAAATGTCACAAAAAGGGTGCACTATGTTGTTAAATAAATCAAAACGCGGTGTATATGGTACGGTTAGTTTGATTAATTGAAAATTATTAATAATTCCCTGAAAACTATTAATAATTACCGGCAATTATTAATACTAACCAACCGGTAATTATTAATATTTACCGGTAATTATTAATAATTCACGCATTTATTACTCTAACCGTAACATATCCATAACATAACATCTAACTAAAAAGTTATCAGATATTAAATTTATTGTGTCCTAATTTAATTGTGCCAACAGTATAGAATACATCATAACACGATATCTAAAACGACTAAACAAAATCTAAATATCATTGCCTAACACTCGCAACGGAAATTTTGTATTATTTCAATTTCAAAACAGAAACAAAATTACATTTATCTAAAGCCAAAATTTAGTATCTAGTATAAGATAGGTACTTACTTGGCACGAAGTTGTTTCATAATCACATTTTTACTTTTTCTTGGCCTAGCCAATCGATATTTTCCCTTTGGCATTCTACGAATTGTTTAAATAAACAAAAAACTCTATAAAAGCACTTGTGGGGCACTAACAACTACTGTTACCGATAATCGATACAGAACGCAAGAGTGCGTAAATGGATTTTTTTAATGGAAAATTTGGTATTTATACAGACTAGGGATGTGCTAATTATTACAATACCTAATGAGCAAAGGGCAGTGGGGCTAATTACTGTACTTTCACAATTTGTCATTAATCGGAATTGTTATTATCAGACAAATGATGTTTTAAAATTCCTGTGCAATGCTACAATTTCTCAGTATTTTGAAATTGGTGACAATTACTAGATATGAATCACCCCAAAATATTTCAGTGAAACTTCTTTCATACCGTTATTCGGTAAGAAACAAGGACGTATTGGGCGAACTCAGTTATACATAGAAGTTTTGCCGCAGGTAATAGATTTTCAGATAAGGCAAAATAATCCGCTTCAGACATTTCAATACATCACAAAGTGATGCATCTCCAGTTGCCTAAGTACCTATTTTCCTTTCAACGCGCAAATCAAAAATTCACCTCGCTCACTCTAGAAATGTATCAGCTCTCCCTAGCCGCCTTAATACATTTTAATTTATTTTTTTCCTAGAAAATATTTTTTATATTAATAGGCTTTGCAGAAAGTATCATTTACCAAAGTTCTTATACCTTGCCCCATAACAAACTGCAATTTAAAAAATTATTTGGCTTTTGAGAACACATTTTATAGCATTTTTTAATATATTTTATTAGAAATTATTCGTTTCGTTGCATAATAGAAAATGCAGGATATGAAGAGGAATATCCACAAAAGTGTTTAAGGAATGTAAAGCGTTTTATTTTTGCTTTCTTGATAAAAACTTCACTCATATCATACTTAGAAAGTAAATCCAGGAGTTTTATTTTTATTCAAAAATAAACCACCTGTAAATATCAGCAGAGAAATATTTTTTTGTTATCTTGCGAGTTTCTAGAAGTTCAGTTCACATTTTGACCAAATTATATTATTACAAAATATCCTGGAAATTATAATCTCAACTACAATCAAGATAATAAATAATATTTATTGATTTTTAAAAATTTTAAGTTTTTAAGTTGTTTGTGAATACAAACTGCTAAGCTTAGTTTGATCAAGAAACTAGGGATGGGCGATATTAAAATTTACAAATCAATATTTGTCAATATATTGATAAATATCCTAAAAGTATCGTGATAATAATGAATATCAATATACGATACATTGATATTTGATATATTGATGTATCGAGTTCTGATATTTGTTGATATATAATAAATATCCTCAAAATATATAAATAAATATCGATGTTCAATACACCTATTGATATTCGATATATCTACAGTTCATTCAAATTCAAGATAGAGCAAAATCTGCAACCCAAATTACAAATATCAGCAGTAAGTTGATTACTAATATGATTTTATTAAAATTTAGATCAGAGAGATATGGCTTTGTTGCTGTCTTGATGAGTGTAAAAATCAAATTCGAGGTTAGCAGGTTAGGTTTTGCGTCAGTTCGTGTCAAAACTGACGCAAAACCTAACCTGCTAACCTCGAATTTGATTTTGACACTCATCAAGACGGCAGCAAAGCCATATCTCTCTGATCTAAATTTTAATAAAATCAAATTAGTAATCAACTGACCGCTGATATTTGTAACTTGGGTTGCAGATTTTGCTCTATCTTGAATTTGAATGAACTATAGACTCGATTATATCGAAATTTGAAATTTCGATATTCGATATATCGATATTGATCTATCAATATCCAATATTTCTGTATATTGTTGATCAATGTGGAAGCAATTTTGATATTCTGTAGTGGTTTAATACCCACAGCAATTCTAGTTGCATAACTAAGACACAAACATGAATAAAGATTAAAAGAGGCCCAGAATTGATATTGTGTTTATTGCAACATTAAAGTAATTATCATACACGAATAAATGTACAAGACACGATTAGCAGTAACTATAATATGATTGACAGAGGTTAGCATTAGATAAGGCAGTATCGAAGGGGTTATGTTTAACTTAAATTTCATAAAATGTGCACGTTATGGCAAATGCTCTTAATTTATGTGAACTGACGGAGTTAACATTGTAAAGTCAAGACAATAGTGTGAATTTGTTTTGATGCAGAGATGTTTGAGACGTTACGAAAGTTATTTGCAGCTTTATTGTTAAAAATAACAAGGTCAACAATCGCTAACGTAGCTGAAAGGTAAAAAGCAGTGAAAGGAAGCATGGAATGCAAAGAGCATGACAAGGTGACCTTCATTAGAAGGTAAACAATAGTGCAGTGCTAATAAAACTGTGAAACAGTGCTATTTAAAAATAAAGTGTAAGAGCAGAGATTTAAGGTTATAAAGTGCTACGAATTGACATTAAGGTTATAAAGTGCTACGAATTGACAATTATTAAAAAACAGTATAGTTTCTAAATAACATTGTACAAAACTCACTTCCAAAACAGTTGTAATTTAGTTGCTAAGATACGTGATGTTCGATTATTGTAGTTTTTTAATATAAAGGTTATTTTGTGTGAGTCGAAAAGTTGTTTTCATTAATCGCCAGTCCACAACAGAGTGCCTGTGTGTAGAATTTCATTAGAATCTCACAGTGAAGAGGGAATTGCTCTACAAAGTTTGTTCAAGTGGGTCCGACATCGAGGCCAGTTTTCAACGAGTTTCGGGTTAGCAGCCGGCTAAATTTTGTGTGCTACGTGTGGAGCAGACCTTCCTTGAGCCCAATGTGCAGAAAGCAGTAGCAGAAAGCCTTCAGAAGATTAATTGGATCCGTGGCGTTCTTTGATTTTGTAAACCAGCAACGAAGCTTCTCGTCAAAGTAAATTTCAACAGGAAAGCAGGTGTGAGAGTCCATGAGCTTTGGGCAGCATCAAGAATCTACATTTTACGAGGTCCAGAGGATTTTGATTGCGATAGTGTTCTTTGATTTTGTGGTTGGCTTCAAATTTGGGTCGAGTTGCAGGAACTGAAACAATTGCCAATTTCCGCGCCCTTTTGACGCCAGAGGAAGAAGGCAAAACAGATTAATAACTATACTACGTCATCATTAATTACACCGCATATGTACCTGACGCAAAATTGGTGGCTTGTTGGAGAATTTTTAATTCAATTACACTAGTTTTGTGCGATCATCCATCTGTGTTTATACCGTCATTGTAGAGGTTAACTGTCAGATGCAGGAAGGTTGGGTATTTGCCATGCTCGTGCAAAAATCATACTCAACTGTAATTGTTATACTGGATGTTAAAACCTAACCCTTTGATAAGAGTTTTTCTCATGTTTAGCCGGAGCATTTATTTTTAAATTTGATTGCCAATTAAATAAAATAGAAAAAGCAATAAATTGTTTATTTTACTAGTGTCGGAGGGTCGAGAGAAAATAAAATCCCCCAAGCTTCTTTTAAGATACTTTATTTGTATTAATTAAGGTTCGATTAAAAGCCTAGCACATACAATACGATTAACTTTGGCAGTGTTGTTCTTAAAAAGACGCTATCACTGTAAGCTTGCTTGAAGATTTGCTGGCGCGAGACTTTATGCGAGCGCCGTTGGAATTTGATTAGCGAGCGGTGCGCTTGGCGCCCTCTCTTGATGTTGGCTGAAACTGCCGAGCGGTGTGGAACTGTGCTGGAGACTTTATGCGACTAGCGAGCGGTGCGCTTGGCGCCCTCTCTTGGCGTCGGCTGGAACTGTTGAGCTGTGTAGATCCGTGCTGCCTGCGCGCGCTAGGTGTTACAAACTCCCCCTCTACCTCCAAGGCGTCCCGACGTAGGTGGCAGGAAAGACGAGTTTTTCCTTGGTCTCCCCCTCCTTATCGGCTGCACCGGATCCTGGTTGCTGGTCCCTAGAATGGCCGTAGCGCCGAGGTGTGATATTTTCCGAGACGAGTGTTTGGATGATCCCTGGTGGCAACCTCTTATGATGTTGGCGATACTTGTTGGAGTATTACGTAAGGACCATCTCTTCTTGGCAGCTACCCCTTTGCAGCGTTGCTGAGCGGATGTGACGTAATCAGTAGTAGATCTCCTGGTTTGTACTGCGGTGCTTCTCTCCGGGTTGCGTCGGCGTAGTCCTTATTCTTGTCCTGGTGTTCTTGGATGAGTTTCGCCTGGCGGAGGGTATCCGTTAGTAGAACCAGATGTGGCGTGATTTCAGGTATAAAATTTTCAGACTGGATGATGGCACGCTGATCCCTGGTGACACCGTCTGTTGTGCGGAGTTCTCTTTCGAACGTGAGGTATGCAGCGGTGTGTCCAGTTGATTGGCAGCGAGCGGTGTTTATGGCGAACTGTATGGGTGCCAATTTAGTAGTCCCGCTGCTATGGTCGCCCATTCTTGGTAGTGGATAGTTGTCACTGATGGTTACCTTATTTAAATTTCGGTAGTCGATGCACACTCGTACTCCACCCTTGGGTTTGGGAACCAGAACTACTGGGGCAGCCCATGCAGACTCGTACTCTTCTATGACGTCCTGGGCTAGCATGTCCTGCAGTTCTGCTTTCAGTATTTCCTGCTTGTGGGGTGGCATGCGGTACGGAGGAACTGCTACTGGACGATGGTCCAGCGTCTCTATTCTGTGTTCCGCGAACGATGTGGCATCTCCCCCTGGCTGGAAGACGATTGAGTGGGCTTCATTTATCTTGTTGATCATTCTCCGGTGGTGTAGCTCCAGGGCTTGCCCTTCTTCGGGGCATAGCACAAGGTCTTCCACCTGGATCATCAGGAATTACATGGCTTTATCGTCCATAATCCTCCGTGGTGAGTGTGGGAAAATGGTTGGGCTGGGTAAAGTTGCTCCTTCGTCCATTTGCGGGTAAAACTCAGAGATGCTATCCGCGAATATAGCGTATAAATCGGGATTGATCTCGTGGTTTAACTTGGGTGCGATAGGAGAAGAGTCCGGTCCAAAGAGCTTCTTGTTTTTGATGGCTAGCCATCGAGGGTCACTCCGAGGAGGTGTCGCGTAAGGCACTGACTGCTGGTATTCTTGCAGATGGTACTTCGTGAAAAATGAAGGTGGTGCCTCAGGCAAGAATGGATAGGCCATGTTCATGTCCTCGGAAAACTGATAGCATCTCCTGGATAAGTTTAGGATCATCCCGGCTTCATCCAGGAAGTCCATCCCGAGAAGAGTCCTATTTGGGGCGTCCGGAAGGATGATGAACTCGGTCGTGATTGTTTTATTCTGAAGTCGCACAGGAATGATTGTTCTGAGAACGCGCTGTCTTCTACTAACACCATCCGCTAGGACTACGTTGGCTTCTTTTTTAATGAAATGGCAATTGTGTTTCCTTAGCACACTGTATAGCGTGGAGCCGGCTACGCTTTGTTTGGCGACAGTGTCCAAATATGCGCCTCCCTGCGTTTCGCAGACCACAATCGGGTCTATCGATCGGATCCACTCAGGTTGCACCAAGCTGGCGGAGGCAAGATAAAATCCCATATCAGCGGTGTCCTCGGTTCGTGGATTGCAGCGTGAGCAGTTGCTGCGGATCGTCCCTGGCTGTCCACATCCAAAACATTTTATTTCTGCGGCCGGTGGTCTGTGTGTTGGAGCTGAAGGACGTTCAAGGGGTTTTGAATTGTTCGCCCCGTCTTTCTTCCGCTTTTGACACTCCTCCTTCGTGTGGCCGAAGTACCTGCAGTACGTGCACCTGTTCTTGGTCCGGCTGTGCTTTAAGACGTGTTTCGTAATCTTCGACCTTTCGGAGTTTGTCTTGGAGCTGGTCGAATGTATTGAACGAGTTCCTAGGGATGCTCTTCCTCACTCGCTGGTTCAGAAGTCCATAGATCATATGCAGCTGGAGTTCTTCGTTAGGCCGGCAACTGGGCGGTAATTTGGCAATTAGTGCCCGCTTCGTACACACAAAGAGTTCAGTGGGTGTGGTCTCCTCCTGTTCGGTGCTGAAGATTTCTCGGAGAATTTGTGCGGCGGCTGCGTCTGTGCACACGTGTGACGTAGTGAAGCAAGATCTTCCTCCCATGTTCTTGTTAGATCCTTGACTCCCCATCCACCAAGTAGCTGCAGGCCCCTCCAGGAGCATTGGAAGTCCTCGGAGTGCGTTCGCCTCGCTGATGCCCTTGTAGATGGCGATCGATTTGATAAATGGGTGTACATCCGTGCTACCGTTGAACCGGGCTGTGCATTGCGAAAAGGAACCAGACGTCAGAGCTCGAACTTGCTGCAGCCCCTCTAGTAGCATCCTAATGTCCTCCATCGTAAATGCTGCCGCGCTCAGTTGTTCTTCTTCAGGCATCGCCAACTTCCGCGTCTGTGACCTGGTGATCGTCTTGCCGTCTTGGCTCCACTAGTTGGGCACCACTTGTCGGAGGGTCGAGAGAAAATAAAATCCCCCGAGCTTCCTTTAAGATACTTTATTTGTATTAATTAAGGTTCGATTAAAAGCCTAGCACATACAATACAATTAACTTTGGCAGTGTTGTTCTTAAAAAGACGCTATCACTGTAAGCTTGCTTGAAGATTTGCTGGCGCGAGACTATGCGAGCGCCGTTGGAATTTGATTAGCGAGCGGTGCGCTTGGCGCCCTCTCTTGATGTTGGCTGAAACTGAGCGGTGTGGAACCGTGCTGGAGGCTTTATGCGAGCGCCGTTGGAATGCGACTAGCGAGCGGTGCGCTTGGCGCCCTCTCTTGGCGTCGGCTGGAACTGTTGAGCGGTGTAGATTAGTGATGGGAAGTTTCGATACTTTTGCGGACTCGTTCATTCCAATACCATCGGATTCGATTCTCAGATCGACATCGAAATTGACTGTGCATTTCAGACACCCGGGGTCCTCGCTCCTCGGTCATTCCGGACCCGGAAGGAACAACGCGCGTGTCTTTGTTTTAGTGAGTGGTCACGCTGTCGGTAATTCAGTATGTTTATATGTCTCAAACATCAATTGGGCTACAAAGCCGCCAAAAGCTATAAATCACTGATAACTGATAAAAAAGCATGCAACTACGGCCTATCATGTGTCGCCTGTCGACGTCGGGTCTCTAAAACGAACACCATCATCATTTGCTGTTCCCCATCAACACATTGTATTGTATTCTGTATTGAAATGGATTGAATAACGGAATGCCAAAGGAATGAATGTTCGCGAGAATTGACGCCTCGCGACCTTTTCGTTCCTCGGAACGAATCCGGACCGAAACTTGGACTCCATCCAAATCGATCCTGCCCTGGATTCAATCCTTTGTATCGAATCCGACCGGATCGACACATCGCTAGTGTAGATCCGTGCTGCCTGCGTGCGCTAGGTGTTACACTAGTACATAATACACAGCACAAATTTTTAGTGAGCCCTGAGATTGACAACATATTTTGATTTGTTTATTAAAACATCATTGTGGTGGTTTTGCGTCAGTCTGTGTCAAAACTGACGTAAAACCTAACCTGCTAACCTTGAATTTCACATAGACTTACAGTGTCCCCAACAATACATTTCAGTATTGCCAACTGATTCAGGCTATCCAGGGCCTGCTACAATTGCGTTTTCCATGTGTTACCTTTTTTTTTTATTATTTAGTAATTTAATCAGCAATCAGAATACAAGAATTCTATAAGCTAATCTTATAAATGGCAAGGGATGGCATGATGAGGTTTCGTCCAGCGGCGACACCTGATTCTTACAGCAAGTCGATTGGCTGTTTTCTCTTGAGTCGTTTGTTGTCTTTTCTCAGTAGTAGGGGTTCTATGAGTGGATTGTTGTGGAATTCAAGTCGAGCATGATGGATAGAGCTTTTCTGAGGGATGAGTTCATTCACAAATTTGATTTTGAGGTCATTGTGTATCGTGTTATTGGAAACGAACCACGGGGCATCTAGTATTGATCTCAACAATTTGGACTGGCATCTTTGGATTATGGAAACGTTGGTGTTGCTGGTACATCCCCAGAGTTCTATACCATAAGTCCAAATAGGTATGATTATGGTTTTATAGATCAGGATTTTGTTTTCTACAACTAGCTTCGATTTTCTACCTAGTAACCAGTTTAGCTGTTTGGTGGTTAGATCTATTTGCTTCAGTTTCTTTAGTAAATGGGGTTTCCAAGTTAGTTTGGCGTCCATGGTCATTCCCAAGTATTTTACTTCGACTTGTTTGGGTATTGGAATGTTGTTAAGATATACTTCAGGGGTTGGGGTTTTTCGAAGAGTGAACGTGATATGACTCGATTTGCTTTCGTTTATTTTTATTCTCCATTTTTCGACCCAATTTTGTAGTATGTTGAGGTGGTCTTGTAGGTTCAGTACTGCTTGTTGAGGGTGAGGATTTACTGATAGTATGGCGGTATCATCGGCGAATGTGCCAATTGTTGTGTTTCTGGAGGTTGGTATGTCTGACGTGAAGAGAACATAGAGCACTGGACCCAGGACACTGCCCTGTGGTACCCCTGCTTTGATTGGCTGCAATTTTGATCTTTCATTCCCTACTTTGACTTGAAACTGTCGGTGGTTGAGATAGGATTGGAGAAGGGTAAAGTAAGAAGGAAGGATTTGCTTGACTTTAGAGAGGAGACCAGTATGCCAAACTCTGTCAAAGGCCTGGGATACGTCGAGGAATACCGCTGAACAGTAGCATCTGTCCTCAAAGGCTTTTTGAATGAGGTCAGTTAATCGGTGTATCTGTTGTATTGTTGAATGTCCTGACCGAAATCCAAATTGGTGGTGTGGTATCAAGTCTGCTGGCAAGTCATTTTTATTCTGTGTAATAGAAGCTTTTCGAATACTTCGCTGTTCTGACATTTGAATTAGTTTAAATATGGTGCAAGCTTTGTGGTTCGTGTGCTGTTCAAATAGTGCATTACCTTGAACAATTTGTTTTTAATAAATACGGTTCAGAGATTGTGGTTACGTATTCGACATCTGAAGTTTGTTGTGTTATGAGCATCTGAAAGCAAATGTCACCAATCTTATAAAACAAATAGTTACCAAAAACAGTGTTTCCATTGTAGCACTGTTTTTGGTGTTGTAATAACCAGATTGTGACATCAAAGTAGATAAATGATTGTTTTGAAAAGTCCAACATTGGTATTGCATGATGATAGTCAATGAGAGGTATACTAATTGATTTATTTGGGATATAGAGTTGGATTTCCTTCGTATAACACAATCTTAGTATTGTTTTTATAATAGATATTGCAAAACCCATAATTAAATAAGACAGGTTTGACCTTTTGGCCAGAATTAAATTTTTAAGAGCTGTGTTCAAGTTAAGCAAACTAATTTGTCATTTTTTCCCCAATTATATATAGTTTTTGTACTTCCAGGACTAAAGTTGACACTTTAGACCCCGTAAACAGGGACTAAAGTAGCTCATTTAGTCCCTAGGGACTAAAGTAAAAATTATACTGTCACTCAGGTAAATTTATGTACACACGAGGTTACTAGGTTAGGTTTTGTTTGTCATTTGACACACACTGACGCAAAACTTAACCTGCAAATCGCGAATTTGACATAT
The DNA here is from genome assembly GCA_940337035.1 of Agriotes lineatus. Classification (NCBI taxonomy): domain Eukaryota; kingdom Metazoa; phylum Arthropoda; class Insecta; order Coleoptera; family Elateridae; genus Agriotes; species Agriotes lineatus. Next base: position 75,682,551 of record OW679196.1, on the reverse strand, counting down.
ACTGGCAATACACTTCAGTACTGCCAACTGATTCAGGCTATCCAGAATCTGCTGTAATTCAGTTTTTAATAAATTGTAATTGTCAGTTTCCAAATTGACAGATTCCAAATTTTTGAAATCTTTGATGATAATGTTCCCAAAAGTGCAAAAAATAGCGTATATACCTCGGGACTAAAGTGCCTAAATCCCTTGAGTGGGATTAAATGGTGCACTTTAGTCCCTCATGATATAATATACTATTAGTTATTTGAATGTGCCCTCAATATATTTTTAACATTTTTAAACTTTAAATGACAGTAGTTCTGTAATACAATTATCATCCTTCCATTTCTAAACTACTTTTTATGCTGTACCTGTGAATGACAATATAGTTAAGGCCACTACCTGTGGTCAATACATATGGCCATTTATCTGGTTATTTATGCTTAATTGTTCACAAAACTGCATAAGTGGGAGTTAAACCTTGATAGCTTTCATACCAAGTGATTATAAATGCTCTTCCATCAAGTTGCCTTTGAAATATTTGTTGTATGAATAATATGTTGTTGGCACCGTAACTCTATGTCAAATTCGAAGTTAGCAGGTTAGGTTTTGCGTCAGTCTGTGTAAAAACTAACGCAAAACCTAACCTGCTAACCTCGAATTTGACACAGACTTACAGTGCCTCCAACATATTATTCATACAACAAATATTTCAAAGGCAACTTGATGGAAGAGCATTTATAATCACCCGGTACATTTATAATTAAGATTATACAACTCATTAGAAATTTGGCCAATAGTAATTGAGAATTTTACTTAGTTACAAGGTATATATAAACGGATATACCCTTGACGACGTGGTATAATCACTTCGGTGTTTCGGTGGGTCCAACAAAGCAAAAATAATGGATAATAATAATCTAGAGCCATGATGTAATAACTGTCTATTGCAAATTCGAGGTTAGCAGGTTAGGTTTTGCATCAGTTTTGACACAAACTGACGCAAAACCTAACCTGATAACGTCGAATTTGACATAGACTTACAGTGCCACCAACATAAACAGTGCAACTAACACAAACAGTGCCAACCTAAGAAATAAAATAATTTATTATTATCGGTCTATTCATTATATAATCGTAACGAATACCACTCGAGCAATCGAAAATAATGATTATTTTTCACTCGTAACTCGACGTAATCCTTAAAATACCACTCGAGCTGCGCTCTCGTGGTTTTTCGCAGATTACTTCTCGTTACTCGGAAAATAATCGATTATTTTCGATGCTCTTGTGATATTATAACTGATTATACAACTCATTATAAATTTGGCCAATAGTAATTGAGAATTTTACTTAGTTACAAGGTATAGATAAACAGATATACCCTTGACGACGTGGTATAATCACTTCGGTGTTTCGGTGGGTCCAACAAAGCAAAAATAATGGATAATAATAATCTAGAGCCATGATGTAATAACTGTCTATTGCAAATTCGAGGTTATCAGCTTAGGTTTTGCGTCAGTTTTGACACAAACTGACGCAAAACCTAACCTGATAACGTCGAATTTGACATAGATTTACAGTGCCAACCTAAGAAATAAAATAATTTATTATTATCGGTCTATTCATTATATATTCGTAACGAATACCACTCGAGCAATCGATGATTATCTTCTGTTTCACCTCGAAAGTAAAAAATCTAAATTTGTATAAGATGAGTTTGCTTTAGACATGGGGCTTTTAGTAAGTGTAGATGAATATTAAAATATGTTTCCTGATCCTTATTTTAACTGTAGTACTTATGTGTGTAAATTGAACTGGATTAACAGTGAAATATCAAAACCAAATAACGTATCAAAACATACAGTGCCTTCAGAAATGATCGAACATTTTTGAATGGTCATTATTTTGGTGCCATTTATTTTAACGTGCAGTGTTATATGTTGGTGGCACTATAAGTCTACGTCAAATTCGAGGTTATCAGGTTAGGTTTTGCGTCAGTTTCGACCCAGACTGTCGCAAAACAGTGTCACCAACATATTATTGATACGTTATATAACACTGCACATGTAGCCAACATGGAATAGTTAAAATAAATGGCACCAAAATAATGACTATTCAAGAACGTTTTATCATTTCTGAAGGCGCTGTATGTTCTTTTTTTTTGTACTTTGGTGGTGTCTCTATTATCGTAGCTATCTTAACTAACAATTAGTAGTTTGCTAATTAGTATCCATTTGCCAAATAATATAAATTTAAGAATAAATAATAAAGTGGTTTCAAGTTTTAGATTCTGTAAAACTATTGGTTGCAATACAATCTAAGTGTTCCAATTAATTGTGCCTGTAATGGGTTCTTCCAGCACCCAACTGAACAGAGTTCCCGTCGATTTTTACAGCTTTCATCATGAAACATTTCTCATATATCACCCATTGTTTCCGTCTTTCTGTGTTGCGCAATTGCGTTTGCACAGAATTACGGAAACGACTTTATGTTTCTTTATTTTATATTTTTACTATCTTTCAGACTGTTGCTGTAAATAGTCAGTATTTAATGCCATACAAAATTGAAATGAAAACAAAACATTTCGAGCGTTAGTGTGAAAGAAAGTAAAAATATATGGTAGTCATGAAGTCTCATTTCAATTATGTACTTTATAGTTGGCCGCTCGTGTGCAGACTCGCTACAGTGGGCTGAAAGATAGTAAAATAGCTACACTGACGACTCCTCATTCTCATAAAGTTTCACAATTCCACAAGAACCTGAAACAATCCACTGGGAATAAGTTGACAGAGCTTCAGGTAATAGCCATTAAAAGCATTAATTTTCCGCTGATATATCTGTAGTGGGTCGGCTACATTATTAATTTGCCGTGTTTTTGCAGAATATTTCTCTAAACGTTAAGGATTTTAATTTCGTCCAATTTCTACAAGAGATAGCATCGGAACAGCAATTTGAAGTGACTTATGTGGATATAGAAGAAAAATCTATCAGCGGAAAATGCCAGTGTTTGGTGCAGCTATCCACACTCCCTGTAGCTGTCTGCTATGGATCAGGAAGTAACTCCAAAGATGCACAAGCGGGTGCAGCTCATAATGCGCTTGAGTATCTTAAAATCATGACCAAAAAATGAATAAGTAAGTGGTTGATGCCATTTTGAATGAAGATTAACAATTTCAATCTTTTCAGACAATACCCTCAGTAGATGGTGATTGCTATAAATATTCTCGAGAACATTTATTTCCGGGTCTATGTGTTGCTGGCAATCTTCTATTTATGCCATGGCAGTTTAGGTTAGAAACATCGACAGTATTGAGTTTGGGCCACTTTTATCGTTAAATCATTTTGTGAAGTGACAGACCAAGTTTTTATTTATATCAATTGTTGCCACTGTAACGTTCTGCGTTACTAGTGGATTTTTATAAGCAGTCGAGGAGAACTACATCCTTAACGAAGTAAAAATTGGAAATTGTACGGCGACCAATGGTAACACTCGCCTAAGTTATTAATTCACTTACTGCGCTTTACTATAATATAGGTTTAGGTATTTAGTTTCTAAGTTTAATATAGATTAATCTGTTTATATTGAAGATGGTTTAATGAAATGAGTGGCCCTATGTCTGTGACGGTTTGCACGATATTCAATGAATGTCCTACAAGCTATACTTTGCATAGAATTAGTGGTTTTTTCGAGAACGTACCATTATATTAAGATGAACGTAAGTGAACTATAATTTAAAAATAATTGTACATAATATTTTTGAAAATTAATATGTAATACAAAAATTACTATTCAATTGCATTGTCATAGACAAAAATGTTGGAGATATTTTTCTATTTATATTTATTCTTATCTAGTAGTTGACAGTTCACTATTACATAAATATATAAAGACAACAGTATTTTATATCCATTACGTACTGAATTTGCATTTTATAGTACTGCAATAAACTCGAGATATTTCCATAATATAATAAATATATTTACAATATTTTTGTCCATGAGTGCAATTGCAATTCTATCAGCTTAACAAACGAAATTTGTAGGTATATAGAAAAATATTTCTTGAAATACTATTAAATGTTACAAAGTTCCAAAATGTATAGTAATATTAAATGTTTTATTAGCGTTGACATTTCGTTCTAGACAGTAATTGTCAGCCTAGCTAAATGTAGTGAATGTATGTTATCTGTATTGCACATGTACTTTTACGTAAGTATGTATGTGATTAACGTAAATACAGTGCCCTGTAATGTATTCAGGAAAAGGGCATTTATTTAATGCAAAGTATAGAGGTTGTACCCTTTATTTCTCATAATTGTTGATTAACATATATATCAATATAATACGACGAAGTGCGCAAACTTTCTGTACACTATTGTTACTTTAAGCAGTTTACAGATTAGATATTTTAGTATTAGTTCCATCGAGTTACTTTTGTGTAGTTTTGTTACTATTGATGTGTATGGTAATTGCTAATTATAAATAAATATTAATCAGCTTAATTTGATTTTGTAAATTTAAATCTATTGAAAGATTGATGCGATAATCGTGACGAGCAGTCCTATCTGTCAAAAGTGTAAACAACAGAATGTTACAGTATCAAAATGACTTAACGACACCCACATGCTGTAAGTATCGCACGACTGGTTAAGTCCGGGAAAAAGGTGGCACGCTCGCCCTGAGATTCCTCAAAGCAGGCTAAAGGCCTCGGCTGATACGCTCAGGGAGATGGGTGTGGTTCAAACGGTACGTCACTGGGCAAGCGTGGGTCTGTTTCCGGATATACTCGTGCAACCGGCTGGATGGTTAGACGGGACGAGAAGTACACAGGGTACTACGTCAGGAAGGTACTCGAGAAACTGTAGAACTCGAATTACAATTTCGGGAAAAATATTTATTTATTTAAAGAATATCACATGGTCAACCAACAGGTAAGAACCCAATTACAGGTTGACACGAATTACAAGATATTATTATTCTGCCGCACTTAGCCAAACAGCAGCATCTCCAATGTTCACCAATGGAAACACTACTCTCCAGCCAAGCACGGCAGCATTGTGGTACTAGTAGTACAATAATATGAAAATAAAAAAACTATAAGTAATGAAAACAAAAAACAGAGCAAATTTAAAGATTTTGCATAAGCATATTTTTGAATTTTGGAAAAGACATGCAGAAAATATCGATACACCCAGCATACTGATTATAAGATCGCATAATTCTCCAAAACGGTGAGTTTAAAATAACATTGGTACTAGCAAATTCCGATTTGAACAGTTGAAAATGTCTGGTATTGAACTGAGGCACATTAAAAGTAATACATGAAATTAAATCCGGACAGTTGAACATATTATTTACAATCTTATAAAGAACAGTAACATCATTACACTTCCTACGATTTTCCAAAGTCACTAAGCCGACAGTCGCCAATCTACAGCCATAGTTAGGTAAGTCAATATTCAGTCGCTTACAAGTAATTCTTACAAATTTTCTTTGGATTTTTTCGATTCTATTACAATGAATTGCATAACAAGGGTTCCAGATTACGCTTGCGTATTCAAGATTTGATCTAACGTAAGCAGAATATAACAGTTTATATGTATTAATATTTTTAAAAGAATTTGTAATTCTTAAAATAAATCCTAGCATAGAATTTGCTTTATTTGTAATGTTTTCAATATGCTTGATAAAAGTTAATTTAGAATCAAAAGTAACACCAAGATCTTTCATAAAATTTACTTCATGGATACTTTCTTGTGCGATCGTGTAGTCATATTTTAAACAATTTAAATTTCTTGTAAATCTAATGTAACAGCATTTATTTGTATTCAGTGGCAAGCAATTAAGAAGACTCCAAGTCGACAACGTGTCAAGATCTACTTGTAATTTATTTGTGTCGTTTTGGTTTTTTATGGCTTGATATATTTTAAGATCATCTGCAAAGAACAAATGACCACATGACAGTATAACTGATAAATCATTAATAAAGATTAAAAATAAAGTTGGTCCGAGATGGGAGCCCTGAGGCACACCAGACGTAACGTAATGAAGATTAGAATTAAAACCGTTTACTACAACCATCTGTGTTCTGTTAGTGAGATACGATGTAAACCACTGCAGTAAATTTCCTGTAACGCCGTAATATAAAAGTTTTTGAACAAGTAATGAGTGGTTGACCTTGTCGAAGGCTTTGCTAAAATCTGTATACACCGTGTCGACCTGAAGCCCTTCCCCGAAGCTCTCAGCAAGATAATTTGAAAAGATAAGTAAATTGCTTACTGTTGATTTTTTGGCTAAAAATCCATGTTGCTTGGGAGTTATATAAGCTTCCATAAAAGACATTAAGTACTTGTTTATTATGCTTTCAAATACCTTTCCAAATACCGAGAGCTTCGAAATAGGTCGATAATTAGTTACCACTGATTTATCGCCTGATTTAAAAATAGGCGTAATATAAGCTAACTTCCACTTAGTTGGAAATACACCACATTTCAATGATTTATTAAACAAAAGCTGTAGAGGATAACATAAAGTGTGAGAACAATTTCTTATAAAATATGGATCAATACCATCAGGGCCTTTAGATTTAGAAACGTCGAGATTAGAAAGAGTATCCTGTATTTCATTTTGACTAAGTGATAATTCAGAAAAGGGAATATCCGGTGAGGGTGTATTAATATTTTGCATTGGTTTAAATGCAGCAGGTTCCCAAACTGATGAAAAATGAACTGCGAAATAATTGGCTATTGTCGTTGGAATATTACTGGAAGTGTCATTGTCAGTCATTTTAGATGGAAGTCCAAAATCTGTTTTATTCTGCCTAACGTGAGACCAAAATTGTTTAGTATTTGATTGAATATTTTTTTCTATTTTATCTATATGGCGAGAGTAGCACTGATCGGTTAATGACTTAATCTTAGATCTAAGAAAGTTAAAACGTATTTTATCACAGTCCCTGTTATAGGATTTTATTCTATTTCTAATTTTAGTTTTCTCTTTTATTAAAACTATTAACTCACGTGAGAACCATACTGGGTATTTGTCGTTGTGCTTAGGAGTACGTCTTTCTACATGTCTATCAATAACTGAATAAAGAATATTGTAAAAAGTATCGGTTGCGTTGTCAATGTTTAGATGATTTAAAGCAAGAGACCAGTTCTGACTCGCGAGATCGGCATTAATTTTTGCGTAATCAGCATTATGAAAAAGATACTTAGGGTGCGATATATTTACTAACGAGGTAAATAAGTCCAAATCTACAGTGATAGCTAGTGGCGGGTGATGGCTGTCTATTTTCGACAATGTAAATTCAGTCGCCGATTCAACTGATACGCTAGTGTCAGAAAATACCAAATCTAGCAATTTGTTATTAGCGTTTGAAACATGATTGTATTGTTTGAAATTGCAAATACTGATGGAGTCAGAAATGATCTCTGATAATCGACCGGATACAGTTTCAGGATATAAAAAACTTTCCTGTCTCTTCCAAATTATATTGGGACAATTATAATCACCTAAAACTAAAAAGTGTGAGTTCTGATGCATCTGCAGTACAATATCAATCACTTTTCCGAGATGCTCCTCGTGCTTGTCCTGCAAATAAGCGTTACATACATATAAGCATGTATTGTTTTTTAACATAATTTTGATCCAAAGATCCTCGGCCGTGCTATTATAGGACAAACAAGAGGAACTATCATATTTTTTAAGGACAGCTATAAGAACTCCACCCCCAAAACTTGGTTAGTAGCAGCATAATCGCGATCACGTCTATATACAATGTACCTGTCGTCGAAAATTTCATTGGAGTGAATACTGGGCAAAAGCCATGTTTCTGTAAAACAAATAACATCGTAGTTGTTACTAATTATTTGAGCTTTTACTTTATCAGTTTTGGTACGGAGACCACGAATATTCTGGTAATAAATTGACAGAGCCATGATCGATACAGTAATTACAATAGAAAAGAACACAGTTTATATTATTTTAGACAGATCCGCTTCATTGCTAATGTGAATAATTTGCAAATTTTCTGATTTTCGCACCAAGATCTTATTATCACGCACCCACACATATTTAAAATTATGCTCACTACACAGGGCTCTTGCACGGTGAAGTAGGTTTTTCCTTGTAGGCGACAGGTGGTCATTCAAGAAAATTTTATGAGAGGATCCTCCAAATCCGACATCTTCTGACTTCAAGTTTCTTGACTTGCGATAAGCTGACATAAGCGTATTCTTGATTTCACGGGCAAAGAACTTGACTATCACTGGTTTTGGTGCATCTAACTATTTCGGTCCTCATCGCCAGACCAACCTGTGTCACTCCAACGCTCAAACTTCGTCATACATCAATCGTTACACAGAAAACTTATCCTGAAAAGAGCATGCACAGATTCGCCACAATAAAGGCCCTAGTTCAAGTATTCGTCTATTGGTCTGACGTTAACAAAGGGGTAATTTACAGGGCTACCAAGATTACACTATACCTAAATTTATTGCCCCAGTTGGAGAGGCACGTTATTTCTAATACAACATACAGCAAGTGGTCACACAAAAATGGTTGCAATCTCAATGGCCGGAATAATTGCTGACTATTTTAAGCCTTGCAGACGATGTCTGATCGATTACACATAAAATTAGCAAGCAACTAGTGCCAGATTTGGTCACCTAAATATCGAGTAATTAGCGGCAAATGAATACGGCCAAAATACAATGAATTAGCAAACACTGTGCAAGGTTTAGTCACATAAATAACAGCTGCTTAGTTACAACAACTGCGATCAAAAAGCACTAATTTAGTTAGCACAATAAATTACTCTGGGTTGATGCCACATAAATGACAGCTAATACGTTCTGTTGGCAGTGATTAACGCACATTAAAACTAGCACACACACAATATAAGTTCAATCTGCATAAATGACAGATAATACGTTATAAATTGGTTACACAGATACCTGTATTCTCGACGATTCCTCGAGCGTCAGGGCGAGAGGTCGCCTAGCGACGCGCCTGCAGAGATGACGAAGGTGCGAAAGCGTGGGCGGCACGTGTGAGTGCGGGCAGGAATCCGCCTTGTAAAGGTGTCAACTGGAATGCGTCCCTCACGAGACCAAAACGACGTGAGGTCAAGAAATCCAAACGTCCTGCAGATGTATTCCCCGTTTTATCGGGATCGAAGGGTCAACCCTCACTCAGTGAAGCAGAACTCGACCATCGGAATGCCCAAACACCCACGTATCGACGGTACACGCTCCTTTTGTCTCAACGAACGACTGTGGTAACTGCCTGCTTGCAGGAAAAACAAAATAATGCCTGCCAAGAACGAAAGCGTCACCAAGCGCCTTGGCGGCCAATGGGAAGGCGGCATCGTTCACCGGACAAAACAAACTAATGTCAGTGTAACAAGGAAGACGAGGCCCCTCACTTGCTCCAACAGGAGTTTTTAACACACCTGAAACCAGCGTTACGGAACTAAAGCCACGTGCAAGGGTCAGTATATGAAGGGTGGTCCAAATCGAGGTAACTGCGCTAACTGCAGGGTGTTCGAATTTAAAATTGCTAGGATACATGATGAAACGTTAAAATTCTGGAAACGGGTTTGAAATATAGATAGGCTGCCCTAAAGGCTTGAGTGGTTAGTTATATTGCTGTAAGCTGCCCAAAATGACCTGACAAGAAGTTTAGGTGTTTTAAAACTCCTCTCATTATTTTAGAGCTAAAGTGTAAATATATTTTTTGTAGAGAAAAAATACTCGATCCATTCATACTATTGTTAACAATTTTCCATTTTCCGAAATAGTATCAATCGATGAAAATGGAAATTTTATTTTCAAAAATCAGCGGTGCCTTGGAATTACCTAAACAAATAACATGTTTTGTTTGTTTGTCATTGCTGTTCGACGTTTATAATAATTCATTACTAATTGTTCTGCATAAAATGTATTCAACTCAAGAAAAGATGGAAACACTAGTGGTTTTATGGTGGAAATAGTGCTTGTCAAGTGAGCACCTTATTTAGTGTAAAATGTCCGAATCGGCAAATTCCAAGCAGTACAACCATCCTTTATCTAATAGACTTGTCTGTCCGTCCGTCCGGGACGCTGTTTCAGCAGCCAAACCGTAAGAGATAGAGAAAAAAGTTATTAAAGTTATATGTTTGGAATGGTCATGTCAGCTCAGGAACCGAATTTCAGTCACGTGACACTTCCGGTTTTCGAGAAATCACAAAAAAGACCGTTTTTCAAATAGAACACGTATTAAATAAAAATGTTTCAGTGGCCAAACGGAGCTGCGACCCTCTGCGCCTTAAAACGTCGATCGGGTTAGGCAACCACTTTGACACCTTCCAGGTCTGGGTACAGTTTTTATTTAATACGCGTTCTATTTGAAAAACGGTCTTTTTTGTTTTTTTAAATGAGATTTGTCTCACTGGATTGCTTGTTAATAGACTAATACGTAAGTTTAAAGCTGTAGGCACGTTATTAAATATTTGTAGGTGCAATAATGACGTTCAGAACCCACACCAAAATGAGGACGAGAACACGTTCAATGTTTTGACGGCATTGACTGAAAATCCTAGTATTAGTTTAAGACTAATATTGCAAAATACTGGCTTGCATCACAGCTGAGTGTTGAGAATTTAAAAAAAGCATAAGTATAAATACCAAATAACATAGAAAACCAAATAGCCACAAAAAAGATTGGACTAAACACAACGGTCACCAGGAACATATAGGGATGCACAAGCCGAAACACACCATTATTTAGTAATTGCAACAATAAGAGACATAGAGCTAACTAAACATTACTACAGCAATAAAAGAAGATAGAGATGAGAAAATACGAAGAAAAACATACAAGTAATACACAAAGCCAAATTAGTAACACAAACGATATAGAAAAACAATGGAAAGAATTAAAAAATAATATAATAAAAACAGCAGAATACGTGCAAAATAGAGCGTTAGTTCGAGAGACAAATTTTCTCTAAAATTTTAAGCTGAATTCAAAAATGTAATAATATATCGGGTGTTCTATTTAAAATAAGAGTTAATAAAAAAAAATTTAAAAAAAAAAGAAACCCATTTTAGAGGTATTCAACTGGAAAATCACCTATCACATCAATACACGTTAAAAATGTAAAGTTAGAAAAAATAAGCCGTTTTTTGAAAAAATTTAAAAAAACTGAAAAATCACAGGAGTAAACACCTACTTCCGGTTATGCGCATTTCTTCAAAAGCTTGCTGTCGCATCAACGCCATACCTTATTTCGTTTTTGAGATATTCTGTTCATCCACAGACAGACACACAGACCAATGAAGAAAAACATGTTTTTTGGGATCAGGGGACTCTAAAACGTGAAGATCCGTTGAAAACTCAATTTCAAATTTGTGGGGTGAATCCAATACTTTAATCGTAAAAGAAAGAAGAAGACTTAAAGATAATTGAGAGAAAAATATTCAGGACCAAACACCACAAGAGAGGAAGAGAGAATGGCAAAAACAAATAAAAAATAGAAGAACTAGGAAGGGGAAACATAGTAAGGTATATAAAGACACAAAAGATTAAATTGGGCGGGACATATAATGAGAAGAAAACCAACAGAAATGGTGAGAAGAGTAACGCAATGGATACCTACCTCTATGACCAAGAGGTAGAGGCAGACCGAGAAATACTTGGCGGAACCAAATAGAAGAAGACACGAATTGGAAATCTAAATGCCGAAATAGAGAAAAACGTATGCGTATGTTTTCTGGGTATTACGGCATGCTTCGGCTGAATTACAGACAATTAATCTAGATGGTGGTACTTAGGTTAGTTTTACTCAGGTTGTATAGAGGCTGGAGACCCCCGCTTCTCACACCGAAAGAAAACGTCATGGAGATCTAATATTCTTTATTATAAGCAAGTGTAAATGTACTACATACTTTTCAAATTACTGTGGTGTTTCGAAGACTAAAATGATGCCAAGACGGTTGTTGGTGGCTCGTCTAGCAGCAATAAAGGTTGGGTGTAGTGATGGGCAAAATCGAATGAATTTAACAATCGAGCTATCCGAATTCGAGAGAATTTAACAATCGAATGAATCATTCGGAACAATCGGATACAAATGAATCATTCGGAACAATCGGATACGAATGAATCATTTGGAAAACGAATGAATATCTCGTATTCTGTCGAGGGCTGTACAGTAGGCGCGTACTGCGTGTGCGCTGTGCGTAGCCGAATGCGGTCATTTAAAATACGAGAATTATTTGCGCCACTGAAATAATTTTGAGGTTTAAGCCGTTGAGCATCATAAAAATATAAATGCGGCAATTCAAGTCTCTAGTTACGCCGTTACTGTTATTGTTAACTCGATTAATGGTTCTGTCTTCAATTTTGTCATTTTAAACTGGCATTATTATTATTATCTTTATAGTAGCAACCATAAGTAACTGTTTATAATGTTTATATGCTAGCAAGTTGTTCTTAAATCGCTAGTGAATTAATAGTAGATTGTTCTACAAGTTAAGAAAAGTGAGTTTTCCAGCGAATGTAAAAGTTTTACGTGAGCATAGAAGAATCACTTTTTCAATGTGTTGAACATGCAATTTTTTCGTGTAGTTGACAAATATTCTTTTTAAATCATTTTGGTCAAAGTATGCAAGTGCAATAGCTATTATACATTAACACCTAACTTGAAAATGAATAATAATAATAATAAATACATCTTTATTTCTGACCTCAAAAAAATTACAAGCAAGTAACTGGTACCGAGACCTAGGCCCTTAGTAATAAAATAAAATTTAATATTTTTAAACCCAACCTAACAATATATACAATTTGTTTATAATATTGAACAATACGTGAATCTGTTATTAATTCATGTAGTTTAAATTTAAACTGCAGTATCCTATAGCAGCTACATCGCGTTTTCGGTAACTTATTTCAATTTTTTGTTAAAATATTGTTTTAAATAAAAACCCCGGTTAATCTGTCGGCAAGCGGCACACCGGCAATCGAGAGCGAAAGCCGACCATCGATCACTCGGACAAACTTGTATCCGAATGCGAGTAATCGCAGTTCTAACGAGAGAACCGGTTGAACGACCATCGCAGTTCCGACGTTCCGAGCATCCGAGAGATTTTTTCATTTGAAATATTTTCAGCAGCAATCAGAATATCTCAGAAAGCGCAAACAATCGAATAATTCGATTCTTTTTTTTCGGATTTGCCCATCACTAGTTGGGTGCTCATTTGGTGCCTCTCGTGACAGAAACAACAGTAAGAAAAGAGGTTAGGGCGGTTTACAATCTGGCTAACAGTGAGGTTACTGCGGTGCCGGATTGTGTACTGCGTGGAGAAGTACAGTGAGACAAATAGTTGGTGTGCACACAGTCTTACTAACAAGTTTCCTTGCGGTGTCAGACTGTGTTACATCTAGTGTAATAAAAGAGAGGAAAAGAGTCGGTGTGCACACAGGCTTACTAACAGGTTTCCTTGTGGTGTTGGACTGTGTTGCACCTAGAAAAGTAAACGAGAGGCATAGTCGGTGCGCCCACAGTCTTACTAACAAGCTACCTTGCAGTGTCGGACTGTGCTACGTGCTACACCTAGTGAAGCAAGGGTTAAACAAATTGTGATCTATTACAGTATTTCTCCGTATAAAACTTGTAGAACTACTACATCCAACAAACTTGGATTTCTTCACCCTGCAGTCCTATTCAGCTACATTTTATACAAATTACGAAAACCCCTCAATTCCGAGTCGCCGAGTGTCCAACCAATGACATAAAATCTAAATTTTGTTGCCAGAGCAGCGCTACGCTAATTGGTGGTGGCCTTCCAAACCCGACTGCATAAACCTTTTCCAATCAAGTTTTAAATTGGGGTTTCCCATAGCGTTTTTAGAACTGCCCTCAACACATGTTCCTTTGGTTGAATAGCAACCTCATAAATTTTAAACTAAATTGGTTTGCGGTTTTGGGCCGTTTGTTTTGACCGTCGGCCGTTTCAAATTCGCCTAATTCCCCTGTCATAAATTTAACGTACTCTTCGGCTCTTACCTCATGCGCCAGAACACCCTATTACCACTTCAAGTCCCGCTACATGCCTAACAGCTGCAAAAGATATCGGCTTACACCCTATTCAAATCAAACAAAAGCTTTCGTTTAAGGTCTATAATTTTTTTTTTACCTATAACTACAATGTATCCTTATATCTAGCTATTAAAATACGAGTCTTTTGTCTTTCCTGAAAATAACCTAAATAAAATGTTCGTGCATACCCGACCCTTACAGTATGAATCACGGCCCTATGAATTGTGTGGCAAATGTAACTTTATACAGCCTGGGTATATGTAAAGTTTGGCGATTCACCGCAGAGCGCTGTATACCCATTAGCGAGAATTTCAAATTTAAAATGTAGCATTAGTTTCCATGTTAACTATGATGCAAATATTTACCAAAATTTCCGCCGCGCCATTTCTTAAAATTTGGCAATAATAATATAACCCTCCTCGGAATGAGAGGTCGTTACGTTACTGACAGGTCGGGCGTGCCACTTAGCGAAGTTACAAAGTGGTTTCTAGTGATTAATAACGGACTAAACAATAGTGGCAAGTGGTTAAGCAAGCTATTTTAGAAAAAGACGAGCATCCTAAATAGTGGTAACGCAAAGCGAATGTTCTATAGTCGCACGTCGAGATTATAGAAACAGACGAGTCGCGTTAATAGCGTACGGTTGGCACATTTAAAAGGCGCGGGAAAAAGCTAACACGTAATTCGACAGGAGGCTGGACATCGGTCACGGTCAATTTAACGCAACGGAATTGGAGCATTTAAAGTAACACCAGTGGCGTATCATCCGAAGGGGCAACGTAGTTATTTCACAAATACAAAAAAACAAGGAAGTGAGAAAATGGAGGAACTATTGAAAGAAATTAAAACTAAATTAGATAATATGGAAAACAGTGAAAGAATAGAAAGGAAGATAGATAAAGTCCAAAAAGATATAGAAAAAATTGCTATCATGAATACGAAAGTAATAGAAGAAAATCTTATACTACAAACAACAGTCGAGAACCAAGAAAAAAGGTTCGAGAGGTTAGATAGGGAAATAAGAAAGAAGAAAATGGTAATCTATGGAATTCAAGATGCCGAGGATCAGTCGGATTTAGAGCTAAGAGAAAGAATAAGGCAGACTCTAAGGGAAATAGAGGTCTCAATCAACATGGAAACAAAAATACAGGAAGGAAGAAGATTAGGAAGATATGAAAAAGATAATATATGACCAACATTATTGGAACTGGTACAGTGGAGCAAAAAGGGCGAAATAATGGCCAAAGCAAGAAATCTAAAAGGATCAAATATATGGTTTGCTGAAGATTTCACAATTAAGGAACAAGAACACAAGAAAGTACTCATAAAGCATATGAAAGAATAAGAAATAAAGGATACCTTTATCTAGTAGGAAATTAATTAAAAATAAACTGAGAAAGATTTACCCTACAACAGTGCTTCTCAAACTATTTAATGTGGGGGACCGGTACATTTATTAACAAATGAAACAATAACGAAACATGAGTATTTTATCCATAACTTGTAAAAAACCTATATATAAGCATAAACAGTTCAATCAATTTCGTACAACGCTACCTTAATGCGAAAATGGTCTTGCTTATTCTTGGTCAATTTCTCTATCCGTGGTTCAGTTGATGACAGCGCCATGCGAAATGGGGGATGAATCTTCATACTATTACTATATTTTGTTTTTATTGCACTCATTTTTGAAAAGCCAATTTCACAGAGGTAAGTGGTGACGAAAAGAAGAAGTTTTTTTTAAGGCAATATCGGAGAGATCAGGATATTCCAGTCTCGCTTTTATCCAAAAAGATGCGAGGCACATATTTCCGAAGTTGACGTACAGTCCTTCATCAGCAGCGAGCTTCAAAAATTTATTTTCAACAAGCAAATTTCGCGCTACGCGCACGTGAAATAGGATACGCGAAAGGTCACGCTCTGATCCGAGCGCTAAGATAAGAAAAACAAAACCTAAACAAATATAAACATCTGCGAAGCCAGAACGTGAGATTTTATGTTGTGCCACAGACAGACACACATTAAGGAAAATTATATTATAGATGACAGGTAAATCAGCTGGAAGTGGAACGAATGGATTACGGACCCATACATTTTCTTCACGTGGATCTTCTGTTGTAAAATAAAACTCGAAACGTTCAGTCAGTCAAGTGTTCGCAGATGACATTTCTCCTGCATTGTTGATGAATCCCGATAAGTTTTGAAACATAATAGTAACATCTTGATATTCGACTTTTCCATGCTTCTAGTTTTCGTTTTTGTGCATCAATCTTCTCTGCAATAGTGAAACAGGAAGCCATCATTCCCTGCATCGAGGTGTTGAGATCATTAAAGATGGAAAAAATGTCAGATAAATAAGTAAGCTTGGCCACCCACTTTACCTCGAGGAAATCAACAATCGACTTCGGGAGCCGGCAACATCTTGCTCACGGAGCGGCCCCGGTCCGCGGACTACTACTTTGAGAAACACTGCCCTAGAACAACTACAGGAGGGAACAACTGAAGATAAATTAGAAGAGAAAATAGGTGACAAGAACAGGAAAAAAGGAAGAACGCTCACCACAAGAGAAGCAGAGGAATTAGGAGGCACAACCAGACAGGAAAGAACCGGAGAGAACTGAATCATATACAGAAACAAAACAAAAAAACACAAACATTAAGTTTGGGCACAAACGTTCTTCCCAGTAAAACAAAGCGGAAGTGTGGTGGACAATGACAAGGAAGCTAGAGGTAAAATCAAAGAACATAAGGCACCGGATGAACAGATCAAAAAACATAAAAAAACGATAAGCAACTAAGATATCTGAAACAAGTAGCATGATAAACAAGGCAATGGATATGAAAAACAAGAAAAACAAAGACAATAAAAAGGCAAATAAATGTAGTAGAAAGAGATAAGAAAAGAAAGAAAGTGCAAGAGCAGAAAAAGATAAAGGAAACGAGTAAGGAAAATGAAGGAAAGAGTAAAGGTAACAATAAACATATAAACACAAACATGGAGAAAAACAAGGATAATCGATTTAACAAGAAAACAAAGAGCAAAGAAAAAACGAAAGAAACACAACCAGAGAAAAATATGGAAATTAAGAGGATTTTAATGCTAAAGTGGGTAAAGGAAGAGAAGGAAATCACATAGGATCATATGGACTTGGAGACAGAAATGATAGAGGAGAAACCCTCAGTGTATTTACAGCCGAACACAATTTAATAATTTTAAAACACATTCTATACATAGTACATAGAGGATTTATTTCATGATGAAAGGGGAAATACACCAACTATACAGGCGGAAACTGGACCTAGTATATTAGCTGATGAAGTTAAAACCGCCATCAGATCTATGAAAGAAGGAAAAACCCCAGGACCAGATGGGATGCAGTCAGAGTTTCTCAAACTTCTTGATGAAAGATCTATAAAATTACTAACTAACATCTTTAACAATGTATACAACACCGGAGACATACCAAATGAATGGCTCGTTTCCGAATTCATAATGCTACCAAAGAAACAAGGAGCCAAGACATGTGGGGACTATAGACTAATTAGCCTCATGAGTCACTTATTGAAGTTATTTCTTAAAATCATTCATCGAAGAATTTACAAACTATGCGAGGAAAGGGTGACGAATACACAATTTGGATTTATGAAGGGAGTTGGCACAAGAGATGCTCTGTTTAGTCTGCAAGTTTTATTTCAAAGATGGAGAGACATGAATTGTGACGTTTTTGCATTCTTTGTTGACTATCAGAAAGCTTTTGATAGGATGCAGCATGTAAAGATGATACAAGTATTAAAAAACAGTGGGATGGATGACAGGGATGTTAGAATCATCAGAAACTTATATTGGAATCAGACAACCACCATAAAGACCAACGCGGAAGACCAGACAGAAGCCATTACTATCCTTCGAGGCGTTACGCAAGGATGTATTCTTTCTCCACTGATATTCAACCTATACTCAGAAGAAATAATCAAGGCAGCTCTGGAAAATACCAACCACGGAATCATGCTAAACGGAGAACGTCTTAACAACATTCGGTATGCAGACGACACTGTGTTGTTTGCCAATAATTTGAATGGCCTGCAGCAACTTATAAATAAAGTAAATGATGCTAGTGAACAGTATGGGCTAGAAGTGAACACCAATAAAACCAAGTTCATGATAATAAGGAAAGAGCAAATTGAAAACTGTCAACTGTTTATCAGAGAAACACCAATAGAACGGGTATCAAGATTCAACCATCTAGGTAGGTACATTAATTAACGAGCAATGGGACCATTCCCAAGAAATTAAGTGTAGAATAGAGAAATCAAGACAAGCCTTCATCAAGATGTCTAAGCTATTTAAAAGTCACAATCTCGTTCTAGACATCAAAATCAGACTGAAACTAAATACCACCTTCTCAAATTTATCCTACAAGGGAAAGTACACTGCAGAAGAGGATCTGGTAGGAGAATATCGTGGCTCAAAAACTTAAGAGGATGGTTGCAATAGCCAGAATGATCGCCAATATTCGAAACGAATAGGCACTTGCAGAAGAAGAAGAGGATGGAACGTCAGAGCCTACACAGTAAAGAAATTGAATTAATATCCGAATTTGAAGAAACAGAGCTAGAAATACTAGTAATAAGTGATACAAAAAAAAAAAGGAAAAATGTGCCTAACAAACAGACACACCTTAATATATAGCGGAGTACCGATTAACCAAAGAGCAGCAGCAGCAGTAGGATGTGGAACACAAAAAATTGACAGAACAAATTATATTATGGAAGGTTGTGTCGGAAAGAATCCTACTAGTAGAATTAAGAAATAAAAAAGAAAAGGTCACAACAATAATATCAGTATACCGACCAGATGAAAAAGAAAGATTCTGGGAAGACTTAACAATAACAACAGAAGAAACGAAAGGAACAATTTACATCGCAGGAAATTTTAACAGCAGAGTGGGGAAAAAAGATGAGGAATACAAAATAATAATAGGAACACACGGAGAAGAAATGAGAAATAACAACGGAAAAAAAATGCTAGAATTCTGCCAATTACAAAACTTAATTATCACTAACACATTCTACAAACACAAGGATATTTATAAATTTAGGGGAGAGGGGGGCAGGTTTGAATACGATTAATTCAGTAAATTATTTTCAAATTACATTACAATTTACTAAAACTGGTTGATTCAGTAGGTGTGAAATAGTCCTTTTTACTATATTTTGATGATTGTTCCACTTTAATAAAATTTTCTAAAATTTGAGAGCCTTTATTCAAATGTGCCTCATGGTGTCCTATGATGGGGCACATTTGAAGAGGACTGGGGTAGTTTTGAATTTACAAAATTAGAAAAATCTATATTGAAAACGAATTTTTTTGATATTCTCTCTGTGCCTCCACATATCAGGATTAGGAAGTTTAGCAATAATGTCATTATTTGAAATGGGCCACATATCATCAACAAGAGGAAAATGAAACATTTGGGAATTTCCCTTTCGTCCCTGTTCCCTGTCCAATATAATGAACAGCATTCTTTCTACCTAGAAAGTTAACAAGAACAAAGTCATGTTTTCGTAATTCTAGATCTAATTTTTCACAGTAGATTTCAACAGGTTGTGCTTGCTCATCTATAATCGACGTATCGCTTTCATCGTGAACTGAATATTCTACGTTAGATTCTTCAGAGTCTTTATCAGGTTCAAATAATTTCTTTTTTGCATTGTGATTAGTCGATTCTTTAGTAATGTTTTTCTTTTGTTTTTTTACCAACCGTTCTAAGTTTTCTTCCTCAATGCGATTTTTTTCAGGGGTGTCCGTTAACACTCGAGGTGTTCCTTTCTTTCTGGGTCTGATTGATTGATTGATTGATTAAAGCAGGGATTTAGATGGGTTAGTAGTGAGCCCAGTTTTGCACTTCGACTCTGTGGTCTTTTGTGCCCCCCCTGACCCTATTAAAATAGATCTGCACCTTCAACGAGTTGTAGGAGGTGTTTTACGAGGTGCTCGTGTGTGAGAGCTGCTCCGTGTGGAGTTCCCCCGAAAAGTTGCTGTCTTTTGCGGAGTAACGCTGGACAGTCGAAGATTATGTGTGAGGCTGTCTCCTCCTCTTCCTGACATAATCTACAGAGTATGTCCCCTCTGTATATGCCTATTTTGTGTAGGTGTTTTCTCAGGTGGCAGTGTCCTGTGACTAGTCCTACCAGCCGTCTGATCTGAGTTCGTCCTAGATGGAGTACATCGGTTGTTAGTCTGCGAGAAGGCGTTCTAATTATTTCCTTCCCCAGTGTTTGTCCCTGTGTGGCATCCCAGCGAGAAGCGTGTTGTCTAACGGTCCATTTTTCTATCGCTGTTCGGATGCTTTGTTTGGGTATACCAAATACAGGTTCTGGGCCTATAAATGGGGTAGATGCACCAGCTTTTGCGAGGGCGTCTGCCGCTTCGTTTCCCTCTATCCCTGTGTGCCCTGGCACCCAAATGAGCTGAACAGTGTTCTTTTCAGCTAGGAGTGTCAGGTGATTTAAGCATTCTCTTGTTAGCACAGAGCTTACACGAGGTGATTCAAGCGCTTTCAGTGCCGCTTGACTGTCAGAAAGTATGCTTATGCGTTGTTGGGAATACCCGCGTTTTGCATTTTCCTGGACGCATTGCATTATAGCAAAGATTTCAGCTTGAAAGACTGTGGCTTTGGTCCCAAGAGATACACTAATGTCCTCTTTTGGTCTTACGCCATGTATTCCAGCACCCGTGCCCTCTGCTGTTCGGGATCCATCTGTGTACCAGACTAGCCCATTTGGCAGGTGGGTTGAGGTTTCTTGGGTCCAGTCATTGCGATCGTACCTCACAGTGAAAGGTTTGTCAAAGGAATACTCTGGAAGGCTGTAGTCTGAGCCCATTTTTAAGATGGGGTTACCTTCGCCCACTTCCTGTATCCGTTTGTGTCCGCACCGTTCCTGGTTGGTGTTCCAGTTTCCGGTGGTTTTCATTCTGTATGCTCCAATCTGGGCTTCCCCTTTTAGATATATGTCTAGAGGTGTTAGTCCCAAGAGAGCTTCCATAGATGCTGTTGGAGTGCTATTCATAACTCCACAGATGCACAAACAGGCCAGTCTCTGTATCCTGGATAGTTTTTTAATTGCTGTTTTTTGTTCTACCTTTGGCCACCATACCAAGGTGCCATAGGATATCACGGGTCTGACTACTGTTATGTAGTACCAATGAACCATCATTGGTTTCAGTCCCCATGTTTTACCAAACATGCGTCTACCCATCATGAGGGCCATTTTTGCTTTGTTTGCTATTTTGTCTAGGTGTGCATTCCAGTTTAGTTTTGCATCTAGGGTAATACCCAGATATTTAACTTCCTGGCTAACCTGAATTCTTTCACCAAAGATTGTAAGGTTGTTGAAGGCCTCTACATTTCTTTTCTTAGTGAAAGGTATTATAGATGTTTTGCTAGGGTTTACCTTGAGGTTTTCCCTATTGCACCATGCCTGAGTGATGTTCAGTGCCCTTTGCATGAGAGCTGCAATGATGGTTGGATACTTGCCCCTTATGAGAATGACTATGTCATCTGCATAACCTTGGGTGTAGAACCCTTCGTCATTGAGTGTCTGCAGGAGATCGTTCACTACCATGTTCCACAGTAGTGGGGATAGTACACCCCCTTGTGGACAACCTCTGACAGCACGTGCCTTGAGGGATTCTTCTCCCAAATCGGCCTGTATCTGGCGTCCCTCTAACATGGTTTTTATCCATCTGTTTGTGATGTCGTCCACGCCATGTCTTAGGGTTGCAGTCATTATTGATTCGAAGGAGGTATTATCAAATGCTCCCTCTATGTCCAGGAAAGCAGCTAGGGCTACTTCCTTGTTGGTTATCGACATTTCTACCCTACTGAGTAGGTTGTGAAGTGCCGATTCACATGATTTTCCTGGTTGATATGCATATTGGCTACGATGTATGGGATTGTCTTTCAAGACCCCATCTCGTATGTGCCTGTCTACCAGTTTTTCCATAGTCTTTAGACAGAAAGACATTAGGCTAATCGGTCTATATGCCTTTGGCAGGGTGTACGATGCTCGCCCTGGTTTGGGAATGAAGACGACCTTGATCGGTCTCCACGCCAGTGGCAAGTAGTTTCCCGCTAGGCATAGGCGAAAGATCTTAATTAGGATCGGTACCAGAAGGTCTATTCCCCGCTGCAGTAGAGCGGGGAAGATTCCATCTGGTCCGGGTGATTTATAAGGTGAGAAGGATTTTACAGCCCACTGTACCTTGCTGTGACTGATCACTTCCCTAGCTACCTTCCACTCGTCTCTCGCGGGCCTTTTTGAGAAGTTGCTAGGGACTGGCTGTGATGTTATGTTAGCCTGATCAGCCATCAGTGCTCCTGGAAAGTGTGCTTGAATTAGCATTTCCAGGGTTTCCCTTTCACTAGTTGTGTATTCCTGTGTCGGTTTTAGCATGTTCCCGACTGGATTTAAAGGGTCTTTTGACAGAACTTTGTGGAGGCGTGCTGTTTCTGTGGTGCCTTCAATGTCCCCACAGAAGCTCCTCCATGAGTCTGTTTTTGCTTTTCTCAGAGCTTTGTTATATTCGGTTAGAGCCTGGGCGTGTTGGCCCCACTCTCCGTTCCTTTTTGCTCTGTTAAAGAGTTTTCGTGCTCTTTTCCTCAGGTTGGCCAGGTGTTCATTCCACCATATGACCTTCCTGTTGGTCTGTCTCTTTCTCAATGGACAGTTGTTTTCATATGAGGTTAGTATGGCGTCATTCATTTGGTCCACAATTACCTCAATGTCTGCTGGCGTATGGATATGGGTTTTAACATCGGATAACTTGCTAAGAAGTTCCTCCCTGTATGCAGCCCAATCAGTTTTCCTGGGATTTCGATAGGTTATTGTTGCCTTTTCAAAATCTGCCAGGAAGTACTCAATGTGTCTATGATCAGACAGTGATGGTTCGTTAGATACGCGCCATTGTATTACTCTGTCCTGCAGTCCAGCCGTGGACAGAGTTATGTCAATGACTTCTTGCCGACGTCGAGTTACAAAAGTGGGCTCACTACCTCGGTTAAGTATTTGTAAGTTATTACTTACCAAATATTCCAGGAGATCGGTTCCTCTCTGGTTTGTGTCCGTGCTGCCCCATGCAGTGTTGTGCGCATTGGCATCGCAGCCTGCTAAGAACTGGAGGCGGTTGGCCTCGCAGAACGTTACAGTTTCCATCAACTCTGTGCTTGGTGGAGGGTTGATGGCATCGTAGGGAAGGTATACGGAGGATATCACTACCTGCCTCTCGTTGCCCTCCCTAATTTGTTTCAGTTTAATGGTTGTTAGATCCCTAAAACATAAGTTGTACAGAGCCATGTATTTTACCCCCTTTCTGGGTCTACCTGATGGCTTCACCGTTCTCTCACTTGCTTTGGGAAATGGTCGAACGGACTCTGGTGTTATCACGATTGATTGTTGAGATGTGCTCGGTGTCATCAGGATTGATTGTTGAGATGTGCTTGGTGTCATCACGATTGATTGTTGAGATGTGCTTGTTTTCATCACGATTGATTGTTGAGACGTGCTTGGTATCATCAGGATTGATTGTTGAGATGTGCTTGTTTTCATCACGATTGATTGTTGAGATTTGCTTGGTGTCATCACGATTGATTGTTGAGATGTGCTTGGTGTCATCACGATTGATTATTGAGATGTGCTTGATTTCATCATGATTGATTGTTGAGATGTCCTTGGTGTCATCACGATTGATTGCTGAGATGTGCTGGGAACATCTTCATCAGTAGCAATTGCACTGATATTACTTCTGTCTGTTACTGAAGCACCTTCGAAGTCGTCGTCATCAAAAACGGTGGTTGAAAATTACCATTTTCTAGGTTTTTCAAACCCTGCAATAAGGATTTTTTTTGTGATTGACAAATTAAATGCTTCCTTCACAATTCCCATAAGATGAGGAATGCTAATTGTTTTTTCTGGATGGCTTAGCATCCAATTGTTTTGGCAAACAGCCATTTTAGACTTAAAATGGTCCAAAGACCGAAACGTCGAGTGGTTGGAGACGATGTGAACAATGAGATGGGAATGTCAAGAGCACCATCCCGTGGATTCGTGCGTAAAGTATTGCTTCTAAAGTGCAATGCGTTTCGTGGTTGTCCATTAATACTAAAAAGGACGCCCTCTGAGATTCTTTTTTAGGTTTCTGAATATATAGAAGTCAGACGGTGCCAGATCCGGGCTATAAAGTGGATAGTTTAGCTCAATAAAGCGACATTCCTGCAGAATTGGTTTGATTTTGGCAGCCTTATGCACGGTCGCGTTGTCATGAAGAATGAGCGATTCACCTTGTGATAAATTTGAACGTTCTTTGACAATATCTGTACGCAGCTTTTTGAGGGTGTTACCATAAACCTCTGCAGTGATTATAGAGCCTTTAGGTATATATTCAATCAAACGAGTACCTTGCATGTCCCAAAAGATGGTTGCCATGAGTTTTCCAGCTGAAGATTGCGTGCGGGTCTTCTTTGGGGGAGGAGACCCCTTATGCACCCATTGCATAGACTCTAATTTCGTCTTAGGGTCCCAGTGATGTACCCAAGTCTCATCACCAGTCACTATCCACATTAAGAGGTCGGGGTCCGCTTCCAAAGATTCCAAATTGTTTCTACAAATTTGCTGTCTACGCAGCTTTTGCTCAGGAAAAAAACGCTAGGTTCGGATATTTCCAATGCTGTAGCAATGGTGAAGACCTTTATACGGCGATCCTCAAGAACCATGGCTTCCACTTTCTTGCACATTTCAACATTTGTCGCTTCTGCAGGTCTTCCACTTCTGGGATCATCTTCTATAGATTCCCGTCCCCACCGAAATTGTTTTGACCAAAATTTAATTGTGAAATATGACGGAGCATCGTCTCCATACACCGCAATCATTCGTTCGCGAATATTTTTCAGATTGTTGCCTTCCTTTGTAAGGAATTTTATTACACTGCGATGCTCTAATTTCAGAAGACTCATTTTTAGACACAAAACACTCCACAAAATATAAAATTACTGGCGGATATAAATCAAATTTTTCATGCAACAATGAAAGACTTGTCACTGTTTGACGTTACAAGCTGAAGCTTATCAATTGTTTCTATCATGGCTAGGTAGATAATTTTTCTAGTTCCCCTCGTAGTAACTCACTGAATTTTTAAATCGACAATTCGATATCTACTACAACAATCTCCACTGTTTACTATTGGCAAATATGTCTGTCTTGTTTTTCCTCGTAATCCCTAATGCTTCAAAGTGAGATAGATACAGTTACACTAAGAGCTATTTTGTAAAAATGGGAGAGAAAACACCACAAAAAAGTAAACTTTGAAATCTACCCTTTTTAAAGTGGATTTTAAGCGTTTTTTTAAAACAAAAAATACTAAATTCTAGAACTGTGCTTAAATAGGCCTTAAGATGACCCTAGCAAAAAACTTTGACCTCAAATTCAATACCTGCTGGCAACAAGTACCTATTTGATTTTAATGACCTCATATTCTATGCCAATTATTTCCTCTTGCCAAATTCAGGATTGAAATTTGAAAAATAGCCAAGTAAAATTATACCTGATGTTGGTTCTTCAGTGATCTCCAGAGGTGCACCAGGTAATGTCGCCATTATTCTGGTCAACTTTGCAGCACTTTCCACCGATGTGATCTCACCTGCAGCTAAATTTAAAAATTAGTAATGTAGGTTATATATGTTTGTCTAATATGTTCACTTACTGTGTAGGTTAGCTCAAGGCAACTTCCGCTTTGCTCCTGTCTTGTATCTCAGTCGGAATCGAATACCACGGAGCTTCAACATTATTGCAGCTTGGCACACAACACGGTTTTTCTTTGGGCCACTCATTTCTTACTAATTTTATTCAGGAACCAGGCCAACAAATAAACTCAAAGATGGAGGATGGAGCCCAACAAAGTCAAATATATGCTGAATTTGGGGAATCGGGGAATTACCGCAGAATTACGCTTCACGTGAGCAAGACCAGTAAAACCAACATGCGCAATAGTTGAACTAATATCACGTGCGTAACAAAAGAATAGGCTGTCCTTTTTCGAGGCGCATACCTACTGCCACCTGGACTTTCTGAAATACACTACTAGCAGGGGCGCACTCGGCCTATTTGAGTCATATATCTAATACTTACTATATTGCTAGCGGCTATGAGTGGGAAACTCACCGATGAAGTGGGACACGCAACCAACTCCTTCATGTATACGGTGATCTGTGCGCAAGCGCGGCGGCGTCGTCCGCCCAATGGGGAAGTGGTCAAGTTTAAAATTCGCTTCTAAAGGCGGAGTTCGAATTCTCACGCATGCGCACGAGACGCGTTATACTCTAAGTGAGACTATGTCGGCGCCGTAATGTTTTCTGAAGTTTCCAGGCCCTACCAGCAATATATGTGTATTATATATATGATTTGAGTGACCGCTGCCTAGAGTCCCTGTATACAGTGCAATTATACGGAATGCGAACATAGGCAGTCAAATGAGTTAGAATACAGTTTATGGGCATTGTATACGTTAGACAGAAATAGACATATATGCGATTAACATCTAGCATCCGCAGAATGAAGGTGTTTGTTTTCAGAAAATACTGAATCCTAGGATACTAGATTTTAAATCGTATATGTCTATTTCTGTCTAACGCATACAAAGCCCATAAACTGTATTCTAACTCATTTGACTACCTATGTTCGCATTTTGTATAATAGCACTGTATAGTAAGATAAGAGTCAGGCAAACGCGGTTCAATTTTTGATTGGCTACGATCCACTGCGCATGCGCAGTAGCAATCGAAAATAAAAATTTGAACGATGGCTATGACAATGACAATTAAATGACGTACGTAATATTGTTCGATTCGACGACAAGACAAGTTTTTAGAGGTTATATGTTTACTACACCACCAAAAAACCGCTCGTAAATTACTCAATCCGATCTATCTACTGCAAAATCAGCTGACCACCAATCGGTAAACGGTAGATACCTACCAGTGTAGTTTTCGTAAATGCATTAAGTTTACCATTTATTGACAATGTCAAACTGACAAGTAATTAAATTCATCAAAGTGACACATACTCAGGAAGACAACTCCGGCCTTGAACGCTATCATTTATTTTTGGAACACTAATGGCGGCTGACATTTGTGTTTGCCCGACTCTTATATAACTACTAGCGGACCTGACAGACGTTGTCCTGCCCGCTGCTTGCTATTAGCGGACCCGACAGACTTCCTGCCCGGTGCCTGCTATTAGCGGACCCGACAGACGTTGTCCTGCCCGCTGCCTGCTATTAGCGGACCCGACAGACGTCCTGCCCGGTGCCTGCTATTAGCGGGTTCAGCAAACGTTTTCTCGATTTTCGAATTTTCAATTTTTTTCATTTTAAAACATATTGGGGGTAGTGGGGGGGGGGGTGACATTTTGGGGTTATATGTTCTGATATGCGAGAAATCTTTAAAAATTAAAACAGAAATTCGTAAAAAAAAATTTAAAAAAATCCTAGAACTAGAGTCCCTGTATATGGTAAGATAAGAGTCGGGCAAACGCGGTTCAATTTTTGATTGGCTACGATCCACTGCGCATGCGCAGTAATCTAAAATGGAAATTTGAAGGGTGGCTATGGCAATGACAATTAAATGACGTACGTAATATTGTTCGATTCGATGACAAGACAAGTTTTTAGAGGTTATATGTTTACTACACCACCAAAAACCCGCTCGTAAATTACTCAATCCGATCTATCTACTGCAAAATCAGCTGACCACCAATCGGTAAACGGTAGATACCTACCAGTGTAGTTTTCGTAAATGCATTAAGTTTACCATTTATTGACAATGTCAAACTGACAAGTAATTAAATTTATCAAAATGACACATATTAAGAAAAACAACTCCGGCCTTGAACGCATCATTTATTTTTGGAACACTAATGGCGGCTGACATTTGTGTTTGCCCGACTCTTATATAACTATATACAGGGACTCTACCTAGAACTAGAGTCCCTATATATAAAGAGTTGGGACATGTAGGCGACTCACTTTGGATCCACAAATCATGGAGTACCAGATTTTTGTTGAATTTAAATTTTATGCAGAGCATGCATACTTATGGACAACAGTTTTGTAACCACTGCAAATTAGAATCACATTTTGTGACAGTTGTGACAAATACCAAATATTTTTAATTTGTTAAAACATAAAGAATATTGTGCAATGGCTGGTTGTTCAGCGATTAATTGTAAAAATCGAACAGATCTGCAATATCCTTTGCGTCGTTTTCTGAGGAAGGAGAAAATAAAGTGTGTCTGGGTAAATAACAGCAAAATTAAGGATTTTAGGGCAACCAGCCGTTTATGTAATAAACATTTTGCGGATAATCAGTGGTTGATTAAACATGGAAAAACGATACTGAAATATAATGCTATTCCAACATTATAACATTTTTGACAACCACATTTAAATAAATGTAAACATTTTGAAACAGTGAAGAATGAACTAGGTAATCGATAGTGAAAGCATCAAACGGCAGATTATTCAGGCCAGTGTTAATCAGTACAAAAAGACAATTTTCCTCTTGGGAGGTTGAATTAGGTACGTCGCCTCAAATTTTTTAACATTAGTTGTCCAGCATTAAATTAGTATTCATACCAGATTTACAGCTGCCACTAAACATCTTACCCACACCTAAGATTATAAGCAAAGGTTTTTCATAACACAAGATTTCTATACCTGCTTATTTCTAACCGCAGTTCACGTCTTCAGAAATACTTTTTACCATAACCTGAAAACACACTAGGACTAAAAAAGTAACTAAATTTAGCCGGCAAGTTTTTCAAGTTTTAATAATTCTACATAGGTATATATTATTTTTCTTGCACGTTGCTTCAGATTTCTAAATGAATGAATTTTGTGATTTGACATGTCAGTTAATGTCATTCTGCTTGTCTTACTTCTTTCAAATAAAAAAAATGAATTATATTATTGCTGAATCATGTGATCCTTGATTTGTGGATCCAATGTCCCAACTCTTTATATATAGGAACTCTACCTAGAACTAGAGTCCCTGTATATAGTTATATAAGAGTCGGGCAAACACAAATGTCAGCCGCCATTAGTGTTCCAAAAATAAATGATGCGTTCAAGACCGGAGTTGTTTTCCTTAGTATGTGTCACTTTGATGAATTTAATTACTTGTCAGTTTGACATTGTCAATAAATGGTAAACTTAATGCATTTACGAAAACTACACTGGTAGGTATCTACCGTTTACCGATTGGTGGTCAGCTGATTTTGCAGTAGATAGATCGGATTGAGTAATTTACGAGCGGTTTTTTGGTGGTGTAGTAAACATATAACCTCTAAAAACTTGTCTTGTCGTCGAATCTAACAATATTACGTACGTCATTTAATTGTCATTGCCATAGCCATCGTTCAAATTTTTATTTTAGATTGCTACTGCGCATGCGCAGTGGATCGTAGCCAATCAAAAATTGAACCGCGTTTGCCCGACTCTTATCTTACTATATACAGGGACTCTACCTAGAACCCGCTTGCAGCGCCACCTACCGAGTCCAATTGTGAATCTAAACCATCCAGGGACCCACTCAAACACACACAAAAAATTTCATCAAAATCGGTCCAGCCGTTTAGGAGGAGTTCAGTGACATACACACGTACAGAAGAATTATATATACAGGGTGTTTCATTAATAATTGGAAATATTTTAACTGTAGAATTCTGGGCTTAAAATATTAATATTTAACCCAAATCACTTAGATAAAATGTGGCTTGTTACTGAGATATAGGGTGTTTTATTTAAAAATTTAAAAATGATTTTTCCCCATTACTTTAAAACTATTTGACGTATCCGTATCATATTTGGCAGGAAGTTTAGACACTGTAAACCATGCTAAATTATGTTAAATAAACGTTTCTGGCTACTACCAGAGGCGTACCACAGGGGCAAGTGGGTGGTTGACCCTTCCCAAATTCTACGCCACTGGCGGAATTGCCATTTTAACACAATTGTTCGATTCTCCAATACTTTCTATGTAAATAACATACTCTTCCTTCGTCACGATAACGTCATTATTTTTCGAGATATTTAAAGTTAAACATAAAGCTGAACAGTTATTTTGATTTTAATGTGTATTAATTATGTCCGTGTTTTTTGTCATAAGATTGCATTTATTACGCAAATGAAACTTTAATCCGTATTAACAAAAAAACATAATGTTATTTATTGAAATTTCTTGAAACTAATACATAGATGCATTCAACATAAAAAAAATGTATCCATGTATTCGTTTCAATAAATTTCAATAAATAACATTATATTTTTTTGTTAATACGGATTAAAGTTTCATTTGCGTAATAAATGCAATCTTATGACATAAAACACCAACATAATTAATACATATTAAAATCAAAATAACTGTTCCGCTTTGTTTAAATTTAAATATCTCGAAAAATAATGACGTTATCGTGACGAAGAACGAGTATGTTATTTACATAGAAAGTATTGGAGAGTTGAAAAATTGTGCTAAAATGGCAATTCCGCCAGTGGCGTAGAATTTGGGAAGGGTCAACCACCCACTTGCCCCTGTGGTACGCCTCTGGTAGTAGCCAGAAACGTTTATTTAACACAATTTAGCATGGTTTACAGTGTCTAAACTTCCTGCCAAATATGATGCGGATACGTCAAATAGTTTTAAAGTAATGGGGAAAAATCATTTTTAAATTTTTAAATGGAACACCCTATATCTCAGTAACGAGCCACATTTTATCTAAGTGATTTGGGTTAAATATTAATATTTTGAGCCCAGGATTCTACAGTTAAAATATTTCCAATTATTAATGAAACACCCTGTATAAATATATACAGGGACTCTACCGCTGCCTGAACACGACCGCTGTCACTTCAATTACCGGAAACTCGGAACCATATTAGTATTTTCGATACTGCCAACATACATACTAGAAATATCCCCATTAATTGTTGTGGTTAGCGGTAAATTCAAAAAATTCAAATCTGCCCCCTCCACCCCTTCTAGGGTACAACCAAACAAAGAGAAAAATCAATAATCGATTATATATTAGTACAAAAACACGAGAAAGGAAATATAGTAGACGTAAAAGTGAGGAGAGATGCTGAAATGTATAGTGACCATTATCTAATTATGGGAAAAATAAAAGAGAATAACATAGAAATCGAAAATATTACAGAAACAAAAATAGAAAGTCACATATCAATAAAAACGAATACACTTAGAAATAAAAACATAGCTAAAAGGTATCAACAGAAAACAGACAAAAATCTACACAATGAAATGGAGGAGATAAAACAGGCCAACACATAACAAGAGTGGAACATTTTTATGAAGATAATTATTAACGCTGCCAAAGAGATATGTGGAACTTGTAAGAAAGATAATAGGAAAAATCAAACGGCATGGTGGACTAATGAGATAAAGGAAGAAGTCAGGAAGAAGAAAAAAGAGTAGAACAAATATCTAACAAAAAACCAGAACAGTATGAAATATATAAAAACCAAAGGAATAGAGTAAAAGAGTTAGTTGTAACAGCAAAAGAAAAGTCGTGGACAGATTTTCGGCAAAAAAAATGGAAAATGACAGCTCTGGTAATCAGAAACTATTCTACAGAGTTTTAAAATCCATCAGAATAGAAAAACCGCTAAAAGAGTTACACGTAAAAAACAAAAAACAAGAAATATCAACAACCAAATAGACATCATGGAGAGATAGAAAGAATATTTTCAAGAGCTCTGGGACATCAAACACAAATTAACGGAAGAATGAATACCGAAACTGAAACTGCATCCCAAACTGACGAGGCAGAAATTGAAAAAATAAAAATCGAAGAGTTGGAGCATGTTGTTAAGAATTTAAAAAATGGAAAGGCCCCTGGAAATGACAAGATCACTGTGGAGATAATAAAGAATCTGGGAGAAGTAGGGATGGAAATAGTATTAAAAACACTGAATAAAGCTTGGACCAATGAAAAAATACTGGAGGAATGGGGAGTAGCTTTAGTAATACCAATACACAAGAAAGGCGACCAACAACAATGCAACAACTACAGAGGAATGACCCTACTGAACGCAATTGTAAAGATATTGCAATGGTTTTAAGCCCTGAATCCCACCTGTGTGAGCACTGAAAAGTAATGAATAATTCATAAAAGCTCAGAATGTGAGATGGTATCTAATTGCAATAAGTAAAATAAATCAGACTTGAAGTAGTAATCATATTTGCAAAGCAATGCCAGTAATAAGTAAATTAATTTCATAACATAAGGAAAAAGGCAGAGCTCAAAACCGTAGAGAATGGGTTCACACAATATTTAATTAATTTAAAATAATAAAGGGGATGGTGAAATGTCAAAGCCAATCCAATTAAGAATGAATCGATTATGAAAATAATTATTACATGCTTGTCGAGTGTATTTGCAAGTCATAAGTCATTAATAAAAAAATTCTCTTTGAGCGTATTATAATATGGTAATAAAGCAGAATGCTAAGAGACAAGTGCAACGAGCACAAATTATAACAGATCTAAAGCAATTAATAAAAAAATTGATCATTAATATTTAAGATTAGTTGGAATCCAAACAGTAAAGTGACTTAAAAGTGCAAAATGAAATGGACATTTATTTGAACACCAAAGTTATTAAAAAAGGAAGTACGCGAAATGAATAATTAATCAGTGCAACTGATATGCGAAAGGACTGTTAAAAGAGTGCAGTGCGAGAAATATCGAAAGACATTAATTGCAAAATTATAGGACAATTTAGTAAATAAGTTACTATTGTAAAAGTTTTTAGATTTAAGCATTTTAATTGTAAAAAGTATCTAAGTTGAATAAGTTCGAATATCCGTTTTATGAATTTGATGTGCATTTGTTTATAACGAACCTTTAAAAAAATTAACAACTGAATAAATGATTGCTGACAGCTTGGTTTTCGAATCTCCAATTAATTTAAGATTTCCACTATTAAATATCAAAATACATTAAAAATAATAGCACCATTGTGACGAGTAAAATTCAGTGCATCCGGGGAAATGAAGGCATAATTTTCCCTGAGTTCGTGAAATTTTCATCATCGGCTTCCGAGCCACCCTCGCACCAGAGATCCAGCTTCGTACCAGCAACTACAGGCATCGTGAGGGGATCCTAGGCACGAGACCACATCACCGGCAACCCCATCCAGCTCCTGCATGCACGGCACTTCATTCCAGGCGTCCCCGCAGAAGATTTGGCCTAGTTCGACCCTTCCGAGCATCGAGGCGCTGCCTGCGTCAAATTATAAGGTCAGTTTATGAAGCCAATTTAAATGCTACGGACGTGAAACTTACCGGACACATAAAGAAAGCTGCTCCGAAGCTGATACCAGGCATTTCAAACCTTCAGTTAGCCTAGATCTGATAATTGGAAAATGTAGAAGTGAGGTTAGGATTCTGCAGCGTGGATTTGAGAAACAACGAAGTTGTGTTTTCGCTTAGAAACAAAAGACGAGCTACTGACGCTTCAATTAAGCGGGAGAATTTAAAATTACCTGTTGGATCTGCTCACTGAGTTGTTGTAATTAATATTGAAAAACACTGAACGACCAGCACTTGATAAATTTCATAACGTAAATATGTGACAGATTAACTCGAGTGAAGCATATTAGTTTGCATTTGACCTACGCTCCAGTGGCGTACAAATAAATCTCAAAAACTAACTGTGAACCCATACCTTGAGTAAGAGCTCATGTCTGCCGTGGGTTTAGCCAACAACATTTAAATTGCAGGTAGATTAAATCACAAGTAGGGGCCTACGATCATTTATTAAAACTTGAGTTACTATACAGCTCATTTTTAATGATCCCTGAGAGACTTAGTTCATTTAGAGAGCAATAACCACTGCAATATATGAACAAATTATCAACAATATATTAAGGCCGATATTAAAACTCCAACTAGCAGAATCACAAAACGGATTCAGGCCCGGAAGTAGTACTTAGGATCATATTTTTACAATAAAACAAATGACAGAAGGAAGACAATGCCAAAAAAAAAATCATACTTAGCTTTTATAGACCTAGAGAAGGCCTTTGACTCAGTCTCTAGAGCAAAGGTGTGGAAGGGCCTAAAGAAAAAGAAGTACGCAACAAAATATTAAGTAGAAAATCTGTCCTTTATGAGTTTACTGCTGTGTCCACGAATGCGTGATACTGCTAAGCGTAAGTATGCCGTTTAAGTGGGGACTGTTGTATATTTAATGCAGTATCTTGTATGTTTCGATAAAATCTCCTCGAATTCTTCGTTGTTGTAGTGTTGGCAGTTTCAGTCTATAAAGACGTTCCTCATATGATAAATTGTAGAATCCATGTGGTAGGATTTTCGTTGCTCTCCTTTGTACCCTTTCGAGAAGGTCGATATCCTTTTGAAGATATGGAGACCATATTTGGAAACCAAATTCTATAGTAGGACGAATAAAGGATTTGTAAAGATTTCTGTACTAAGTAAATTATCTAATTTGCCTTTTTGATAATATTTGCAATGTGGTTATCCCATTTCAGGTAATGAGTTATAGAGATGCCAAGGTCTGTCTGAGAATTACTTGCCTTTAGTCTATTATCGAAGAGCATGCTCTTTGCTATTATTGTCAAGGGTATGCTGCATAAGAGGATTGTTTTTCCCAATGTGTAAAATTGTACATTTGTTAGTGTTTAAATTTATAAGCCAGTCGTTGGTCCATTGATACACCTTATTTAGATCACTCTGAATAACATCACTAAACAAAACTGGATTATTATATAGCTTTGTATCATCAGCAAAATATTGATTTGAGATTTTGTCACAAACCAAGTCTGCACTATATAAGGTAAATAAGACGGGTCCTAGAACTGAGCCTTGCGGAACACCACTGTGCACGTCATTCGTTGTCGAAAAAGCAGTCCCGATTCGTACCTGGAATTTTCTTCCCGATAAGAAGGATGTAATCCAGGCTAGGATATTCCCTCTTATTCCAAGTAGAGTAACTGTATATAGTAAGAGTAGGGCAAACGATGACATTTAGGGATCCATGAAGCGAAGTTAGTCACAATTTCACAGTCGACTACATTAATATAATGAAGGGATTCATCCTGTGAAGTTAGTTACAACTGTTATAGGTTATAGTTAACTATGAATTATTTTGTATTTAGTCGTGGTAAGAAGTTGAAACTAAATGTGCTTAATGCCATGTAATGCACTTTTATTTATTAACTAGTAAATACAGAGGTGTTAGGCCAACTTTATATCCATTTTTTGTTCACATCTAGACCTGAGGAACATTGATTGAATAATATTTAAATGTAGGACTCCAAATAGTGATTCAATCTTAACATTTTATACTGGCTTGCTTCCATCTACTTGTAATAACGGTTAGATTCTAGGATTGGGGGCCATTTTTTGGGACCATGTTTTTATTGCATTTTTGCACGTTTCAGACAATTTTAAGACTTTTTTTTTTTTTTTTTTCGAAAAAAACAAATTTTTTTCGAAATTTCGAAATTATTTTTTTTGCATTTTTACACGTTTCAGGCAATTCTAAGACTTTTTTTCGGTGTAAAAAATTTTCAAAAAACTTAGAAATTTTTCACTCACCGGACATGAAAACCCCTAATGAAAAAGGGTGACCGCAACCCTCTTCTGCATTACTACTACTACAATGTAAAATCAAGTGAATTCAAGTAACTTATGACTACTACTAATTACTACTACTACTTGCAATGTAAAATCAAGTGAATTCAAGTAACTTATGACTACTACTAATTACTACTACTACTTGCAATGTAAAATCAAGTGAATTCAAGTAACTTATGACTACTACTAATTACTACTACTACTTGCAATGTAAAATCAAGTGAATTCAAGTAACTTATGACTACTACTAATTACTACTTAGGTTAGGTTAGGTTAGGTTAGGTTAGGTTAGGTTAGGTTTGTGTGTCATCTGTAAGATGCCTGAAACGTGTAAAAATGCAAAAAAAAAATTTTTGAAATTTCGAAAAAAATTTCAGTTTTTTTCGAAAAAAAAAAAAAAAGTCTTAAAATTGTCTGAAACGTGCAAAAATGCAATAAAAACATGGTCCCAAAAATGGCCCCCAATCCTAGAATTCAATAACTCCTAAAAGTAAGGATTAATGAAATAAAAAGAAAATTAAGATGACACTAGTTTTCCTACCTAACATGAAAACTAAAGCGTACTCCAAATTCCCTCTGATTCTTTCCAAAATGATTTTCACATATTCTTGGTCGTTTGGATTTATAATTTTCTCTGTCGATGCTGTTTAACCAAATTGGTTTTGTTGCTGGATTTTTGAGTATGTTCTTACTTCGAAAGTGCAATCAATCTGACAATTTCAATGTCACTAATTCAAAAAATCGAAAGCACACGTGCCAACTAAACTTTTAAATTCTAATGGGATCCAAAAGGGATCCAACCAATGAAATGCTATTGCCGCGTTTGCTCTACTCTTACTATATACAGGTACTCTAATTCCAAGGTGTTCTAGTTTCACAAGTAAACGTTTGAATGAGACTCGATCGAATGCTTTTTCAAAGTCCAAGTACACTATGTCAATGGGGTTATAAATGTTCCCTTGTCCAGTTGTTTAGATTCAAAATGAAATTTGTAGTAACAGATCTTCCAGGTGTAAAACCGTGTTGTTCATGTGGTATTATTTGTTCTGTAGTGACAAATTCCATCAGTTCATTTGTGATGATTCGTTCCATACACTTGCATGGAATGCTGATGAGGCTAATCGCACGGTAATTCGAGGCCAAATTTTTATCACCCTTTTTATAAATTGGTGTAACAGATGCTGATTTCGAATCCTTAGGAAGCACGCCTGTTTCCAGTGATGTTTTCATGATTTCAGCCAGGGGGAAGGACACTGATTCGGCTGAGTTTTTCAGAAAGAATGAGTTGAAATTGTCTGGTCCAGGGGCAGAGTTATTTTTTAAGTTTTCTAGCACTGCTTGTACCTTTTCAGTTGTAATGTCTAGTGTAGTGAATGTGTTTTGTACCTACTCGTTGAAGACCTTTTATTTCTGGAATAATGTTGTTGGGTTCTTTCACATATTGTTGAGACAATTCTGTCTACTGAATTGTTTAAAACTTTGTTTTTGCTGATAATGGAGGTTAGTATGGATGATTTTGAACATAATTGTTTTTGGATATAACCATAATGGTTATTTATGTATCTAGGCCGAAAAACTGGCTTTTTATGGACGATGTCTGAAATTGCTGGCCGAGGCGATAGCCGAGGCAGGCAATCAGGCAAGGCCATAAAAAGCAGTTTTCGTCTGAGGTGCATATTAAATTTTTCCGTCGACATTCATAATTTGGAAAGAAATACAGTGGGGTCCGAATTATAAGAGTTGTTGAGGACGAAAAACGTTTGCGGACAAAAAGCGTTTGCGGACGAAAAGCATTTGCGGACGAAAAGTGTTTGCGGACGAAAAGCGTTTGCGGCTGTAAAGTGCGGCTGTAAAGTGTTTGCGGACGAAAAGCATTTGCGGACGAAAAGTGTTTGCGGACGAAAAGTTAATGGTGTCCAAAGAAGTGACAGTTTTGGTACGTAAATGCGTCCGTAAAATCACATTTTATAGGTAGGTCGAAGGAAAAAAGATTATTGCTGTCACATGCCATGTTACTACTTTCATAAGTTTTTCTAGAGAGTCTGATTTTGTGTGCGATTAAATTAGTTTGGTGACGGTAAACTGCATAGTTCTCTTCAGTTGTGTTTCTTTTAAATTTATCCCATTGTTTCCATTTATCCTTAATTAATTTAATGATTTCGTGTGATATCCATGGCTTTTGAAGCTGTTTATTACTCTTCATTTTTGAAGTGGGACATATTTTTGAATAGCGTTGTTTAATATCCGTTTAAGTATGTTCCATTTACTCTCAGTGGACTTTTCTAACAAGAATTGGGTATAATCAGAGTTTGTAATACAATCGTTAATTTTATTGTAGTCCGCTTTCCTGAAGTTCCGTCGAGGTTGATGTTGTGATTGATCTTTACAAGCGTTTATTTGCATGTTTACTATCAGGGTGGAGTGGTCACTTTTACCAATCGGTGGTTCATATTTTATTTCAGATATCATATTGTCATCGTTGCTCATCACTAGTTCCAACAATGAGGGTTGTTACAGTATCAAACTGACTTATCGACACTCACGACTGTGTGAGTACCAGATAACTAGACAAGTCCGGGAAATGTGCACGCTCACCCTGGAAATCGTAAGAAACAGGCAAAAGGCCACGGCTCAGATACGCTCAGGGAGGGGGTAGGGTCCTAAAACGAGACACCACAGAGCAAGCGTGTTGCTATCTATATAGGGTGTTACCGAATAAATGGGCGCCACAAAGTCCAGATCCAAGAGACCCACGTTCAACCGGACCTTGAGAGTCAAACGGGGAGAAAGATACTCAAGTACTGCTTCTGGAAGCCACAGCGCAACAACAAACGCAACAACCTACCTGCAGCGCGCTTCCACCTCGTCTGGGCCTCACCTTACATCGATCGTAACATAGTGGCTCAGTCACCCTGTAATCAAACACGCACAAGGCACAAAGGAAAAATTATAAGACAGTTAATACATCTATTGGGCCACTTCACATCACCAACCAACAACTTACATGGTACCGACGTGGTCGGCACGTATAACAATCTGTACTAACTACTTATGGGATACGCCCAGCTGGGAAGCGTTTTACATAAAAATTATGACGCATGCTGAGGCGTACAGCAAGACAAAATTAGTTTTAGCTATATGACGGTTACTGCTAAACAGGTGTATTACACACGCGTGAGATTCACACGTGGGTGTGCCAGACATCAATTGGGAGGCCGGGCAGAAATATGTGAGTTTAATTGCAAACACCAGACTGCTCGCAGCGAAACAGTGTACAACACTAATATTAAGTGATGCGAGTTTAATCGTAACAACAATGTACGGCATTGTAGTTACTTTATATGAGTTTTAATTGTAAAACAAGACTGCTCGCAGCAAAACAATGTACGACACTAGGGTTGCTTTTGATGAATTTAATTGCAAAACAAGACTGCTCGCAGCGAAACAATCTACGGCATTGTAGTGTACGGCACTAATATTAATTTGTGCGAGTTTAATTGTAACAAAACCAAGACTGGCTTGCAGCGAAACAATGTACGACACTAATATTAATTTAGGCACATGCTAGCGCAACAGTTGTTACCTGGGTACAAGCTCAGCCTCCAAGACGGAAGGAATGCGCCAGGTGTAGGCGTCGTTTGTCGCTGCAATGACGTCCGGGATGTTCCCCTTTATGCTTCAAGCGTGGGTGTAATGTTCATGCCCCCTTGGCAAAACATAGAAATGGGCAAGGCAGTTAATTGGATCACTCGGCCATTAATCCCGTCTAAACACTGACGGACAAAATTAGGCGTAACACACCCCCATACTAATAAATGAACCAAACCAAGCCTGCAAGCGGACACCACCAACAGAGACACTCGTAACCTCGTAGCCTGCCAGACACTGTCTGACGCTCCAAGCAACCAAGCGTTGTTTTATGGAATATATATTGTTATGATACACTATATTCTTTGATAATTTAAAAATGAATACTAAAGAAACAGTTTAGACAAATAAATTTGGAAGTCAGATATAAGCAAATTAATGGATCTAAATACATGTTAAAGTATAATGAAATTAACTTTCTTATTATTGGTTAGTCAAATAATAGCATAATGATTGATTACTCAAACTTAATCTGTAATAAGAAAATTCTGAATAGGAATAAATACCAAGGTTACTACTAAAATGTATCTGTTATGATAATTAAAATAAAATATCTGTTTTGATTATATAAAAAAAGTAGATAGGAGGCAGCAAGAATCGTGTCTAGTAGTAATAGTTTGTAATTTGTTTAATTAGTTACTAAAAAAACAACTCAAAAATGTATACATAATTTGATATGGGTGTGATTTTCGAATAAAGAAACATTAATAAATGTTGTATAATTTGTAAATGTTATGGTTGATGCAAATTATATGGGTTAAAAGCAAAATCTTCGAGGTGGAAACATAAAATAAAATATTAAAAACAAGAAATAAAGGGACAAGCTTTGGGAGTGAGGATATTATTGATACTACATTGGAAATGGAATACAAGACACAAACAAGAGGTTAGTACGTGCAGCGAATTGTTTTTGGGAAACCTGTGGGTATCATTGAAGACGTAGGACTATCTAAAAAAGAAAAAAATTCATATTTGGAACAAGTTTTATGCTGACACTTACCAGAGAGGGATCGGAGCTGCAGTAATCCAGTACAGGAGCTAGGAGACTTGAAGTTGACAGCAGCAGGGGACAACGACAGGAATCCAGTATAGGATGTGGAAGTTTTGAAGTGGATGGCAATAAGGTGATGCTGAGAGTTTACATTCATCGCAGGTGATGCAGTTGGATAAGGACCCAGCAGGTGTTTGAGGGCAGTCGGAGTGAGGATCCAGCTTGGAAGGATTTTGGCAGTATTAACAAGCAAAGTGTTAAATCAGGTTTGTGTTTTAAAAGGTTAAATGAAACATTTATAAAGCTATAACCAGTAAGAAGGTATAAAAATATAATTGAATTTCATACTTACATAAGAGATCGGTGAAAGAATTGCATATTAGATCTTATTGTAAAAACCTTGATATTCGTTCTGAATTTTGATTAATTTGACGTTAGGTGTCAATTTTTTTGAAAGTCAATGAACTGGCAATTAAACAAAGAGAATTTGACAAGTCAATCATTGGGTTACTAGATATTGCGAACTACCTGAGAGAGTTTCATTAATAATATTGTAAAATACGGATTTGAATTGAAAGTTAAAAATAAAGGGCAAAGAAATACGATAATTTAAATAAATTTATCAGCTAGCATAACATAGCAATATATATAAAATTAAAAATGTCAAAATGTAAAATGTAAACCCGACACCTTATAGTACAAAGGTCATGATTATATATATTATTATGATGTGGCTATATAAAGCTATACTTTTATTAATGTGATGACCTTTCAAATTCAATAATAATTCTTTAATAAAAATAAATCAAGTTCTCTTATCTCAGGTGGTTCGCCAAATCAAGATTATTGAATGTCAATATTACAGTTAATGATGTTTAGTTGTCAAACCGACTTCCAAATCTCAATAAACCAGGTATCGATAATTGTGTTTTTACATTAATCAATTCGTTCAATTAAATATTGCTTTGTATTATTGTATTTCACTGATTGATCTTTATATAAAATGTTTTAATATAAATTTCTAACAAACCTTGTCACTTATTCAGCTTCACTCACACAACTCCACACATCAGCTCCTCCTGCTTCCTAAAAGATTCCAATGTCGTCCTAGCCTGACACCTACAGCATACACCTGTCAACCAATTCCAATACCACTGTCAGCATCAGTGCCGGCTTCAATCCCTCTATCAAACGGCAGCTTCAACTTCAACAAAACCTGGTAAGTTCCAAGTTTCTAACTGCAACAGCTCGTATCTTGTTTCTTTCTTAGATATCCTTCAGTATGCTGCAAACTGCTCCGATGTTGTCCAACTCTGGTAGTACTACCTCAAATCCCGCTCTAGCTGAATCTCCTTACCTCGATGTAACCACAAATGTGAAACATAAACATGTAATTGTGCGACACGCCAGTCAATAAATCCAATTCCATCCAATTTTGTCGTTCTCTAGTTCCTTTAATGTAATTCGCAGCACTTAACAATCTCTTCACCGATTGTGAGTATTTTTTAATATTAATATTTAGACCCCTTCTTTAATACCTCGTAGATTTCTTAATAGCAACCCCATTTGTATATCAACCAAACAACTATACAAATTCTGCACTAATTTCCATTTTTATTTAATAAATATCACGTTTCAAAATATCTTATACATTTTTCTTTTAGTTTATTTATGTAACTACCCTTAAACAAAAACTTGTTCTTGTTGGATACTATTCTTACTGCACCCTTAGGTACATATTTTAAATTATCCATTATTTAAAATTTAACAATTCAGATTATCATAACACATTTGTCAATCGTTACTTTGGCTTGTATTTAATTAAAATTTTCTGTAACCATTAAATTAACATATTCAATCAATATCAAAATCTCTTCTCTCATTGTCTCAATTAAATCCTTTATCTAATAGACTTGTCTGTCCGGGATGCTGTTTTGTCCGTCCGGGACGCTGTTTCAGCAGCCAAACCGTAAGAGATAGAAAAAAAAGTTATGAAAGTTATATGTTTGGAATGGTCATGTCAGGTCAGGAACCGAATTTCAGTCACGTGACACTTCCGGTTTTCGAGAAATCACGTGATTTCCATTCGTCCGGGACGCTGGCCCGTCCGGGACGCTGTTTCAGCAGCCAAACCGTAAGAGATAGAGAAAAAAGTTATTAAAGTTATATGTTTGGAATGGTCATGTCAGGTTAGGAACCGACTTTCAATCAATTTTAAAAAATATTATTGTTTTTATTTAATACGCGTTCTATTTGAAAAACGGTTTTTTTTTGTTTTATTAAATGAGACATTTGTCTCACTGGTTGCTAGTTTATTAATAATGTTTGAAATTTAACACCCATCAAGATTTAATTATATCATTCTTCCAAGCTTATTTGTTTCAAATATTTCTTTATTGAAATTAATTACACTGCCTCATGTATCATAACAATATATACACAGGGTGTCCCATAACTTATGGCCCATAGAGCAATTGGAGATAATAGACACAAAATGACCGCGTGGCGCAGTGGTAAGGGCGTCAGGCTTGCAGTGAGTCCTCGGTTCGAATCCATGGGCAGGCGGAATTTTTCTGCAGTCTATTGCATCGGTATCGGGCCCGGTCACCATTTGCCGTTGGGATAGAATTAACAGCGCTCTTTTCGGAAGACTGTTCTATGGAAAGAGTAACCTGACCACCCACATGCTACATACAATGTACACATGATATGCTGTGACCTGTAATTGGTTTTGTGTAACTGTTGGTCGCAGCTTAAATAAATGAAAATAAAATAAAAATAGTTATTTTGAGTCAAAGTTGCCTAAGTAAAATGTTACAGGTTAAAGAGACACAGGATGTTGAAAGTGAAAATGTTGAAAGGACAACGCAATTTATTTACAATAATAAAAAATTGTTTTAATCTACTTAAGTAACTGTTGAAAGTGTCCACCGTTAACTTCAATACATTTTCTTAGACTTTTTACTAAACGACGTCTCACAGTCTTTAAGATATTTTGATAATCTCTTATAACCGTGGCGGCTTCTTGAATTTTTTGTTAAAGCTCTTCCCGTGTATTGTGTTCATGTTACGTTGTTACCCCACAGATAAAAATGTAACGGGTGAATATCTGGGCTACGAGGTGGTCAAGGAAATTCACTACCCCGACCAATCCATCGATGTGGAAAACGTTGATTCAAATGATTTCGAACAGTAAGTGCAAAGTGTGGTGGGGCACCAATTTGCATGAACCACATATTTTGTCTTACGTTTAGAGGTATACCTTCTAAAAGTTCAAGTAGATCGTTTTGTAAAAACTGCAAATATTGTTCTCCATTAATTCTCTGCGGAAGCTGAAATGAGACCAATCAAGAAATTGTCGATAATCCCGCATCAAATATTTATCGAAAACTTATGCTGGAAATGTCTTCGCTGGCTAGGTGTGGATTTTCCAAAAGTGTAGTGATGATTATTTCTCCAAATAAAAATTGGGAACATGGGTTTTTTTATTTAGTAGATCAACAAAATTCTGATCTGGCTTGCAAATCTCTTGGCATTAAATTTTGAACGGGCGTAATATGGTAGGAAAACAAATTTTCCACATAAATGATTCTTGAGGCAGTTAATTTACCAATTCCCGTAAAAGCTTCCCAACACCTAGTGCTTAATTCAGAATTTTCCGCAATTCTAT
Source organism: Agriotes lineatus (assembly GCA_940337035.1). NCBI lineage: Eukaryota > Metazoa > Arthropoda > Insecta > Coleoptera > Elateridae > Agriotes > Agriotes lineatus. The sequence goes on along the minus strand of OW679196.1, from coordinate 75,638,447 downwards.
GTCAGGACATTTTTAAATTGTACGCTCGTACGACTAATTAGCGTATTTTCTAAATTACGACCCCACGTGTATACGGGTTTTTCGTATTATTCCGCATGAATTTGAGCATATCGAGTTATGTGCGAGTATTTATTAGCTTTCTAGAGTTCGCAGCTGTTATCCGCTTGCCGTGGTCGGTTCTGAAAGGCACTCATTCTGTCATCGTTGCTTATATTCGTTGGCACGCTAGGTTACAAGTATCGATCCGTCTACGACTTGCTTTTAGGGGTGCTTTTGGCGTGAATTTAACAAACAACGGCCATGAATGCGAGAGAGCAAGCTATCATGTACAGCTCGGCTGCCCCGCTTTTTATCAATCGGGCGCTGTCTAGCACTGCATCTTGAGTTCAGTTTTAAAGTGGGCTTTCCGCAGTGCGCCCTACGGGGTGGCATTTGCGCAGGTGTTTAGCGTTTTGTGCCTTCTTAGTCTGTGTGGGCGAGTACTGTTGTTAGAGTGTTATTAGGACTCCCGTCGTTTCAAGGCATTTGGCCGTGCGTTACGCATTTTATGGAACTATTTTGCTGTGTGGGCGTGAGGGACCGTTTGGGGGGTCGATTATCGTAAGCCACGGAGTAGCAGACTCCTATATCTCGTCGATTAGACGGATTCCTTTGTGGGAACTCATTAGTCGTGTTAAGTGTTTGCGAAGCTGTCATTTTACTGTTCTGCCTTCCGTGCGAACTTCGCATTACATCTCGTATGAGAGGATAAATCCCCATGTGACCGGCTCGCATCTTCTGCAGCCCATTGAGATGTTGCAGTATTGCCTTCCGTTTCGACCCCTGCAGTATCTGGGTACCGTAACTGATTGCAGCAGCTTAGCACATCAGTTATCGCACAGCCAAGCGCTTTACAGGTATTGTTTGTATTTGTTATTAACGTTTAGTGTGCAACTTACCTTGTATACAGTGTGCTTCATCGAAATATCGGACAGTTGGTGTAGCGTCTCGGTTATTTAGCCTGTATTCTGTACCTTTTTGCATTTATCAAACCGTTACAGTTGTGTATCTGTCATTACATTTCATATACCGTCAGTTTACATTGTTGTTATTTAGCTTTAAGCAGTTGTCAGGACATTTTCAAATTTTACGAATTTGTGAGTTTTGGGAGTATTTCTGTTCGAAGATTACGACCCCGCTTGTATATAGCTTTCTTGTCATATTTTTTACGCTCAATATTTCATCGAAGTGTGTGCAGGCAGCTAACGGTTCATAACTTTAAGCAGCTGTAAAATCTGTTAGGCACTCGTTTTGGTAGCCTCGCTCATAATTATTTTCTTGGCTTGTTTAAAATCCTATAGATTTAGGAAGCAGCTTTTTCTAGAAGTTTTGACAAGCTGGGTTGCTGACGGGACCGTGTTCGCCTCGTGATTGGTTGCAGGTGGGCAGAACGCGCGGCAAACTCTTTCCCCGCACGCCGCGTTCCGTAGCGTGTTTGGCGACAGACAGCGTGGCTTTGTTTCGAGAGAGCGCTTTTAGCCGTTGAAGCGGCAAGTCGTGTGTGTGGTTTTGGTGCTGCTCCTTTCGTCGACCGACGTCCCGTAGTCTCAAATTCCATGAAAACAATTTTCCACTAATTAGTTGGGATCATATCCACGGGGACGTGCAAAAAAGGTCTCCCTGTCTTCTTTTTCCCATGCGGGTCTCACCGCACCGAGCCCTGTAAAAAGGTATCCCGGAGTATGCGTCACCCACGAATACAGCTGCGGCATTGCGGCTTCCCTACGCTGTGAGGCGAGTTCCTGCCACAGATCTTGAGGACCAGGCAAAACTGCAGTAAATAAGGTAGCGTGTATAGAAGTTAGCCGTACTCTTTTGCTTTATGCACTAGCTTGCGTTAAAACTGTCCGCTATGATGCTCACGCATTAAATTATGTGATAGTAACCCATTCTGGGCTCGTATTAATAGTCATGTTCACCTACTAAATTAAATGATAGTAACCCATTCTGGGCTCGTATTTATAGTCATGTTCACCAATAATTTAAATTATAGTAACCCATTCTGGGCTCGTATTTATAGTCATGTTCACCTACTAAATTAGATGATAGTAACCCATTCTGGGCTGGTAAATTTATAGTCATGTTCACCTACTAAATTAAATGATAGTAACCCATTCTGGGCTCGTATTTATAGTCATGTTCACCTACTAAATTAAATGATAGTAACCCATTCTGGGCTCGTATTTATAGTCATGTTCGCCTACTAAATTAAATGATAGTAATCCATTCTGGGCTCGTATTTATAGTCATGTTTACCTACTAAATTAAATTATAGTAACCCATTCTGGGCTCGTATTTATAGTCATGTTTACGTACTGAATTAAGTGATAGTAACCCATTATGGGCTTGTATTTATAGTCCGATTTACCGTTTTATTTCTACTTTGTACGCTGACGGACGTCAGTACCTGTGTGTTAGACCAATAGATTGGTTTGTTAGATATATGTTGTCTTGTGAGTTCCCCACTCCTGTTATATGTTTATTTTCAGGATGAGTTGTCCGTAGTGTAATATCGATGTAAAGTGGAGCCTGGAAGAAGTTGTAAGTGTCAAAGGTAGGTCAGGGCGCTCCGTCGTCGCAGTACGGGGAGTCGTAAGGCTGTACATATATTCTACCCCGTTTAGCTTTCGGGGTTCTGTCAAACATAGGATCCAAAGTCTGAATCCCGTGGGGTCCTATTATTTCGCAACACCCTATACATATTGTCACGCTTGCCCTATGATGTACCGTTTCTAGGACCACGCTCATCTCCCTGAGCGTATTGAGCCGTGGCTATTGGACTGTTTTCGAGAATTCCAGGGCAAGTGTTGGCATTCCCGGACATGATAAAACAATTGGCACTCACGCACCCTTAAATGTCATTAAAACCATTTGATACCGTAACACAGTAGCCCTTGTCATGTGTCGTAACCGCTACTTAATATAACTGAATCTCGCCTTTATTACCACTGTTTGTTTGGAATTTACTGTTCATATCGTTTTACAGAGTTAATGTCAAATTTACCAAATTATGTCAATAGAGTTAAGACCTTGCGCAATTTACCGAACTGCCGTATATATATTTCATATTTACATGTGCCTTTTCTACTTATTCTAATACTTTGGTCAATATATGTTATGTTAATTTAACTGTGGTTTTCTTTGTTATTGTGCATGCCATTTGTGTGTTTATATTTTACAGAGTTTGGCCAGTTGACCAAGTGGATTTTAAAAAGGTAGGTTCAATGGTGCTAAACCGGCTCGCTGTCCAGATTACTACCAAGTTTAAAGTTGAAAGGTGAATTCATATGCTTCCCTGTTCCTCAGTGAGTTTACCCGTGCATTCTCTTATATTGTAATGGAATTGTGGTGGCACCTTATCATTTTAGATCTGTTTACCGTTTATTAGGCTGTTGACCTTGTGTTATCTCATGTTGGACCACCCCTCGCTCCACTGAAATTAGTCGGCAACTCTTGTTATGGGCTGGACAGCGGTCCTATATGAGTTACATTCCCGATTTTGTGAGTTATATTACGCACTAGTCGTCTAGCGTTATCGTGACTTTTCGTAAATACTGTTATGAGCTGGCGCGTTGTCGTAAATGTAGTTTAAGCCTGTAACCAAGATTTCTTCTTCTTGTTCGACCGTTACATTTTTCGGTCGTCCACCAAGATTTTTGTTATAAAACAAACCTGCTTCATTGAATATTCTTTGAAATATTTATCGATCTGGAATGATTCTGGTTGGGTAGAGTTCTTCATACCTTCTAAGTGCAGTACGACTGTTGTAATTTTCTTGCGCATAAACACAGAGCATATCCCGTAAATCACGGTTCCGGGGCATTTTTAATTGAAAAGATTACAGTACTTAGATATTGCAAAAACTTGGTTTTTACTACTTTTGACAGGAAAAGGTAGAAAACAATGACTGGTTTGTCAACGTTCAAGGTACACTTTGTGAATTAAATATTTTTCAGCCATGCCATGTGCAATGGAACATTCAAATGCGAAAATCTGAGAAACTGCTTGAAAAATAACTTTCACTTTCAACACCCTGTGTCTCTTTAACCTGTAACATTTTACTTAAGCAACATTGGCTCAAAATAACTATTTTTATGTCTATTATCTGCAATTGCTCTATGGCCCATAAGTTATGGGACACCCTGTATAACCCTCCTAAGTACTTCATATGTTTGGTTTTCTATTGTGGTTTTTGATCAGTTTCCTGCTAGTTTTTTCGTATAATTTCTTATTTATTTAAGCTCACAGTTTAACTGATTAAGTTATTCGTTTTTATTGTTTACGATTTGGTTTGGTGTTGTAAAAATGGGAAGTGGTTCTACCACGGCCTGCTGAATTGTTTGACAAACGTCACTTTATACGGCCTGGGCATATGTGAAGTTTTGCGATTCTCCGCAGAACGCTGTATACCCACGAGCAGGAATTTCAAATTTGCAAGGCCATTGCACTTGTCTATTATTTGCAAGCACTCTCTTATTTAAGTTTTCTCTCAAAAAATGTTGCATGTCACGAGTATTATGAGTCGGGCAACCATCCCGCTGGAAGTCCAGATGATTTGCAAGTTGTCAAGATTAATAATTTCACAAAGCGAGATAATGCCTGATCTCGTTTGTTAGTAGCTCCAAATATCTGTTGCCAGTTAAATAGTAACCAAAGATGAAAGGACCTATTAAGTTATTATCTAAAACAAAAACAAAACAAAATGTAAACAAAATTTAATCCCTATTAAACCGCACCAGAGATTAAAACCAAATTGAACTTGAAATTTTCTTTGATTTACCAAATAAATGTGGTTTTTCAAAGCTTCTAAAGCTCAGTAAATTGCTAATTGTCTTTCTAAAAATTGTTGCCTTTCTGGAAAACGCCCAACTTAACTCGTGCAAGCATTTGCAGAGTTTCTATTTGCTTTGAAATAAACTTCCAACATATCAACTTTTTCTTCATTTTAATATTTATGTGCCACTATCAGTACTTATTAATCTTAATACTACTTATCAATAACACAAGGTTTTAATTAACCTATCTCTGTAGCACTAATTGTAATTTAACAGCTTATCATTTTGTTTCACACTTACGTTTGATTCCAGCTTACTAATTTTGTTGGGCAGTCTGTTTTTTGTTTATGAAATTAAATATCAGTATCGTTTCGTTATTTTACAGTATTACCAAAGAGCATATTCTTTGGTATTACTTAGCATATATTTTTGCTTCCATTTCTCATTGGTGTTTAATTTCATAGCCTACTGATTTCATATTAAGAGATTCATTTATGTTTTTGTTAATATCTCCTATACAAATAAAAACTTTTCAGGTATGCTATACATCATTGAAAAGCTCTTTTTAAAGACTATCTGGTTCTTCGGCGTTACAACCCTTTGTGGGTCTTAGCTTCTTCAACTATCCTGCTCCATTGTCTTCGATTTTCCGCCTTAGTTCTTCAATTTGTGATCTTCATGGTTTTTAGGTCTTGCTGCACTGCATTCCACCACCGGTCACGCGGCCTTCCTCTCGTTCTGCTTTACCCGGGGGTCCATTCTGTTATGCTTTGAACAGATTGTCCATTTGTCATTCGGTGCAGATGACCCACCCAGCGAAGTCTTTGATATTTAATAAACCGTACTATGTTAGCTTTTTAATTAGATCATCTAGCTCTGAATTCATTCTCCTTCAATATCTTCCATCTACTTCTTCAACACCACCATAAATTTTTCTTAAGATTCTTCTTTCCATGCATCTTAACTGATTTTGCTGATTTATTGTTATTGTCCAAGTTTCACATGCATATGTCATGGATGGTCGTATAATGGTCCGATAAATTCGAAGTTTTGTAGCTCAAGATAGGATATTAGAATGAATCAGATTTTTATGCATGTAGTAACCTCTGTTTCCTGCTTGTATTCTCCTAGCTATCTCTTCATCCATACTGTTTCTTGAGTTAAGTTGGGATCTAAGATACACAACCTCTTTCACCTCTTCAAACTTATAGTCCCTTATTTGTAAAACCTTTGACGTATACTTGTGTTTGGAGAACCGTACATACTTAGTTTTATTTTTATTTATTCTTAATCCCATCTCGGCTGCAGTTTTTTCCAACTTCAAAAAAGTATTTGTTAGTTCATGTTGACTCCTACTCACTATAACTAAATCATCAGGGTATGCACATATTTGAACACTTTTTGTTTTTATAGAACCTGTAATATTACTTTTTCTGATTATCACTTCCAGTGAAAGATTGAAAATTAAAGATGATAAACAATCCCCATGCTTTGCGCCTGCATTGAAATCAAAGATTTCTATGTACCATTCTCGCTGCACTCTTACCACTGCTTTTGTGCCCCTTAATGTCATGGTAGTTAAGTTAATCAGCTTCTCAGGTACTGCAAGTTTTCTCATGCATTCTTCAATTCTATTCCTTTTGACACGGTCGAACGTCTGACGAAAGTCTATAAATAGGTTATGTAGTTTGATATTGCACTCATAACATTTTTCATAAATTTGTCGCAACAGGAATATAGAGTCTGTCGTCGAACGATTCGGCCTGAAGCCATTTTGGTAGTCACCAATTAAAGGATCTGCAAATTTTATAAGCCGGTTGTATAGTACACATGATAATATTTTATATGGAACGCTCAGTAGAGAAATACTACAATAGTTATTGCATACTCCTCGCTCATCTTTTTTATATATAGGAATAACTACACTTAAATTCCATTCTTCAAGAATTATTTCGCTTTCCCAAATCAGGTTTATAAGGTAATACCGGGTGGCCATAAATATCTGAGATCCCGGTAGCTATGGAATTAGCTACTTATAAATATTGGTTAGCATTATATTTCAATTATACTTAATAAGTATTGGTATGAAACTTAATAAAATGCAAATAAGAGGAGGGGAATGTGCCCATGCTTCTGCAGTTTAGCCTACGACTCGATTATAAAAATCTCCTGTTCTAACTTCAATACTTATTGCAATCTGTAATAATTTTTGACATATAGGAATTTTAGTTGTGATGACATTAATGACATTTACTTTAGTTGGATTGATTACTTTAATAAAGCGGTGTTGATTCCAAAGGTAATGTGATATCAGATATTTGTGGCCACCCGGTATATTTGCTTATGTAAATTAAACCTCCATACTTTATTATCTCTCCAATAATCCCATCTTGTCCAGCTGCTTTCTTATTTTTTAATTTTTCAATTATCGCTACTATCTCTTCCAAAGTAGGACATTCTTCGTTTTGCGCTATCTGCTGTTCTTCATGTTTTCGGCTTTCGGAGTGTTTAATAAGTTTTTGAAATACTCGGTCCATCTATCTAATATTGTTTTCGTCTCTGACAGCTGTACTCTATTTTCATCTTTGCATGCCCACGTCATTGTTTTTGTGTCCGCATTGTGTCTGTGATGTTTTTCCATTGTCTCTATTAGCTGATTATATTTTCTTTTTTTTCTCTACAAACTTTTTTAGCCTGTGTTCTAAGAGTCTCGTAACTTATTCTGTTTTCCTCTGTTGCATGTGTTAGTATTTTTTTCTTGCCTTATTTTTCTCACTGATGACTACTCTTCAGTCGCCATCAAACCAGTCCTTGTTTCCTTTATGTTCTTTCTCCTTTCCTATTACATTTACATTTTGTGCCTCTTTTATACTCCCACTCATTAAGGACTATCTAACTAACCAAAAATCCAATGTGGCTGCCATATGAAAAACAAAAGATAGCACTAATAACTTGAAAAGAAATGACAATCAGGGGTTTCCGTTTACCTAACAAAATTTGTCTTAAAAAAAGTCTCTGAACATTGTAAAACTTTAGAAGAGGTCACATCATATATTTAAAGTACTATATTGCTAGTAGGGTATGGGAACGGGCGAAAACATTACTGCGCCGACATAGTCTCACTCTGAGTACGTGTCTCGCGCGCATGCCTGAGAATTCAAACTGTACAGCTGCGTTCACGTGTAGCTCACTCTGAGTACGTGTCTCGCGCGCATTCCTGAGAATTCAAACTGTACAGCTGCGTTCACGTGTAGAATTGTGTGGTCAGGAGGCAGTGATATTATTTAATTATGCTAAAACTAGTGAATCACCCAAGCTACGCTTCGGTTCGCTAATTTAAGAGAGATTCATTAATATAAATTTAAAAAAAAGGTTGCATCGGACTGGAATTAAACCCGGGCCACCCGCATGGCAGGCAAGCACACTACCACTAAACCATGCATGCTATGTTTCATAAAGCGCTGCAATAATAATATATAGTAATTCACCCGAGCTAACAGGCCACGGCTTTACCGCTAGTTAAGGATTTAATTAAATTAAAACGTTTTCGAACTGTTTTTGAAAATAAATTTCGGCCTACGATCTAAGTCTCAAAATTAGCAAACTTTTAAGCCATCATACAACTTAATCGGTCCAGTATCTTCGGAGGAGATAGCGAACAAACATACAAAGGAAGAAAGAAAAAGACCACCGATTTTATGTTATAGGATGTGTGTAAACGTGCTCGCTTAACTAAACTACTAAATTTTAGCTACTTCGTTTAGTAACTTGCTTTAGCTACTATACAAATGTATATCCGCCTTTAGAAGAGAATTTTAAATTTGACCGTGAGGTTCACTTCCCCACCGCGCGGAAGACGGGCTTGCGCACAGCTCACAAAGTACGTAAAAGAGTCGGTTGTCTGTCTCACTTACGCTGTGACCTCCCCACTCATAGCCGCTAGCAATATAGTAGTATTAAATATATGGGTCACATTGGGTGTTATCAAGTTACTAGAATGCGTTGGCCAGCCTACGTCTGGCCCTGCCAGCGTAAAGAAACGGTTAACAATAAAAATCCACTTGTGCGCGGTCGGCATGTGCGCGCGCCACTTGCTAGTATGCAGGCCCTGCATGCTGCGTGTGCCGGCGCCACTCGCGCTTACGATTGGCATGTGCGCGCGCCAGTTCTTACGGTCTGGACGGCCGGCGGCACCAGCTCTTATAATATAAGATTACTTATATCTTCAAAATCAATTATAAAGTATCAAAAACTAAGAAAAATTATAGTGTAACTGAGTTACCCCACATGGTCTGTGAAGTATACAGCGTGTAATCATTCAAGTGTAAAAAAAACACACTACGTGAATTTTTAGGTTCTAGGGAAGTCAGTATCGCAGTTAAAACTTAAAACTAACTTCTGCTGCCTAAATTCTTCAGCAGAGGAAGTTAAACCAATATTATATTTGGAGGTTTTGCATTAATTTCATACCAAAACTACGTTCCTTGCAGATCGTTCCGAGCTACTAACTTCATAAAATAGCTATTTATGCAACAAGTGCTAAAAGTAGATGTTTATGCACGAGACATGAAAATTATGAAACAAAGCCGAAGGCTGAGTTTCATAACATGTTTCGTGCATAAATGACTTTTAGCACGCGTTGCATACAATATTTTATCTACGACCACTACTAAAAGTAGTTAAAGAAATCAGCTGTTTACTTTTAGCTCTAGTGCTAAAAGTAAAGTGAGGTTATAAAACTACAATTTCGAACTGGAAGTGAAGTTGTAAAGTTATTCTAGTTGCTTCTTGCGTTACAGGTAAAGTGTTTTTGAAATAATTAAAGCGTTATGTAATGAATACACTCAGATGTGGAGTATTAATATTAATAATTACATTTCGTAACTGACCTTGACAGCACTGGCTTCGTAAACATTCGCCCGCGCATGGCCTACTATTTATTATGACATAAATTAGTAGTGTCGTAGATGCAAACATTTGTTAAATCGATATTTATGGATTAATAACGGTAAAATTAAGGTCGTAGATAAAATATTGTATGCAACGCGTGCTAAAAGTCATTTATGCACGAGACATGTTATGAAACTCAGCCTTCGGCCTTCATGTCTCGTGCATAAACGTCTACTTTTAGCACTTGTTGCATAAATAGCTATTTTCTACGACCACCATTAAAAGTAGGCCTTTTAGCGCTAGCTTGTTTCACTAAAAGTGACGTTTTATAGTTAAACGTGGTTAAAGAAATCAGCTGTTTACTTTTAGCACATGGGCTAAAAGTGAAGTGAGGTTATAAAACTACAATTTCGAATTGGAAGTGAAGTTGTAAAGTTATTCTAGTTGCTTCTTGCGTTACACGTAAAGTGTTTTTGAAATAATTAAAGTCAGATGTGTAGTATTAATAATTACTTTTCATAACTGACCTTGACTACTGTAATTCGCAAACACTACTGTTTATTATGACATAAATTAGAAGTGTCGTAGATGCAAACCTTTGTTAAAACGATATTTATGGATTAATAGCAGTAAAATTAAGGTCGTAGATAAAATATTGTGTGCAAACTCGTGCTAAAAGTCGTTTATGCACGAGGAATGTCAACTTTTAGCACTTGTTGCATAAATAGCTATTTTGTTATAAAATTACAGTGATTAAGAGTATTTTCACAATACTACAACAGTATTAGCAATGTAGATAGTGACTTGGCTTTTGTATATACATTGGGTTTGTTTGTACGTTTTCAACTTTTACGGTAGTTCGCCCTCGCAATGTTGCCAGTTTCAAAACTCTTAAATTGCTCAAAACTCTAAAAGTAAAGCACAAAGCTAACAATTGTCATTGTTAAGATTTTTCCTTTTTCCTATGCTCAGAGCGCTTTTAATCTCGGTTTCTCCTCGATTTAAAAGCTCGCGCCGTACACGGAACAACTATACTTTGCTCAACTTGTTGTATGATATATTATAATATATATTATAATATAAATAATTATTTAAGAAAGATTTACATAATATTAATTATTGTTTTAGAATATTATTAAAAAAGTGTATTGTTTAAGGTTAGAAAAAAACGTAAACATTTTCCTTAAAACTCCATTTAATTACTAATGAACAAGTACATCTAAACAAAGAAGTTAGAAAACTACTTACCTTGTTGCACAGTAAAATGTTTCAAAAAGCAAGTAACGGAAATTACCGTAAAAATTAATAAAACAAATTTTATTTTGCAAAAAGCGTATTACAAAACTGTTAAAAATAAAATATAAGCAAAATAAAAATCTTGCAAAATATGACACCATTTACAGGTACATAATTATTCGATTGGAGCTGTAAGTTGCATGGCATAACATTTGTCGTCTACATAGATGCACTGGATATTTTGTCGTATGTAATTTTACCTACAGCTACATAAAAATAGGTAACTTTTATAGTAGACCAGTCTAGAAAGCAATTCGGCAATTATAATAGCTCATCTGACACAATTCTACACTTCTCATATCTAATTCTCAAATTTAAAAAATAAATAATTAAGTACTGGGACAACTGAATTGCTTTTTAAGGCCTCAAACTCTAGTTTCTGGATCAAGATGAACATCAGCAATATTTTCTTCCGAGTCTAAAGCGTCCTGTCTGTATAGGTGACTGCAGCTTTGTGAATGCTTACTATACAAACTAATATTACTAGCAGTTTGTGATCGTGACGCAGGGCCTAAAGTGTACGATACCAAGGAGTCTGCACACTCTGACATAGTTCGACATCGCTCTTGCGGAGTGCCAAACCAACTAGAGCTGGCTTCATCGTCATATAAGCTCGTATCACTCATCACATCATCATTCAATGATTTTGTAGGGCTGAACTCGTACAAATCAACCAAGTTCTGGTCACTTCTCTTATGTTTTTTAAAATATTTCGAAGCCACACGAACATGGTTGTGCGATGTCGGAGATAACGGGCCACTCTGCGAAGTTGAGCTCGACGAAGTATCTCTTTTGCATTCAGGGCTTGTTAAGGGAGTCGCCGCTTGAGACACTAGCGGAGTGCTTTCGGTATCGCTATTTTCATTCAAGTCAGGATTCGAATACAACAGTTTTTCCTTTAATCTGTGAAGCTTTTCGAAACCTGTCATTTTAGTATCGCTTCCCCGCCTTTGTGGGTTGTCAATCGATTTGGATCTATTTCTGACAGACTGCTTTGCAGTTTTTGACTCCTTTAGTAACTGCAAGGAACTGGGTCTAGGTTTTCTACCCTCGTTACTGCTCGAGGGCTTTTCCTTTATCACTACGTGTTTGCTACTCCTTTTTTGTGGTTCAGATTCTACGCTTTTAATAATTGGCAGCTTTATGTGATGTTCCCCAACTGTAAAAGTTTCTCGTTAAGTGTTTTGCAATGAAATTAAAATGTTGACAAACCTGGGGACGGTGGCTGAGAGTTTCCTCGGGAACTGTGATCGCTGAGACTTTCTGCAGTACCATGAACTGATATACTGACAGGTTGCCAATGCATATAACCAATTGGTGATGATTGCAACATTACGTAGTCCGTTTCATCTGCACCAGCAGTGCTGTGTGTGCGGGATCGACTTGCTCTTACATCTAAAATTATTATACTATAAAAAAACTGCAGCAACGTACACATGGATAAATGGAACAACGAGTAGAATCATTTCTACTTTCTGATTTTACTTCCAATATTTGATATAAAAAAATTATTTTCATATTATTAAGATATTTTCCCTACAACTTCCAGAATTGAAATAGGTAAGGTCACTAGATTAATACACCAAGTGTAAGTACCGCCATTTCATTCCTCGCATGAGAATGTGAGAAAATTGTGAGATAAAGATAACAAATACAAATTTCCCAAGTGCAATAGGGAAGACACTAGTTTTTGGGGATTTTTTTTAGTGTAATGGCACTGCTGTAAAGTCAAATTATGGTTAGATTGTATTTTTTATCCCGAGTTGGAGAAAATTGTGCGACAAGGATGGATATGAAAATCACTAATGACGGTACCTTACACTTTAGTGTGTTGATCTAGTGTCCTTAGAAATAGGAAAAATTAAGCTCCCTCTGTTATTAATTTACAGCATTTTTTTCTTATTTTCCATGGCCTCCTGGATTAATGTGAGACTAACGTCTCTATGCGGCCCGCCGCATTTATAGTTCAAGGCGTTTTTTTTATAGTTTGTAGAGGTACTACAGTTCGTTGCGCTTGTGTGCCTGGTTGCGTATTTAACAAGTTCATCTGTTTTTTATTTTAAAAGCATACGTCCACGACCTCAAAAACCTAACACATGGCGCTAAAGTACGTTGGCCTCAGAATCACAAAAATTATATAAATGTGGCGGACCACGTAGAGACGTCAGTCTCGCATTAATCTAGGGGGCCGTTTTATTTTCAGTAATAACAAAAAACTAGACCAAATACAGGGTGTTTGTTAAGTCATTTGTGTGGCTTTTTGAAAGTACATTGTGACATAAAAAGAAGTCAAACATTCCTGTAGGGTTTTTGCCTCAGATCTGTAGTTTCTGAAATAAGGTCATATCACTTGTCGTCTTTTAAAATGATATTGGTTATTATCGGTGGACTACTGGCGGATGAAACACGGGTATCATGACATAGATCAGATAGTAGCTATTGATTGTAAAATTGACTATTAACTATACATTTATTAATGTAACTAATACTTTCCATTAAACTGTTTCTGTCATTTGTTTCCCAGAAAAATTACGAAGACAAAAAAATATCTAATGAAAATTACTTTCTGGAAAAAATGTTTAAAGTTGTCGGCCTTGCCATTAAATAGTTACTGATTGATCTGTGCTGTGACATTTATATTTCATCTATTAGTAATATGAGGTGTGTCAACGCGAAAACCGAACGTATCGGCTCCGTCACACGGCGAAGTTTTCAAGCTATTTAACATAGTGCTAGTAAGATTATATTTACGAAAAAGTGCAGAGTATCCATATACGGGTCAGGTATTTAATATAACAAGAAGTCAAACCAGGTGAGTGAATCTCAATAAGTAATTATTAAAAGCCTTAGAGCTAAGAGAGCAGGTTAGCGAGAGAAATTGGCCGCGGCACCTATCGGTCTCCGAGGGGTCGACCCGAGCAAATGGGCACGAGTAATCGTAAATAAGATAACACTCAAGGAAAATAATATTTATGTATGCATTTGAATGTTAATATTTAAGTGTGGAATTTCAGAGCCCCAAAACAGTCGTATTTAGTAAACAGGAAATAAAGACATCAAGATGAGCAATACGGACAGTGATTCAACAGAGGGAGAAAAAAGAGAGGGGAAGAAAAGGAGGAAAGCGACGAAAAACAAATGAGCTTTGCGAAATCTAAAAAGACAGTCAAATCGCCAGCAAGCCATAAACAAACGAAGGAGGACAAATTAGACAGAGTATTCGATATGCTACAGCAATTGACGGTAGATGTGGACCAAATAAAAATAGAACAGATAAAATTCAATAAGGAGATGGAAGAATTGAAAAAGGAAAATAAAAATTTAAGGGAAGAAATAAGGTCATAAAAAGTAACTATATAGAGTTAAAAAAAGAGTTACAGGATACAACCGAAAGATTGGAGCAACTTGAAAGAGAAAAGAGAAGAAACAACATAGTAATGCATGGACTAACGATGTACTCAAATAATACATTAGAAATTAAGCAGGAAATGGAAAACTTTTTTAAAGAAAAACTAGAAATCGACACTCAAAAATCTGCATAATTGAACTAGAAAACACAAGCAATAAAACAGGGATAATGTAAAGAAAAGCGAATTTAAGGAAATTAAACGGCGATAAGATATACATTAATAATGATTTAACAAAACAAGAAAGGGCGATAGATGCAAAGATCAAGAAGAGAGCAGGAGAGGAAAAGGAGAGAGGAAAATCGTCAAAAATGGTTACTAAAAGTTATTTATTGATGGAAAGGAGTGGAAATGGAACAAAGTAACGAATGAACTAGAAGAAAGAGAAGACAACAAGTGAAATTCCAAAAAAGTAATTAATAATAGAGAGAAAGGAGGTATGAAGACGAACATGGCAAAGTTAAAGGATATGAATATAGGACAAATAAACCAAAAAGTCAATAATGATGAAAAACTAGGAAAAAACAAGGAAATGGAAAGGAATAAAAAGTATTTGAAAATAGGCACATGGAACATCAGAAGTTTAACGGGAAAAGAAAAAGAACTAGAAGAGGAATTCGAGAAAGCTGACTTAGATATGCTAGGCTTAACAGAAACAAAGAAGAAAGGAAAAAGAGAAATCGAATTAGAAGGAGGGCATGTATTAATATACAGCGGGGTAGAGACGACACAGAGAACACACAAAGGAGTAGGCTGTATCATTAGAAAGAAGAAAGTAAAATGCATAAGTAAATGGACCAGAGTCTCTGAAAGAATAATAATGATAGAAATGGAAATGGAAAAACAAACAAGAGTAACTTTCGTAGTAGTATATGGATCAGATGAAGATGAGATTGCACAAAAGAAAGAGGAATTCTGGGAACAATTAGAAAAAACAATAGAAGAAGTTAGGGGAAGATTGATAATAATGGGGGATTTAAATGGAAGAGTAGGAAGGAAATATGAAGAAACCGGAGAAGTAATAGGAAGTCACGGCGAGAACACCAGAAATAATAATGGTTTACGACTGATTCATTTTTGTATACAGAATCACTTGATAATAACGAATACCTTCTACAAACACAGGGAAGTGCATAAATATACCAGAGAAGTAGTGAGCAGGAAAGAAAAATCCATTATAGATTACATAATAATAAACAGACAATACAGAAACGAAATAAAAGATACAAGGGTGAAAAGGGGACCTGAAATATATTCAGATCACTATTTAGTGATGTCAAAGATGGAGATACAAACAGAAAGGTTTAAGACAACCAGGAATACGGGAGAAAGCAGGAATATTATTACTGAATCAATCAAATATTACTACTGAATCAATCCAATATTACAAATTGGGAAATGAGGAGACAGTAAAAGTATACAAAGAGAGAGTAGAACAGATGAAAGAAATCAACAAAAAAATAAATAACTTACCACTAAAAGTAGCATGGAAGTATATCAAAGAAACATTAACAACGGCAAAAGAAGTATGCGGAAGTACAAAAATTATCAAGGCAAGAGGCAAACAAGCTGGTGGAGTGAAGATATAAGAAAATAAATACAAAGAAACAATTATGGAAAGAATATTTGGGAAACGAAACACAGGAAAAATATGACAAGTATAAAGAACAGAGAATTAAAGTAAAGGAAAACGTTAAACAAGCGAAAGTAAAAGCCTGGGAAGAGTTTGGAAAAAGGATGGAAAAGGATAGTTTAGGGAATCAAAAGTTATTTTACAAGGTACTCAAAACACTACGGAAAGGAAAGACACAGAAAACTAATTATATAAAATCAAAAGATGGAAGAACGCTAGGAAATGAAGAAGACAGCATAGAAAGATGAAAAGAGTATTTCCAGGAAATATTAACTGTAGAAGAGAGGCACAATATAAAAACAGAGGCAGAGGGAGAAACGAATACGGAAGAAGACATAGAAGAACCTGTAGAAGATGATGAAATAGAAGAAGAAGAAGAAGTATGAGAAGCCGTGAAAAAGTTAAAAAGAGGTAAAGCCGCGGGACAAGATGCTATAACGGCAGAAATGGTTATAAATCTGGATGAAACGGGGATAGAAGTGCTAACTAAACTGTTTAATAAAGTCTGGCAGGAAGAGAAGATCCCAAAAGATTGGGAATTGGGAATACTGATCCCAATATTTAAGAAGGGTGATAAAAGGGACTGCACAAACTACCGAGGAATTACAATGTTACCCATAATACTGGAGCTATATGAAAGTATCTTAGAAGCAAGACTAAGGAAACTAACAGAAAAACAACTAGAAGACTCACAGTGTGGTTTCAGGAAGGGTAGAGGGGTCCAAGACCATATATTTGTAGTAAAGCAAATAATAGAAAAATTTACCACAGAAGAAATATTTATAGCCTTCATCGACCTGGAAAAGGCTTTTGACAGCATACTAAAAAAAGCTGTTTGGAGAAGTTTAAAAAAGAGAGGAATAAATGACAAACTGATAAAATGTATAAGAAGCTTATACGAAAACACAAGAAATTACGTAAGAACGGGAAACATGCAGTCGGAAGAGTTCATAACCAAGGAAGGACTTAGACAAGGAGGAGTCTTCAGTCCCGCACTGTTCAATCTAGTAATGGATGATGTTTTAAAGGAGATAAAAGATAAAGTAAAGAAATTAAAAGTAGGATACAGGAATACGGAAGTAGTAGAAATAGCTGAAAGTGTATTTGCGGACGATTTAATTATATACGCAAAGAATGAGAAAGATTTACAATACAACCTACAGCTATGGCACAAGGCTCTGCGTAATAAATACTGAGAAAACTAAGGTGATGGTGATAGGGAAAGAGGACACAAACATAGTTATAAAACTAAACGAGATAGAGATAGAACAAGTACAATCATTTAAATATCTAGGAGTGAAAATACAAAAGAATGGAAGAATAGATGCGGAATTAAACGATAGACTGGAAAGTGCAGCAAAACTTTATCATGCATTAAACAATTCGTTCATTTGAAAGAAAGAAATATCAAAAAAGACGAAGATCACCGTGTTCAAATCCATTTTCAAACCTATACTGAGATACGGTAGCGAAAGCTGGGTATTGACAAAGCAAAAGCAAAGTAAAATACAGGCTATAGAAATGAAATTCCTAAGAGCCATACAGGGGGTTACGAGAAGAGACCATATCAGAAATGAAAGAATAAGAGAACAATTAAAAGTTGAACCGATCATGAAAGACATAAAACGACAGCAGTTGCGATGGTTTGGGTATGTAGTGCGAATGGAGGAAAAAAGAACAACGAAAAGAATATGGGAAGCAAGAACACACCAGAAAAGAGGAAGAGGAAGACCAAGAAAAACATGGAACAAAGTAATAGAGGAGAAGCTAAGAGAAGAGGGACTGTCATGGAGCGAAGGGAAAAGAGGGGCACGGAATAAAAAAGAGTGGGCCAAGAGGATCCATAAAAAAACTTAATATAGAATGACTTCAATGACATGTAATAGATGTATTGTAGTGTAGTAATGTAAAATACCTGAATGTATTGTAATACCTTAACACCTTAACGGTAGAATAAGGTTTTGATTATATATCCTTTATCTAATAGACTTGTCTGTCCGGGACGCTGTTTTGTCTGTCCGGGACGCTGTTTCAGCAGCCAAACCGTAAGAGATAGAGAAAAAAGTTATCAAGTTATATGTTTGGAATGGTCATGTCAAGTCAGGAACCGAATTTCAGTCACGTGACACTTCCGGTTTTCGAGAAATCACGTGATATCCCTCCGTCCGGGACGCTGGTCCGTCCGGGACGCTGTTTCAGCAGCCAAACCGTAAGAGATAGAGAAAAAAGTTATATGTTTGGAATGGTCATGTCAGGTCAGGAACCGAATTTCAATCACGTGACACTTCCGGTTTTCGAGAAATTACGTGATTTCTCGAAAACCGGAATTGTCAGTATATCCTGAACGGTGATAGATAGATTAAAATATTTTTCAGGTCTGGGTACAGAATAAAAAAATATGATCACATGACAATTTTCAATCACGTGACACTTTCGGTTTTTGAAAAAAACGAAAAAATTTTTTTTGTCACAAATATCACAACACAAATGTTTGTTCCTCACAAATTTTTTTATAAGTGTTTTTTTGTTGTTGAATGGGCCCTGACATGGGCGCCGTTACATAGGGGCAAGGAGGGGCGCTTACATAGGGGCAAGGAGGGGCGCTTGCCCCTCCCTAGATTTTTCCAAAAATAATATAATCCACAATTACGCGCCACGCGCTGACCGCCGAGCTATCAGAACTCACCGCACAGAAATTATTTTCATAGGGTGTAATAATATTATATTGAGTGCGTAATAACAACAACGATTTATTCATTTGCCCGCCCTAAGGGCTCGCTCTCTTTACAGAACCGATTCTTTGAATAAGCAGAAATAAGTCGATGGCCGAAATATCGAGATGAGAAGCGTCTATGAACTTGTCACTCAGCGCGATACAAAACAATATTTAAATTTCCATTTATTGACGACTTTATATATATAAGGGCGGAACGATGTTGGGTTTTCTTGTGTCTAGGCACGTTCAAGTAATAAATTCAATGGCTCGCCAAATCCCAGTGCACCTGCACGGAATGTTAGCAAATATTTAAAATAAATGCATTACTTATCACAAGTTAGTCTTATTCGCTCTCTGGTTGAGTTACTACTGTTAGATTATTGTGTATCCTGGTTTACATTGTTTTTTATTTGGGACTTCGATCCGATTTATACGGTATGTGTATTTTTTGCATCTATTTTTTTTTAGTTGTTAATTAATTATATGTCTGCATTATTGTGTATTGCTATTACTAACGCTTCACTATTTTGTGAGCTTCGATGTCCAAACCATAAAATAAAGATGTAGTAAAGAACCTAATGATTTTATTATTTTCAATTTAGATACACAAAACGTGTTCGTAATACAGGTATTTTTCCAAACCCTGTAGTATTTTGTTTTTATATTTTTTAAAATCTAATAGAATTTTTTAGGTGCGCATCAATTGTTTCTTTTTTAGACCCTCTATGAATTTAATTGTCTTATCTCAATATCGAAAAAATATTGCCCCTCCCTGTGAAGTTTTCTAACGGCGCCCATGGGCCCTGAATTTGTGCCGCCGTGCATATCAGGTGTCTCATTGATTTCTCTAATTTTTTAGCTAAAAAAAAACCCGGTTTTAAATCAAACCTTATTAAATCAAACCACACGTACGTATATGACGTCATTGTTGGTAGCAAACTACCATTCGCATTCGCCTTGATAATATTTACCTAGAATCTAACCTAAAAAGTTGCGATTATTAGGATTAAGAGAGTAATTAGTGTTTTTCTTTTATGCCTGCCCGCAAGAAATCAGCTGCCGAGCGACTCGCATCACTTGAACGATCACGCCTATTACATCAACTTCGAAATCGACGGAATCGAGCAAATCCGGAATATCGTCAAAGAGAACAACAGCGTAATACTGAAGCTCGTCGCACAGCAAGACAGAATCCCTCAAGAAGACGAAATGAGCAAGATCGCGATACAGCAGCACATCAAACAGCACGACTTGGACCTAGAGTGCCGAAACATGCGAGAATTACAGTATCACTTGAACGATCACGCCTATTACATCAACTTCGAAATCGACGTAATCGAGCAAATCCGGAATATCGTCAAAGAACAACAGCGTGATACTGAAGCTCATCGCACAGCAAGACAGAATCCCTCAAGAAGACGAAATGAGCAAGATCGCGATACAGCAGCACATCAAACAGCACGACTTGGACCTAGAGTGCCGAGACATGCGAGAATTACAGCATCACTTGAACGATCACGCCTATTACATCAACTTCGAAATCGACGGAATCGAGCAAATCCAGAATATCGTCAAAGAGAACAACAGCGTAATACTGAAGCTCATCGCACAGCAAGACAGAATTTAATTTATATATTAATTTAAATTATAACCTTATAACCATTAATTTAATAAAATATTTTAAAAAATATTGTTTTTATTTAATACGCGTTCTATTTGAAAAACGGCCTTTTTTTATTAAATGAGACATTTGTCTCACTGGTTGCTAGTATATATATATTAGTAATATTAATATCACTTCAAATGATGACTTAACACTAGCTTCGTCCAAGAAGTAATGACACAATATTAAAAATATCTTGTATCGTAAAGCAGTTTGTGTAATCTACAAGATAGAAAAATAGCTGTTGAATCCGATCAATCCTCTACAATTAACATTTAAAGTGCTTCCACTGCGCAATAATATTGTGCAGTTCAAATATTTAAATTGCTTTTGTCATGATTTTGAAGGCTTTCACAGCCTCTATGATTACGTAACAAACACTTTCATAAGGGGCTTCATCAGTTGTAAAAAGCAAACAAGAAGTACCTCAACATATAAATCACCCCAGGGACAAAACTCTTGTACTGATCAGAAAGTAGAAGGTAACATTTTTAGTCAAGAGTAGGTACGCTTGAGTGCAAAGGGCAGGAGGCACGGTTTAGAAATAAGCATTTGCCATGTACAGAATGATTTTAAAAAACTGAATTGCAGCAGGCCCTGGATAGCAGTACTGAAGTGCATTGTCAGTCTATATCAAATTTCAGGTTAGTAGGTTAGGTTTTGTTTGTCATTTGACACACACTGACGCAGAACTTAACCTGCAAATCTCGAATTTGACATATACTGACAATACATTTCAGTACTGCCAACTGATTCTGGCTAGCCAGGGCCTATTGCAATTCAGTTTTTAAAAAATCATCACTCTGTAGAAGAAAGAAGGTAACATTCATTTGGATTGAAGTTGTCATAGTGTTTGTAAATTTCAATGGCTTCATGAACCTTACTGATAAAGAAGAATGTGGATTTGCAGATATTAGAAGTTATCCTACGTACTGAAACGTGGAAATAGCAGAGCTCCGAAACAAGAGCCACAGAGCAGAGTGGGAGCTAACTAGGGCAAATGGCAAAAGTAATACGTCCGAGAGCAGAACTGGAGCTACAGGAGCAGTACATCGAACGAAAAACGACCTTAAAGAAAGCTTAGAAAAAGGCAAGCATAGAGGTCGCTCTGTGACGAAGTAGATTGGGGCCTATGGGAAACCAACTACAAAATAGTAACTGGGAATATAGGACTGCAAACCTCGGTAACGTTCAAGGACAAGGCGTAACTAGAAAGAGCCAGAGAATGGTTCCCAAATCAAAGGGTGAGGACATCGCCCAGAATAAATCACGAAATAAAAGACAATGATATGTGTACAGACGAGGAAATAAAGGAAGCAGGACGAAGAATTAAGACCGGAAAGGTGCCAGGGCCTGTCGGAATACCGGCAGAGGTTATAAAAGCGATTTCGGAGAAAAGACCTTAAATGGTCTCATCACGGATGGGATGTGCTCAAAAGAGTGAAAGAGGGACCCTGCTTGAATAGCCGGATAAGACTAACGAGGAAAAGGCATACAGGCCACTGTGCCTGCTAGACGTGATAGCCAAACTGTTCGAACAAATAATAAACAAAAGGCTAACAAAAGAAATCGAAAAAAAGGGTGTGGACCATTGGACATACAAGTTTTAGCAAGGCACGCTCGACGATGGATGCTATTGAAAGGTTACAGGACATTGCGAAAATGGCAGGAAGGAACAACGAGTTTGCCTTGTTAATAACGCTCGATGTCACGAACGCTTTCGGGACTGCCCCATGGGAAGGCATAATCCAGCAACTAAGGAAACGACAGATCTTGCCCTACTTACTGAAACTAATGCAGTTACCTGGAAGACAGAGAGATCCTGGTTGGCGAGGGTCGGCCAATGAATATGACGTGCGGAGTCCCACAGGGTTGAGTGCTAGGGCCGCCATTGTGGAACACCTACTATGATGACGTTTTAAGGCTAGAGATACCGGAAGGAACAACGCCAACGACATAGCTCTAGTGGTGTATGGGAAAAACAAGGAAGAGATAAAGATATAGTACTATCAATTGAGAACTTTTATACTGAGCTATATTTATCAACCTTACCCACATCCAACCTAGGTAACAAGATAATCTTAAATGTGGGTTCTGAAGAAATGCCAGAGACTACCAGATTTGAGATCGTTCAGGCCCTGAAGCAACTGAAAAATCAAAAAGCTCCAGGGGAAGATCGTATAACATGTGAAATGTTAAAAATAGGGGGTGAAGTAGTAGAAGAAGCAATCAGGATACTGCTAAACAAATGCTTAATGGAAGGAAAAATACCGAAGGCGTGGAAAAATGCCGAGTGAATTCTGCTATTCAAAAAAGAGGACACGTCAAACATCGAAAATTACCGACCCATAAGTCTACTCTCACAGACATATAAGTTGCTTACTAAGATTATATCTAACCGTATAACACAAAAACTGGATTTCTACCAGCCAGCAGAGCAAGCAGGTTTTAGGAAGGGATTTAGTACCATAGATCATATTCAGACCATCAGAACACTTATTGAAAAGACCACTGAATACAACACTCCGATTCACCTGGCATTCGTGGACTATCGGAAGGCTTTTGACTCCATCGAAATAAACGCTGTCATCAAAGCACTCAATAACGCGAGAATTGACTCCAGGTATTCGCAGTTGATAATAATATGTATGAAGACGCTACGTTACACATAAAGATCGATGAAGACCTTCAGACAAATAAAATAAAAATTGAAAAAGGAGTTCGCCAAGGAGACACATTGTCTCCCAAACTGTTCACATTGGCGCTGAAAGATGTCTTCAAACAAATGAACTGGGAGGACAAAGGCATCAATGTTGATGGATGCTTCATAAACCACCTGAGATTCCCGGATGATGTAGTGTTAATTGCCAAAGATGTTGGAGAACTAGAGACTATGCTACAGCAGCTGGATAAGGCGTCCAAGGAGATGAATTAAAAGAGATGAATTTAAATAAAACTAAGTTAATGACAAGCAGCGATAGAATTATCATGATCAACAACCAACCTATAGAGAAAGTAGAAGAGTATATTTATCTGGGTCATACAATTACGGTTAGTAAAGAAAATCAAACGGCAGAAATTAGAAGAAAAGTAAAGATCGTTTGGATAGCATTTGGAAAATTGCAGCACATACTGAAAAACACAGACATCCCCATCAATCTAAAAAGGAAAGTATATGAAACGTGCATACTGCCTGTAGCTACCTATGGGCTAGAAACAGCGACATTCACACAGAGAAGTGCCGAACAGCTAAGGGTATGTCAGAGAGCCATGGAACACGTGATGTTAGGAGTAAGCTTAAGAGATAAGATCCAAAATGAAGAGATAAGGAACAGAACAAAACTGCCAGATATAATGCAAAGAGTGGCCCAGGCAAAATGGCAATGGGCGGGGTATATAGCGTGACACGAACCGACCCGCTGGACCTCAAAACTGCTAAAATGGAGACCTCAACTCACAAAGAGAAGTGTAGGAAGACCACCAAAGAGATGGAGTGATGATATTCGTACAGTCACTGGTGGAAATTGGATACAGAAGGCACAAGATAGAAATACAGGAGACAAATGAGAGAGACCTATGTTCAACAGTGGACAAATCTGGATTGATGATGATGGGCATGGTGTTCACCCACAATATTAATATGGGGTACACATAGTAAGAACCACGGAAAAAGCAGACTGGGCGATAACGGTCCTGAGTTGGCTGATGCTGAACGTTGGCGGACCAAAGGCAGGAACGGACTAACGCAGAAAAGTACAAGAAAGTACTGGAGAAATTACGAAGAAAGGCGGCGATCCGTATAGGAAGCCAAGGCCATACAAGTTACAGCGAGAGTAATTCCTATACTCCTGCTGGCTCACGTGCGCACCTATAAAAAAGAAGAAAACAGGATACAACAAAAAAAGCAGCTCTTGAAGCTTTCTTGGCACACTTAAACAACCACCATGCCAAAATAGAATTCACTATGGAAACTGAAGAAAATGGACGCCTACCTTTCCTGGACGTGTTAGTGAAACGAACCGCTAACAACAGATTAAGCCATACAGTATATCAAAAGAAGACTCACACCGACCGATATCTGCATGCTTCGTCTCATCATCATCCCCAACAAAAGCGATCTTTGATCCAGACTCTTATTCATCGGGCCAACGCTATCTGTGACGAGGACAGTAAACCACAGGAATTGAGTCATGTGGAAGAAGCCTTACTCAGGAATGGCTACAGTCGACGAGACATCAAGAAAGCGTGCCAATATACCATGAAACCGAAAGAACCTAAACCTAAACCTATTAATTACGCCTGCCTTCCTTTCATCGCCGGAGTAACCGACAGAATAAGAAAGGTATTAGATAAAAAGAACATTGGAGTCCGCTATGGTACAATAAGAAAGGTCGAACAATTGATCCCCTCCAACAAGGATTCTTTGCCCAGACTACAGACAGAAGGCGTTTACCAGCTCCAATGTACCTGTGGCAAATTTTACATCGGACAAACGGGAAGAAGCATCCAATGTCGAATAAAAGAACACCAGAGCCACACACAACTTGGAAACATACAAAAATCAGCCATCGCAGAACACTTATTAGGACCAGGGGACCTCAGAATAAATTACGACTCCGTAAACATACTAGCCAGAACTAAAAAATACTTCGCTCGTGTTATTCGGGAATCCCTAGAAATTATTACAAATCCAAACAATTTCAATCGAGAAGACGGCTATCGCCTTAGTAACACATGGAAGGTAGCTCTGCAAAACCAATCCATCTACAAACAAGTTTCACGTGAGCAACCAAGCAGAAAAACGACAAATCCGAATAACATACAAGATCTACATGAGCAGCCAACCGTAACGGCTCCTCGGTATATAACCAGGAGCAAAAGGCACCAACTTTCAGTCTTTAGAAAACTTCTGAAGAAGCTGACAGCATGAGCAGCGAAACGTCAAGTTCAAATCGACGACCACGGCATAACCCGAAAGAACCTATCATTATAAAAAATGAGAAGCTGGGAGAACACAATGGCAAAGTGAGACACCACAGTGGACCAAAAACCTAATCTTGGATATGGACCAGTGGGTGAATCAAAAATATATATAGGGAGGTGGGATATCACCTCACCCAATTCCTCGTGGGTCATGGGAGTTTTGCGTCTACTGCCGACAGAGCGACGCCCCAACACACCATAATGGAGTGCAACAGATGGGAGAGAGTCAGAGGGAACATAATGAATGAGACCTGGGAAATCCTGAGTCGACAACATCGTAGGATACATGCTACAAAGCAAACAAAAGTGGAACACCATCGAAAGAAAGGATTGCACTAATACTTAAGACAAAAGAGGAAGAAAACGGAGACAAACGTATAAATGTGGAATACACCACAGCGAAGCAATGCCAAGAGGCAAATTCCACTGTGGCCTATGAAAAGGGAGGGATTTTAGTTGAGAAGTTTCACCAAAACCGATCTTATGTTCGTCGATGGCTGATGATATAAGACCTCACCTGAGATAACGTTGGTGCTCAGGGATATGGGTTTTTACTGATTGTAATTCAAAAAGTGTAAATTGTAATTCAGAAACAAAGCAACGACCTTTATGAAGAATTACTATGTAGATACATAAATACGAGTACATAGAGATGTGTAATGTTTGTAATAAATTTAATATTTATTGTTAAAAAATCGTCAAACAAGTGATCTTAGTTGTTTGTTATCTTTTGCTTGAAAATAATTTAATATTAAAAGAGAGAAGAGTCGGGATAAGGTTAAAAAAGGGTAGTTTATGAAAAACTACGAGTAGGTTTTTTATCGTCACTTTTTGCAATCGAAGTTAGACTTTTTTATATAGAAAAGATGCGCGTTTGGAATCGCTGAGAGCAATAGTTTTCAAGAAAAGCGAACCTAAAGATTGAATTTGCTACTTGAAAAGCATAATCTACTTACAGGAATGTGCATTTTCCTTTATCCTGCTTGGTGCTATAACTCCCTTACAACGCATTTCCTGATTTATATTCATACGAACTTTTTTCATTGTTGTGAATAACAGAATACGGCTGTAAAGTTTACCCAGAGTTACAGTAAATTCCTTTTTAAACTGTTGCTATACGTGTATGACCACTACCTGTCTTATAACTCCAAAGTTGTTCATTAACAGCACAGTCAAGTCCATTAGTAATGTGTTTGTTCTATTTATCTAGTAAATAAGACAAAAACTGATATTGCAATCGAAATGAGAAATTCGCATAATTAATAAGCCAATGAAAAATGTTAAGTCAGTTGATATATGTGTTGTTCCATTTAATTATTTACAGTTTATGAGATCTCTGTAGCATACATGTCATTTATTAGATGCAGACAGTGTTGAAGAAAGTACAAAACTATGTCTTTTAATGTACCTAAACAATGATTTTCAGCACAATTTTCTGTACTTTCTTTACGCACTGTACTTGTACAATGACGGACAATAAATTTAGGCCGGCCTGTTATTTGCTTGGCACTGTACGTCTATGTCAAATTTGAGGTTATCAGGTTAGGTTTTGCGTCAGTTTTGACACAAATCGACGCAAAACCTAACCTGCTAACCTCGAATTTGACATAGACATACAGTGCCACCAACATAAACAGTGCCAAGCGAATGACAGGCCGGCCTAAATTTATTGTCCGTCATTGTACTGTATTGCATTCCGAGTTTTTTTAATGAGGTTTGGTAGAACGACCTAATATTTTCTAAATATCATGATTATGATCACGAAAAATGCACCGTTTACAGTAAAATGGAATTTTACTAAAAATTTAAGTTGCCAGATATTTTATTGCAGCAGATTTTAAGGTATACTTCAGCGGGCAATGATAAAATGGGCACCGTTATATATCGAGAGATCAAAAAGAAACTGTTCCTCAGCAGGCTGTGGAATGAAAAGTCACGTCTTTATTTGTGTCGGATAATAATTAGTTGTCAATTTCTCTACGAATCTGGCAGATTGTTAAAAGATTTCTGCTCCTAAAAATGACATTTCATTTTTATTTAACTAGTGAATCACTGGAGTTACGCTTCGGTTTGCAAATTTAGAAGAGATTCATTAATATAAATTTAAAAAAAGATGCACCGGCCGGGAATCGAACCCGGGCCGCCCGTGTGACAGGCGAACATTCTACTACTGAGCTACGGAACTTTGTTAAACTTCGCGCTGCTGTAGTGGTATATAATGAATCAGCTGAGCTACACTGAGTTTTGCTAATTTGCCAATTTAATTAAAACCTTTTTTGAAAATAAAAACCGGCCTACGATCTAAGTCTAACAATTAGCAACATTTTAAGCCATCATTTTAAATGTTAGCTATTTATAGTTAGCCTGGGTAAATAAATTGTGACAGTATAGAATGCCATTTTATTATTTTTAATTTCTCTAATGTACAGTATGGTCAAATTTCGATGTTTTTGTAGGGAATCCCGGTAGGTATAGAAGATATTGAAAAATGAACCTCCCATTCTCTATCTTTTTTTTTTCAAGAAAAACTTATGGTGAAATCCAAAACTTGCTATCGTCTTTTGTTTTTGAGTTATAAGCAAAAGTTCGATTTTTTTACTTTTCGTTCTATGGCTATATCTTGTGTATTTATGAAAATAGAAAAAAGTTATTTCTACGTTCTTGAGGAACTTTTTTTATAAGAATACAGTGATGTAGTCAAAAGAAAGATTTTTTTCCCCATTCCAGTGATATACAGATTGTCCGAAATCCGTTTGGAACATAGGAAATTAACGAGTGTGACAAGGAAGACATGAACAAAATGAGTAGCAAGACAAAGAATGTAACATGGCTGGGTGAACTGTTAAACTAAAATTAAGTCAATGAAATAAACAAACGCTTCTGTCAAATATTTTATCTGTCATTAAGAGTATAAAGTGAGGTTTAAATATACTATTGTTTAGTATGCACATAAGTATTTTAATTATTTAAACCTCACTTTATACTCTTAATGACAGATAAAATATTTGACAGAAGCGTTTATTTGTTTCATTCACTTAATTTTAGTTTAAAAATTTACCCAGCCATGATTACATTCTTTGTCTTGCTACTCATTTTGTTTACGTCTTCCTTGTCGCACTCATTAATTTCCTATGTTCCAAACGGATTTCGGACAATCTGTGTATCATGCAGGGTCAAATTATTCATCTTGATTACTTTATAGCAACAACTCGCAATTTTCAAAGTAGTGTTTAATATTCCATCGTTTTCTAGTAGGCTTGTGTCATTTAGAATCTACTTTATTAAACAAAATATGTCATTGTATTGTTACAATACTGATCGTTTAATTGGCAGAATTAATAACGTTTGTTGATTATAATTAGTGATGGGCATAATCGCATTATTTGCATTCGAATGATATTAATAACCGAATGATTATTTGAATAATCATTCGAATACATTTTGGCTGAGTCAGATGAGTTGTGTTGGTTTGCATAGCTCCTACAGATTCAATTACACTTCGTTCGTTCATTTGGATCGTTCACTTGAATCGTTTGTTCATTCTAGATTCTCGGAAGCACCGATTGCTCCCTTGCAGGCAGGTAGCCGAGAAACTTGTTACACAGAATTATGCGTTGGAGTACATGTGTATTCCAGATGTGCAAAATTTGCACTTACAGCATTGCAGACAATACAATGCTGACGAATAAATACTTCCAATGACTTTTTTGACTCGGCTGTCGCCTCGTCAAAAAAATAACATTCTCACTCTCCAAAATCATTAATTTCGTGCACTTAATACAAAAATAACTAATATAATTTTTAAAGAATATACAATTTGCAAAAGAAACTTTAACTGGTAATACTGGTATGTATATTAAACGTTTAACCAGTTTGCGTAGTTGTTTTATTGTTTTATGTATAGAATATAGATCCTAAACTACCAAATAAATAAACAGTTATTTTTGTATCTAGAATGCAAACTGCTACGTTTACGTTCGAAAGTGAGATTTTTGTCGAGCCAAAACTTAGTTTAAGAAAAAAAAATCGAAACTAATACACTAATATTAAGAAAAATTGAAATAAAAATTCCAGAACTATCAACATAAATTTATTTGACAGTTGAATAATGTGAATAATTATGTCATTGTGACATCATTGGAGCTTTTAATTTACATATGACAGTTTTCAAAAGTCGATTCAACTCAAAAAGCCGGAAAGTGAGCGACCGAATCGAGTTAATCCCATCCCACCGCCCAAGAGAGCTGACAGCCGAAATTTGATCTATGGTGTTTTCAGTACAACCTGCCTTGTTTATGAGTTATGACGTATTTACAGAATTTCAAGCACTGCGTAGGTCGCTGAGATATGGCACGTAGTACCTTTGAATAGAGGTTTTATATTCAAAGCGTAGTACGTATCAGGATTAGGTTATTTTTCATTCGAATAAGCCCATCACTAATTATAATATTTCACCTTAAGTGCTAAATGGCTTATGAAAATAACG
This sequence comes from Agriotes lineatus, assembly GCA_940337035.1. Classification (NCBI taxonomy): domain Eukaryota; kingdom Metazoa; phylum Arthropoda; class Insecta; order Coleoptera; family Elateridae; genus Agriotes; species Agriotes lineatus. The sequence continues at coordinate 75,608,559 of OW679196.1, read as the reverse complement.
AAAAGTTTGATGCATTAGAATTTTTTACTCAAGAGTAATAATTCTGAAGCTGCAAGAAAATATTTTAATCGTTACCCGGAAAGAAGACAACCAACCTAATAAATTATTTTTGGAAGATTGAAAGATAATTTCATTCATTATGGGATATTTAACAAACCAAGAACAAAGAATTAAGTTGAAAATTCTGAGGAAGTGGCTGTCAATGTTATTGTAATGGCAGTTGCAAATCCTTCAATTTCAAGCCGTCAAGTTGAGGCCCAGTCTGGTCTATCATGAAGCTGAGCATTATCAGTTTTGAAAAAACACAAATTCAGACCTTATAAAATAAAGAAACAACAATAACTCCAGAAGAAGCCGCATAGTGCAGTTGGGAAAGCGATAGGCTTGCATTAAACAAGTCCTTGGTTTGAATCCCGCGGGGGTCGGAATTTTTCCGCAGCCTTGGCGATTTGAATCGGGCTCGGTAAAACCATTAACTGTGCTCTAATCAGAACCATAGACCTAGGAGATAAAGTAACAAGGTCAACACATCATGAAGACACACACTGGTTGCTGCGCAAGCACAAAAGGCACGCTCCAACTCTGTATCGCGAATCCGGGTCAAGTTGAGCATTGTACTGCCAGATGCTAGCATAAGAAGCACCAGGTTGAGGTTACAGATAATACATACAATAAGTCCGAGCGACCGATCCTGAACGACGCCTAGACTTTTGCAAATGGTACGTTCAATAAATTGAGCAAGATCCATTATTCTTTAAAAATATCAGTTGGAGTGATTTTTTAAGGAATACGTCGAGTTGGTGAGAAGTAATCAACTATTTTTGATGATCGAGTGATATTCGGTATGGCTCTTCATTAGAATTTGTGGTCTAGCCGGCTTTGGAACGGCTGAAGTCATGTCTTGCATTAAATCATATGGCTGATAACTGACACTGGTAACACTGTAAGTCTATGTCAAATTCGATGTTAGCAGGTTAGGTTTGCCGTCAGTTTTGACACAGATTGACGGAAAACCTAACCTGCTAACGTAGAATTTAACATAAACTTACAGTGTCACCAGTGTCAGTTATCAGATATGATTTAGACCACAAATTCTAATGAACACCCTTTATAATGAATGGAAAATTAATTAAACAAGAAAAAAATGTATTATTTTGTAATAATAACAAACGATGTTGAAAACCATGGCTCTAGATTGAATATTTTTAATTGTTGGACCCAGCGAAAAACCAAAATGGTTATATCACGTTGTCAAGCGTATAATCGCTGATCTATACATCGTAACTATGATAAATAGAAATTTTCTATTGGCTTACTATGTGAAGTATATAATCTAAATTAAACATTTTACTATACCAAACTTTTTTGTTATTTTCATAGGCCATTTCACACTTTTAAGGTGAAATATTATAATAAATAATCAAACGTTATTAATTCTGTCAATTAAATATCCAGTATTGTAATAACACAATGACAGATATTTTGTTTAATCAACAGTAATATCCCAAGTGCATTAAAATAGTCGATTATATTTTGACGTTTTCTGTCAGAATGTTTTGCTAAGAAATTTACGAGATATATTTCTTCAGAACAAAACATTCCGACAGAAAATCTTCAAAATTTATTCAGGCTAGTTTACATGCACGCGGGATGTTCGGAGTGATTATTTCCTGACACATATTTAACCGCGGTTAAATTTGGACGTTTGAATTTTTGTCATTATTAGACTGACAGAAACCATAGTGATTACGCATTATTATGGATATGAAGGAAATAATCACTTATAATACCATGAATAGTCAAAGTTATGTCGACTATTTTTGCAGTGGTGTCACGAATGTCTATTGCGCTTTGGTACGATTAGGACGAGTGCGCTAGCACGAGTCCTAATCCCAAGCGCAATGGACATAAGTAGTGACACCACCGCAAAAATAATCTACTTAACTTTGACTAAGAATGGTATTCGAGGGACTATTTAATGAACCAAACTACTTTTTCAAATTAGTTTTCAGTAAATCTAGCAACAAACTACTTTTTCTAATAAAAATCGCATTTGTTAAAAATAGTCAGTTGAATACCTTCTAGGAAGATATAATCCATTCACAAACCTCGTGAACTGTCAATGTAAATTTTTTTAAATATTTGCTGAGTGTACCTGGAAATTACGTTTTTTTTGGGAATGTACTTCGGATCTAGTGATGTCTAGTAATATTTAAAGTTAGGTTATGTTACATGTGTCAAAAGTTAAGCGAAGTTTTTCCTTGTGATAATTAACTATAGCTGTTTTTTCTCTTTCAAATAATAAAACCCTCTTTCGTTCTGTTCATTGCAATTGAAGTTATGCACAAAAATTTAAAAATTTTAGAGACTATTCAATTCACCTGTCATCTGTCAAAAAGTGACCAATGAAAATCCAGAATTCTGACGTTTTTTGAGCAATCAAAAAAATATCAGTGGATATATCTTCCTAGAAGGTATTCAAGTGACTATTTTAAACAAATGTGATTTTTATTAGAAAAAGTCAATATTAGTGTTCTGTTACTATAGAAATTGCGTAGTTTGTTGCTAGATTTACTGAAAACTAATTTGAAAAAGTAGTTTGGTTCATTAAATAGTCCCTCGAATACCATTCTTAGTCAAAGTTAAGTAGATTATTTTTGCGGTGGTATCACTACTCATGTCCATTGCGCTTGGGATTAGGACTCGTGCTAGCGCACTCGTCCTAATCGTACCAAAGCGCAATGGATATTCGTGACACCACCGCAAAAATAGTCGACATAACTTTGACTACTCATGGTATTATAAGTGATTATTTTTTTGCAATAAAGTGTGACATAAGCCAAGTTTTAAATTTCAAAAATTACAGTGGTGCCAAAATCAGCAAGAAGAACTTCCAAACCAGAATTTAAACAAGGTACCAACTTGACAGCGTTTTGACAGTTCACAAGCTTTGCGAATGAATAATATCGAGAGATCCAAAAAAAACTGTTCATCAGCAGGCTGTGGAAATTCAACGTATGAATAATATGTTGGTGACACTGTATGTCAATGTCAAATTCGAGGTTAGCAGGTTAGGATTTGCGCCATTTTGTGTCAAAACTGACGGAAAACCTAACCTGATAACCTCCAATTTGACTATGACGTACAGTGTCACCAACATATTATTCATACGTTGAATTTCCACAGCCCGCTGAGGAACAGTTTTTTTTGGATCTCTTGATATATCCACTGATATTTTTTTGATTGGTCAAGAAACGTCAGAATTCTGGATTTTCATTGGTCAATTTCGTAGGATGAATTTTGTGTTTACATTAGCGCGATGTTTTCATTATCCGGTGTTTATGTTATCGAGAGTTTGCTGTACTTTGAAAATTGTGAGTTTTTGTTATAATGTAGTGAGAATATAATTCCTTAAATTTTCAGCCAATCATCTTTTAAATTTAGGACATTGGCCAATAGGACCTTCTACCATACTGACGCCTCGCGATTTTCGATTTGGTACGAGCTAACTGGGTTTTGTTTCACATGTCAAATGAACTAATTTACAAATGTCAGCTGATTTTTCTAGTTAAGGTCATACAGTTAAAGCATAAAAAGTTACAAAAAATGTATTTCGGACAAACATTGATATTCAGGGTGTTCGTTCTTCGAGCTTAAGCATGGGGATCTCGGTTATCTTATGAGATATGAAGTCAGTTGAGTTTTCGACAGATCTTCACGTTTTTGAGTCCCCTGAACCCAAAAAACATATTTTTGTTCATTAGTCTGTCTGCCTGTGTGTGTGCGTCTGTGAACAGAATATCTCAAAAACGAAAAGAGGTATGGTGTTGAAACTTCATATATATATAGTCTGTTTTTTTGCTTTATGATTCAGAGTAGGCTTTGCATTTGCATTTTTGTAACAGTGTATATAGTTGGTTGCAAACAAAAACCCTAGTAATGTCAAAAACCTGTTACAACTGTCAATGTGTTAACTTATAAACAGTATTATACTTGATAATAGCTAAAACGATTGAACTATTGACATTAAACAAGGTATTGCTTTATTTTAAGAACGTTTACTTAAGCATGATTGTTTTATCTAACTCTATAGAAGCATCATAACATTTCTAGAAATCAATTTATCTTATAGGTACTAATGTAAAAATATACTATTAATAACTACTTCTTGATGATTTTTGTTTACAGATCTGTGTTGTAATAGCTTTTTAAGTAACAAGGAATGTAAGGACCTATTAACATTTGAGGTAGGCAAGTACAAGTCAAGACGAAGTCGCGAAAATGTTAATAGGCGATACTACATTCCGAGTTATCTTATTATATTTTTCCCGCTGCTTATCGAAATTTTCCTAGATTTTTGAAAAAATCGTTTGGTTTGTCACCTGTCACCAGGATAAATTTTTGTCAGTCGTGTTACCTGTGAGTGTCACATGTCACATAAACACTTGCAATTTATAAACAAAACGTCTAAATCTGCATCTTGCTTTGCTAATTTTATTACTTCCTTTTACCGTAAAGGAAGTATTGGATTCACCCCAAAAATTCGAAATTGAGTTTTCAACAGATCTTCACGTTTTAGAGTCCCCTGATCCCAAAAAACATATTTTTTTTCATTGGTCTGTGTGTCTGTCTGTCTGTCTGTGTGTCTGTCTGTCTGTGAACAGAATATCTCAAAAACGAAAAGAGGTATGGCGTTGAAACTTCATATATAAGTTTTGTGTACTATGTAGATGAGACAGCAAGCTTTTTAAAAAATCGCATAACCGGAAGTAGGTGTTTACTCTTGTGATTTTTTAGTTTTTTTCGATTTTTTCAAAAACGGCTCTAACGATTTTTTTCAGACTTTACATTTTTATTACATTTTTAATGTGCATTAACGTGAGATAGGTGATTTTCCAGTTGAATACTTCTAAAGTGGGTTTCTTTTGTTTTTTTTTCTATTTTTTTTATTAACTCCTATTTTAAATAGAACACCCGGTATATTATTACATTTTTGAATTCTGCTTAAGATTTTAGAGAAAATTTGTCTCTTCAACTAACGCTCTATTTTGTACCGTTTTTGTAGAATTCGTAATTTTTGAAAATTTTTGACAAATGCTTAAAATTAAAAATTAAATATTTAACTAATTATAAGATCACTGTAAAAGGAAGTTGTGTGAGTGTATCACACCAGATTTTTATCCTAGGAACTTAATAATAATATTAAGTTCCGTTGTCAAGAAAAAGCAGCAAACAAATATAATCACCGACTTACACGTTGTGTTACTAAGGCTGTATCACTGACTTACATGATCAGCAGCGGGAAATAGTTATTATTTATGCTAAACATATAATAGGCATTTCAAAATGAAGAGATAATGCAAAATACTCTGGTAGAAATGACATTATTCTTCTCATACAACAGTTTTCTTCAATTCAAGATGTACTTATATCCAATTTTTAAATGTGTAGTATAATTTTGAACGGCTACCAGTATAATTTAGTTCTTCTCTTGCACATCGTAATAAATTATTAGGAAAAAATGCAGTATCATGGACCACTCTAAAAAAACCTTGAAATTGCTTGCGCATGCACAGTTCTCACGAGCAATTATCTTCGTAACAGTATTCTAAAACGGAACTAAACTAAAACACATCAAACGCACCGTGAAAAAGAATAATAAAGTCGAGTAAAATTAAACAAAATTTAGTAACAAATACAAGTTGCACTATATAATTGCAATAAAAAAAACGACTAACCTAACACTTCTTCGTCCTTTGTATGAAATTTGTTTGAGGAGCACTAAGCAGTTCTGCCCGCCAGATATCCGAATGATGGCACCTGCGCATGCGGCAAAAGTGGTCTATGATACTGCATTTTAGCCAATTACTCAAAGTAAAAGAATTTTTTAATTTCCAAATTTTCTTCTTAATATTTTCCCTGAAATTATATTCCCCAAAGTTCAAAATTTCTTTTCTTTATTCTATCTTCATTCGGTTGTTGCTGGACTTGGATTTTGGAGATAACTCTAGTACTTGTATAGCCCACTGGTACATTTTGACATTTACAGAATATTCGCAGAAACTCTTTTGTCACGGGGGGATTCAAATTCAATTCCCTTGTCTGCGATTCTTTGCAGTCATACGCTCAGCTTTTAAATACACAGGTATTTATGTACTCAGTACAAACAAACCTTAAACTGCAGCTAACCTAAATTCGCACCTTTACGGCAGCCAAGATTGGATCTGGCGTGAGACGCTCTTGCTCTGCCTCTATTGTGTCTACACAATTTGCAGAACCACAGATAAACTGAGAATGGGGGCTAAAATGCAGAATCCCCTCCTTTTATTAGCTTCCCTTGTAAATTTAGTTATGGTTACTAGAGAAACATGGTTAATAATAATTAATATTAACAATAGGAGGAAATTGGCCCCGGATTCTGCATTTTTCCCGAGAATGGGATTATCACGCACATGCACTTAAACACCAGTGGGCTATTTAGTGAAGTGTCAACTTTACAATCCCGGCTTGATTTTGACATTAGGTATATTTTGTAACTAAACTGTTGCACACCGCCAAATTAATATAAATCTGCTCTGAATCATAAAGCAAAAAAACAGACTATAAGTTTTGTGTACTATCTAGAATGACAGCAGGCTTTTGAAGAAAATCGCATAACCGGATGTAGGTGTTTACCTACTCTTGTGATTTTTCAGTTTTTTTTTTATTTTTTCAAAAACGGTTAATGATTTTTTTCAAACTTGACATTTTTATTACACTTTTAATGTGTATTAATGTGAGATAGGTGATTTTCCAGTTGAATACCTCCAAAATGGGTTTCTTTTGTTTTTTTATTAACGCCTATTTTAAATAGAACACCCGGTGTATTATTACATTTTTTAATTCAGCTTAAAATTGTAGAGAAAATTTGTCTCTTGTACGGTTTCTGTAGAATTTGTAATTTTTGACAAATGCTTAAAAATTAAAAATAATTTTTTTTGGCTAATTATAAGATCACTGTAAAAGGAAGTTGTGTGCGTGTATCACACCAGATTTTTTTAAATCTAATTTTTGCGTTTTTTCAGAAACCGTCTCTTACAAAAAAAATTGTTAAACAAGTTGTAGATAATTGCACAATATATGATTTTATTCTAAAATTTTAATTTTTATCAAACAATTATAAAATTTTACCAGAAAACGAAAAAAAAACAGAGTATAAACTACCACTTCCGGTTACCCGGTTTTAACCAAATATCACTGGGATCTCCAAATTTATTTTAAAAACGAAGATATACATTTTTAGTCTGATCGATTAAACCATCTAGGTTGTAAAGGACACAGATTTACAGACAGACATCACTTCAAAAACCACTTTTTCAGAATTAGATAACCGGATATTTCCGCAAACATCTCAAATTTGAAAAAAATTATGATTATTGTACAGGGTGTCCCAAATTCGTGGGCGACCATTGGGATCTTAGAAACCGTAAAAGATACAAACAAGTTTAAATTATGACAAAGTTGAGCATTTTAGAGCTTATTAAAATGCCATTTTAAAATTCTGAAAATTCCGAGTATTTCCGAAGATATTCGACAAAAACCAAAATTTTGAAATTTTTTTTCTTGCTCCTGCCTTTATTTAAAGAGATAATGCGAAACCAATTTAACATGTCCATGGTCACTTTTCCTGTACTACACGCTGGTGCTTTCAGATTTTATATTCGACGTTTCGTCTTCCAGCTAACATAATCAACTTCATTTTTTTAAATACGAACCTGGATTTTTAATTTAATTTTTGAAAAAACACGTAATTCCAAGAATGTGCATCTATCATGTTTTATAGTTTTTGAATATTTCGAGGCAAAAATTATGTCAAAATGTTAAACTTTGCCATAATTTAAACTTTTTCGTATCTCTTACGGTTTCCAAGATCCCAATGGTTACCTACGAATATAGGACACGCTGTACTTTAATTTACAAAGTAAAACAAAGTAAAATGTAGGCCAAAATATATATGATCGCTTGCAATCTGTTCCATATCGATCTAAGAGTGAAATAATTTAAACTTACACTTTTAAAATATCACTGAACAATTTCTATGGCATTCAGTGTCACGAGTGAATTCTTCTAATCTACTTACTAGGTCTCGAGTTACAACTACTACCAGGCAATCTCAAGCAATTTCCGGCAGTATTGAATTCACCAATAACAACGCGCAGGCCATGACTGAAATCAGTTACGCACACAATTACACTGACATAAAACAATAAAACAGCATCAGTAAGTTTAGTATGTGTATTTAATTACCACACGTTTATTACAGAGTAAAATAATACATTTCAAAATGGTAACTTTCAATAAAGGTATTACAGGAACAGTTATCAGTGAATTCAATAGCACCAGTAAACGTAAGCTACTACAACTAAATACAAAACTGCCACACATCTACTCAAATTTCTCACTCACATTTAAATCACAGGGAAGAAGCAGTTAGAGATAAAGTTTTGAGATCTCCACTGATGCTAGAACTAGAAACTACGTTTGAGTTTGATGCAAAAATAGTTCAAGACTTTGTATTTTACTCAATTTTTCAAGAAAATAGATCGACAATTATTGTAGCTCAACTACCATTAACATCAAAAATGCAATTGATATAAAAAAAAAATAAAGACTTTTTTAAAATCAGAAATATGATTTGAAAGAAATGTTGAGATAAAAACTAGATATTGTTGAATTATGGCAAAATATAGGAACAGAATTTTCAGTAAATAGAAAATTGGTTTTCTAATAAACTGAAAGACTAGAAAAATCGCTACTGTAGTAGAATCACACACAGTAAAGTAACAATGACAATATTAAAGTAAATCCAAAAGTAAAGTTCTAATTTAAGTCATTTTACTATGACTATCACAACAAGCAGAAGACAATACTGCATACACTCTCAGTTGCAAATAGTCGCTAATTAGGACTTCAGCATTTAACTATTAGGCCCATGAAAAAGCTAAATGTTACAAGAACAGTTATAATAAATATATTACCAAGAATAGAAATTACTAAAATGAGTAAAATTTATGCAAAAATTATTAAGGTACGACAAGATGAGACTCAAATCATTGTCCAAGTCAAAGGTGATAATTTAATTCTCTAGTGTAAATGTAAAATTAACTATAATTTTCGTGAAACACCTCATTGTTACCATAATTTGAATCTCTTCCTGCGCTTTGAGATTATACACTTTGAAATTTTGTAATTATTGCAACAAGCTAGCATCACAATTTTAGAATTATTCGAAGGCTCATTAATAATACCCTAACTAATACTGACTAAACCATAAGACTAAAGCAAGGCCATTTCTCGATTATTTGCTCGTGGTACCTCGGCAGAAGCAGCACTCACTGTGCCCGAGACAGAAGCAAGGCTGTTAGAATTAATCGACTGGGGTTCTAGAATCATAATCGTAGGTTCAATATATGGGTTCTCTTCGTCGACATAAGCAACTCGCTTAGCGCTCTTTTCATGGCCATCGTGCTTCATGCTAAGACACGATTTGTGCATGCTAGACTGTAAGCGCTGCAAAGAATCACCTTGAGCACTATCTGGACTCGGGGGAATGACAGACGTCTGAGGAATTTCCGCATCGGGGCGATTCACTTCTTCCGTTTCTTCCAACACATCTTCGCAGGCCTCCTCGTTCAGGGTTTGCAAGGCACCGCAGATCATTTGGTCTTCAAGAGTTACCTGGCAAATGCGGTGGTTTATGAGTGCGTTTTAATGGGATACCATGCATCTGCTGTATTTTTGTTAGACGTACCTGGTACTAAATCCGGTATATTTAGGAAAAATTTTAGATTATGAATTAATTGTAAAAGTTATTGGAACAGGTGGAAGCAATGAATTTAATATCAATAAATTTGAATTTTTAAACTTTAATCATCGCTTTTATTGTGCGGTGACTTGTATTTGGGCATATCATACCTGCTTCTCCATCACACTCTGCTTATTCTTATTCACATTTCCTTCCCCTTGAACTTTGTTCATCTCCTTTTCGCTTATGCTTGTGTTGATCTTTGGGATGCTTGCTAAAAAATAAATTGTTTTAAAATAATTTATTTGCTTTTACAATAAAATTAGAAAATTAATATCATACAGAATTTAAATGATTATTTTTTAAACAGTCCTATCAGCCAATAGTAATGAGAAAAAAATTCAAATCGACCAATAGCATCAAAATTACACTGACTATTTGCTAGTAACATCCAAATTACACTGACAAATCATTCTCTGCTGTAACACAACTAGCTAAAAGTGAAGTAGGTAAACAGCAGTTGTTAAAAATAACAGGACACTCATCTGGAGGCTCCATCAAACCCTATCTACAACTTGAACTGTTTAAAAAATAATCACGCCGAATTATATTCGTGGTAATAATTTTTTTTATAATTTTAACTAGATTAGCATTCATCTTTGTTGCTATTAAGAAATCCCACTTGTGGACTTTGTCCACTCGTGAGATTTCTTACTAGATAAAATTATCACCAGTTATGTAATTACTGTTGAATGTTTTCTAAAATTAAAATAAAGTATGTGCACTGTTAATAACCCCTTACAAAAATTCATTAACTACACAAATGAAAAAGTTTAGCCCAGAGTTTGAAGAATGAGAGGCTAATTTTCTTTAGTCGGCAAGGAGTATTCCACACGAGTTCAACATTAAATTTTATCCAACATCGGGCTCTTCACTCTAAATACTTTAATTGTTGCAATTGACAATTTCTTTCACACATATACATTTCTAAGAACCCATAAGAAAAAATTTAATGGTTGCTGTTACATTGTTTCAAAAATTTTTTCCAAAAACGTTCCCATCAAACTCTGTGCCGTATTTTTAATGGAAATTCCGGCTAGTTGTTCTGTGGTTCTGCCTTCTATTGCTCTTAACGCCTAAGAGGCATGTTTGAATTTACTGCCGGCAAGATCAAAAGATGTGTACAATACGAATTTGCTACCTTCAATCAATGCAGAGCCTCAAAAAGGATGGAGATCATAAATGAAGATGTTTAAGGAGAGATGTAAAAATTATACGGCTGAATATTACACATTTAAAAGTTTGGTTAGGAAAATGAACAAAATATCTATAAATTTTTTTGATTTAACACTAATAAGAACTGATTCAGGTATAATTGAAACTAACTGGTTTAGAAAAAATATTAAAACTGACAGATATTTACATTTTGATTCTCAAACAACAGTTAAATATAAAATTACTGTAAATCGTGCAATTTTACTTTCTACCAATAAATACCATAATGAAAACCTTATAAAAATTAAAAATATATTAATAAAAAATAGCTACCCCATAGAATTCATAAATTCAAAAATTAAAATGAGAATTAATAAACTTAAATTCAAAAACACAAATAACAAAAATGATTCTTTTGACTTATACCCTAATTGTTTAGGAAAACTTTTTAATAACGATCAATAATAGAAAATTCATGTTACATATCTCGTCCATACATACCTAAATTGTCACAACTTCTGAAAACTTTTAATTTTAATGTTTCTTTCAAAAATAATAACACCATTGGCAAACGTTTCTTTAATAATTTAAAAGATAAAACTGAAATTCAATCAGAATCTAATATTGCCTATCAAATCAATTGTAGTGACTGTGATGCTAGTTATATTGGTCAAACCAAACAGTACCTCAAAAAAATCACAACATGTAACATCTACAAAAAAGAAAACTTTAACTCCGAATAAACCCAATACTGCCTTATCAGATCACGCTGTTGATAATTACCACAATTTCAATTTTAATTCCCCAAGAATATTACAAAGAGAATCAAACCTAAGTAAACGAATTTTTTATGAAATGATAGCAATAAAACAAAATTCAAATTCAATAATTTATAAAACATAGCCAAAGAGGCCAACCGACAAAAAAAGTATGCCGTCCTAGTTACATTGGACGCCCGAAATGCCTTCGGTTCAGTCCCGTGGGAGAAAATTATACAAGTGCTTGAAGAACGAAGGGTGTCGTACTTACGCAAAGTGCTATGTAGTTACCTACACGAGAGAAGGTTAGTGGTTGGCGAAGGACACACAATGACCATGACATGTGGTGTTCCCCAAGGCTCCGCCCTGGGGCCCACACTATGGAACGTGTACTACGATGATGTATTCAGCTTGGAATTGCCCGAAGACACAACGTTGGTCGGGTACGCAGACGATCTCGCACTGGTGGTCTGCGGTAGGAACCCGGAAGCCATAGAGGATGACATCTGGTGGTCTATTCACAGAGTGGAATCTTGGATGAGAAGGAGAGGGTTGGAGTTAGCGGCCTAGAAGACAGAGATGGTCATACTCGCGGGGAAGAGGAAATTGCAAACTGTCGAGGTGACACTCCATAACGGCAGAATAGCGAGCCAACCAAGTGTAAAATACCTTGGCATAATCATATCCCGAAATATGCTTATGGGAAGACACATTAAACAGGCAGCAATGAGGGCAGAAAAAGCGACAGCAGCGCTTAGCCAAGGCCCAATAGGAGGAAGGTGCTGTATTCGGTTGCAAACTTCATATTACTATATGGGGCTCTAGTATGGAATGACTGCCTGTCCTCCATTAATCATCGAAAACAACTGGAGAAAGTACAAAGACGGGCGGCTATCAGAATGGCCAGCGCATACAGGACCGTATAGATTAAGGCGGCTCAAGTTGTGGCAGCAACAGCAACAATAAAAGGGCGGCAAAGAAGGAAGCCAAAGAGGAGAGTTTGCGCATATGGGAAGACAAATGGCGCCGAAATACCGAAACTGCAGGGTGGACAAAAATCCTTATTAGGGAAGTAACTCCATGGGTCAAGAGGGAACATGGCAAGGTGGGATACCATCTGACCCAGCTCCTGACACGACACGGTTGCTTTAACGCATACCTGCACCGAATGCATTTACAGGACAACAGTGCCTGCACATACTGCAGTGAAGAAGACTCAGCTCAGCACACTATTTTCCACTGTGAAAAATGAAAGAGCAAGAATGACGGAAGGAATAGAGGAGCGGCTTACCCCAGGAAACATCGTTAGCCACACATTAGAGAGTGAAGAGAAATGGAAAGTTATAGAGACTGAAGTAGCAAAATCCATGAGCTGTAAGGAAGAAGAGGAGAGAAGGAGGCAAGCAGGACAACCATAACTAGTCGGGGCAAACCGCGCTGAAGCAATACCAACCGGGATCCCGGTGCGGCGAACGACAAGAAGGGGTGGTTTTCTAGCCGGTAGGCGGCTGGGTCTCCTTCCCAGCCGAATTCGACACGCCCGGATGAACTCAGTTTTTTTTTCCGGGTGTCTTTTGAAGATTTTCCCCTCCTTCCTCCAGGAAAAAAAAAGTTCTGATCCAATGAAACAACGGGTTGAGAGCCACTGACTTGCAGAACCATTGCGCTTGCGTGAAGACTGGGGACGCTATATTGAAGTTTAGCCTATTTAAGTCCTGTATTTCAGTTTTATATATGGATTTTTTTAGCCTAGACCAAATGCTAAAGTCCAGTACCGTCAAATCGCAAGATCGAGGTGGAAAAGGGGTCGGCGTATTCCTGCTTATTAATCTGTCTCCGAAGAATTCTTGGATGAAACCTTAATTTTCTCTAGTGCAATGCACCGGTGAACCATTTTGCTGAAAGTAGCCCTCCTGTAGTTCCAGATCGTCCAATTGATTGAAAAATTGTTCTAACATTTCATGACGGTACCGTAATGCAGTAATAGTTCCTTGGAAAAATATCGGTGCCACAATTCGTCTTCGACTAATGCCAATCCAGACTCCCAAGTTTCTGTGGATGAAGTGGTGCTTCTGGAGAGGAATGTGGGTTATCCGCAGCCCAAATTCTCATATTTTGTCAGACCATGCGTCATCCGAAAAAAAAAAATTGTTCAAAGCATTATCATCAGGAAAGCTATTAAGAAACCATCGACAGTATTGTTCTCGACGGGGAATATCTGAAGGTAATATTTGATGTACAGAAGGTACACAATAAGGGAAAAGATTTCAATTCGTTTTCAGAAGTTTTCTGGTTGTTGAATATAGCAAATCAACTCGTTGCGAAAGACGTCGAATTGAAGTTGAAGGTTCTTCGCCCATAATTTGCCTAGCATTTTCTACAACTTCTGCAGTACGTACCGTTGACGTACCGCTACCTTTCTTCCTGGTAACAGAGCCTGTCTCATCAAATAATTCCTTCATTTATTATTAAAACTCAACCCCACTTTAAGCAGCAATGTATCAACTACGATTTAAATAATTCCTTAGTACGCTTTAACGCATGATAGAAACGGGTATAGACGGCATCTCCAAATTCATCCCTAAATTGGTCAAAACAGTCTTGTATAGAGTAGGTCCACTCACCATTTACAACAACCCCACTACGATAATAAGCTTTTATCATAAAACCCTTATGTTGTTCTGTGAAATTCATCTTTGAATTAACACTTAAACTGGAATGAAGTTTTTATGTCAAATTATGAAGTGATCAACTATTATACCTATATAGCTTAATGCAGACACATCTGATTCAGGCTATCCAGAGCCTTTGGCAATTCAGTTTTTAAAAATCACTCTGTACGTCCCATGCAAGTTTACTGTGATTCAAGAGGGTTACCCTGTGAATGCAGTCGAGTTGTATCGAAAATATGTATTTTATGTCCTGTCAATGCTGGCCATGGTAGATTGTAAAATATTCGGCAGGAAGATGTACAAAACAGCCTGTAGGCATCAACAGCTTGTGAAAAATTCCTACAACTATTGCATCACACTTAAAAATTACCAGAACCGGAGCGCTTTACTGGCCACAGTATGCGAAGATCGTCCGTGATTTTATTTGCAAACGGTGGAGGTAATCTACAAGTCTGCAGAGATGTGGCTGGAAATCATCTACAACAGCGGAGGACTGTGTTAGTAATAAACTCAATATAGCCAAAAAGATTCAAGGAGTAATGGATAAAGAGAAACCTTCAACCTCATCTTCTGGAATTGACATCCAAATGACAAGTGTAATGTAGCATGCTGTGTGGATGCTTAATTAATTCAATATTAATATCGAGATATTTAAAGGGTATCATGTGATAACAGTTGGTGATAGATTACTGGTGGTAGTAGCAATAGGCAATAGGGTTGTTTACTGCAAGTGAAAAAACTTCTTTAATTTTGAATAATCTACGTTTAATAAGTCACGTTAAAGGGCTAACTTTCCTTTAATTGTGAGAGTAATATTGTATATTTGGTACGTGATAGCAAGATAGCCTTCTTCACGATCAAATTTGACCAAAGGTCACAATTATTATTCATATTCTAATTTCAAGATTGTTTGAAACCATTTGAAGTGGTAATTGGTACTTAAACCATCAGTAAGTGAAAGTGAGAGTGATTGTGGCATGCTGTACTACCGTTTATCAAGGTATTAAGAGGTACGAGAGCTACAACGAGCTATTTTGGGTCTTCAACAACTCAAGGGAGGTGTTTGACGACTACTAATCAGTTAGGAGCTGATAGAAAATACACTCAAGGTACAAGTGAGTCTTCGGGAAGGTAAGTTTGAAACATGTTTGTGTTATCTGTATTGTTCCGATCTACAATTGTTACAATTACTTGTGTAAGTTGGGTGAAGCCAACATTTGATTTAAATGCTTCTTTGAATATTAAATATTCTCTGACTGTTACTGTTTGTATTTGTTGTTGTTCGCTTTAGTACATTTAGATTGAGGTATGCAGCACATGCATACATTTAGATTGAGGTATGCAGCACAGCTTACAATGGAGGTGTTGATTTAATTTGCTAGCTAGGTTTGTTTTATATATTGTGAGTAACAACAAGGCACCCAATTTTTAATAATCTTTCTGTTCAATATAAAAGCCCGAAGCAGTACTTGGCCTAGTTCTTACACCATGCCATTTTCTGCCGAGAGTTAAAAGAGCTAACCGAGGCCTTGTCAACCCTTCGTTTAAGGGCGGTACAAACTTCGTTGTCTAATAATTGACATAATCTAACCAATATAGTGGCCATATCGTATCTTAAACGAAATTTTTAATAGCACATTATACACTCACCGGCACGAAAAACGGAGGGAGCACTTGCATTTTTTGATTAGATTTAAAATTGTATCCCTTTGTGATGTTTTATTATTACATTTATTATTATACATTTATTATACATTTAACATTATAACATGTATAATAAATGTATAATAATAAATGTAATAATAAAACATTACAAAGAGATACAATTTTAAATCTAATAAAAAAATGCAAGTGCTCCGTTTTTCGTGCCGGTGAGTGGTGAGTGTATATGATAAGTAAGTGAAATAAGATATTATATGGTAGTGAGATTTCTGTTTGGTAATTCTCACCAGCGCATAATGGCATTTCACTCACGTGGGATATACAATTGTTTGCCTTACAGTAGCGATTTTTGTAAAACGTTTGAAGACAGTAAAAACTGTAAACACTGTCATAGGATTAGTAACAGTGGATAACAAAACAATTTAATCACTTGTGAATAGGAGCGGTTTATATTCAGTGAAAACGATTACATAAAGTACAGTCGTGTGCAAATAAATCTGGGACAGTGTTTTTTTCACATGCAGGTTGAGTTAAGAATTGAAAAATATCTCCATGGATTTCCTCTTACCAGAAAGAGTTACAGATTTCATTACCTGTTAAAGTTTAATGTAACTCTTTCTGATAGCAGAAAATCCATGGAGTTATTCTTCAATTCTTAACTGAACCTACATATGAAAAAAACATTGTCCCAGATTTATTTGAACACGACTGTACATCAAAAGCAGCTACTGTAAGATAATAGTAGCTTGTATAGTAAGACATTAAAGTTTAACTTTTTATCACGATTGTGGATTTAGTTGCCGAGGCCCGTAGGGCTAAGACAAATAACCACATGAGGGATAAAAAGGAACTTCAGAGCCAAGTGGTTGTACACTTACACTTTTTTTAAAATCGAGAAATCGTGTAATTACAATATTTTAACTAACTTTCGTAGGTTATGTTTACGTCAGTTGACGTTTATCTATTTCAATGTTCTTCACTGCCGCTTTAAAAAATTAATTATTAATTACAACCTACCTTTACGTTCACGAGATGGTACACAGCTTTGCTGCTTAGGCATCGTCATGCGCATATTCCTAGTCTCATTCTGTTGCAGTACCGTGGTCATCTCGTGCTCTCGTAATGAGACGATCAAAACACGAAACATTTCCCAGTCTCCAAAATTCATTTTCAGCAACTGCAATAAAATGCAACTTACATCGACTTCTAAAATTGTACAAAGCAAATACTTTTTTCAATTCGTCCAGATCACAATGCAGTAACACTCGCCCATTAATGTTATTTTCCTTTATTAATTTCTTATACTGGTTTATAGATAAGGTGTCCAGGTCTTCTACTTTGTTGATAAGCTTACAAACACCGTCCACACTCAGTGTAGAAAGCTTGCTTTCCAATATTTCTGGCTGCAATTGCATTGTTAATATAATAACGCCACTGAATAGAAACATACCGATAGCTCAGTAACGGGTGCCAGACGAGGAAAAGTATTTGCAGGCAAAGGATCTCCCCATGGCTGATGAGGCCAGTTCAGAAGTCCGGCAGTTGCTGGATACATGACAGCTGGAGGAACTTGAATGGACTGCCTTCCAGTATTCTTTGTTCGTTTATTAACGCCTGCACCTGATGATGGCCAATCGGTCACGTTAGTCCAGCCAATGTTGCCTGTTGGAGTCATGTAAGTGGAAGTGACATACGTGTTCCTGGCAGGAGTCATCATGAGACCTTCATCCTCTATTCCTTGTGTCTCCTCTGTAAATTGTTATTGTATTTTCGAAGATTTGGATCATAAACGACATTACCTTTAATAACTTTCTTAAGGTAGGGGTCCAAATTAATTGTGAATGGAAGAAATATTTTCAAATCGCTAACCAATAAGCTCGATCTGTGGAAAGTTAGAAAAATGTCGAATTTACGTTCATCACGATCCAGTTCCAGCAGTGGTTCCGTATCCTTCAAACTGGGAATAAAGGGACGCACTCTAAAATTAGCAAAGTGGTATGTGATTTCCATTACGCTTATATTGTAAACTTACTTTTCATACAATGATTTTAAAGATGTATTATCATCGAGACTGTCTTCAAATACGTCATAATGATAAATAATCCAGGACGTTCTGAATGGCCATTGCTCGGTAATATTAATCCACGATGCCAATCTGTACCAATTGAAATCAATTTGAAATGACTTAAGCAGTCGACCTACAACATTCCTTATTAAAGTAACAATTTAAAATATGTCGCATTTCTCTGGATTGCTGCTATAATTGAACAAATGGCTCCAAACTTTCTAATAATTTTGATTTGATTCTTTGAGATCAAACCGTTTGATTGGAAATGAATATTGGGTATAATTTGAATTTTAGAATTCTATTTCTATGAAAAACAGTTAAAAATATTAACAGAAGCTGGTTCAGAATATAAATATATGGCTCTTTGCTAGTTTCTAAATTCATCAGACAACTTCAGACATTTTAAAAAAAATTACACAAAAATTTTCCTGCATTTTCGTTACACACAACAAAATGTTAATTGTAAAAAAAGCTGTTCAGAGTGTAAAAACTTATTTAATAATAATTTTTATTAAAAACCCCTAACCACACAAATATTTAACAACCGCTAAATAAGTATTTTTGGAAACCGGTCTTGGAAAGAATTTTAACAATTAGACTTAGAGCTGAAAATAGAAATGTCACAATAATACAATGGGTGCATTCAGACGACACAACAGTTGTACAAAACTGTTGAGTGAAATTTCCCTGAATGCGACCGCTCACTTAGCCGCTCAGTTGTAGCGGTCGCCATGTTATGTAGCGCATTTCAAAACCGCTCACTGATCATAAACCGCTCAGTAAAATGGACATGTTTACCACGCAAAACAAATTTAAATGAAGATCATTAGGTAATTATTGTTAGATAGTATCTACATAATTACCTACTTTCCTACTACGCTAATTACTCTTTAATTTATCTTACTAATCTCATCAAATAATATTTACTCCTTCATTTGAACAAAATATAAAGATATTACACTTTAATTTGTTATTGATGGTATCATCGCTCATAATAGATTGGTTTATTTGGAAATTCGAATAAAAATGTAAATACATTATTTATGTCACGTATTACAGTTGATTTGTAACTCTTAACACAAAAACACAACATTCAGCTGTATTTAAAGGTTAAAATAAACAACTTTGACAGTTAGCTCAACGTAAATTGAAGAAGACCATTCAGCAAACTTACATCACTCAAACTGAGCGCTTGCTCAGCGCTCACTCAACGGTTGTGTCGTCTGAATGCGCCCAATGGAAGTGTCTGACTATGAAAAGAAGGAGTGTTTTTATAACATGCTTAACAAAACTATTATGAACTTGAATACGGAAGATGTAGTAATAATGATGGGCAACTTTAATGCAAGAGTGGGCAATAACAATGGTAACTTAGAGCAGATAAAGACTGTCACGAAGTCACATGGACATCCCCAGATCTTAGAACAGAGAGCCAAATAGACGATATTTGCATAAGTAGAAAACGGAGAAGAATACTTTTAGACGTTCGAAATAAAAAAGGGGCAGATGCTGATACAGACCATCACCTAATCCTAGCAAAACTACGTTTCAGTTTTAAAAAGAGTATAACCAGCGTACATAAATCAAACAAGTAGAGACACTCACTGTCGGTTCCTTTGATTTCAAAATACCAATTTGGATGACCTTAAACGGCTCCTGGGGGGTACTTTCTGACTGTACTAACAGATGGCGCCACTACTTTATCACATATGATTAGTAGCAGTCAGTAACTGGCTCTGATTGGTAGAAATTTGTGCTGTCATCTGATAGTCAAGTTCAGAAATACCCCCCGAGTTACTGTCCCAGGCACTCTAGACAGGTTTCAACATTTGGCATGAGTGTCTCTACTTGTTTGATGTATGTACGCTGGTATAACAGCAAATCCAAAGTTTAAAAATAGGTAATACAATATCAAACACAGCAATTAAACAAAATTTTATAACATTCATAACAAAAGACACAGAAATAATCAATTATAACAGCTCAATAGAAGAAATATGGTAAGAGTGCAAGGATATACTTGATAAAGCAGGTAATAAAGCAATAAGAACGAAATTAAAACAACGGAGTGAATGGATCAGTCAAACGACCCGGGACAAAATTTAAAAAAAGGAAATCACTGAAACAAAGAAGATAACAATCGAACAATGAAGAAGTGAAGAAAGAAATACAGAGACAATGTCGAATAGCGAGTAAAGAAGTGAGGAATAGCATTAAAAAAGATAAAACAAACAATATAGAAAAACTAGCTGAAAAAGCACAGGTAGCAGCAAATATTGGAAATAGCAAGGTATTATACAAGATAATAAATAAAATAGCGGGCAAAAAGGGAAATAGAAAAGAGGTACTAACAAAAAAACAAAGACGGGAAAAAACTTCAAAAGAAGAACAAGTACAAAGGTGGAATGAATGTTAAAAGTGATAAGATACAAATACCAGAAATTATCAAGAGAGAGGACCTGCAAATAAACCAAAACAGTCCAAGAAGAGAAAAATTAGGCATAGCCATGCAACAGATGAAGAACGGGAAGACCCCGGGTGTACATCAGATCACGGCCGATATACTGAAATTAGACATCACATCCTCGATAAACTTGCTACATCCATTAATAGAAAAAGTTTGGACAGAAAAAAACTTCCCAAAAGATTGGAGAGAAGGCACTATAATTAAGATCCCAAAAAAATAAATACAAAATTAAGAGTGTTCAATGCAACGGCGATACCAGTAATGTTGTATGGTTCCGAATCGTGGTGTGTAACGAGTGCAATCAAAAAGAAACTATCAACTTTTGTGAATAGGTGTCTAAGGAACATATTAAAAATCTGGTGGCCTCAGATATTAAACGAATGAGGAATTGAAGATAAGAACAAAACAACAAAACATAAACGACCAAATAAGACGTAGAATATATGGATGGCTAGGGTATGCACTACGGAAAAGTAAGGAAGAACCGAGCAAAGCAGTATTTGAATGAAATTCACAAGGCTCAAGGAAGAAGGCAGAATTGAACAGACTAGCAGGAGATAGACGAATATGGCAAGAGTTCATCAACATCCCCGAGGAGAATAATGGGATTTATTATTATTATTATAAATACACATTTTGACTGTTAAGCCGTCATTTTCAATAGACTTGGAGAGAAACACGACAAAGTTGGCCGAAGATATGCTCTTTGCCAAATCACCAGTGAAAGTCAGCGCTCCCATACATTCTAACGCTATTTATACCGTCTACTTTATCTCAAAGATGTGTTCTAAGCGACCAATCAGGTGTCAACTTCAATAGAGCGTAAAGATCAGAGTTGGGGATGGGTCCTTAATCTTTGTTCAAAAGTTTATTATCTTAATTCTTAAAAAAGCCGGAGGAAGAAGACAAAAAGGAAGACAGTGAAGTAGCTAAAGATGAAGCAAAAAGTAAATCTCATGAACCACCACCTATATTCGTAGACGGTGCCAGAACCATTAAGCCCTTAATCAAAGTGCTAGAAAAAATAGCCAAGAACGATTATAAATTGAAAGCCATGTATAATGAACAAGTCCGGTTGCAACCAATGTCATCAAACAGTTACTCAGCTCTTTCAGAAAAACACGCCCAATTCCACACCTACCAAATTAAAGCAGAAAGATCATTCAAAGTAGTTTTAAGAAATCTGCACCCCTCGACAGACCAAACACAATTAAAGAAAGAAATAGAAGATCTTGGCGACAAAATAATCAATATAAACAATATTCACCAAAGAAACACTAAAGTAGCCGTCCCAATATTTCATATCGAACTAAAGTCGAATTCTAACAATAAAGACATATATAGCACAACCAAGCTAATGAATACAATCGTCAAATTTGAACCCCCACACCCTAAGAAGGAGATATCCCAGTGCATTAAATGTCAGCAGTATGGACATATCCAAAGATTCTGTTTCGCACAACCAGGATGCGTAAAGTGTGCAGGTAATCATGATACTAGTGATGTGTCGATCCGGTTGGACTCGGTACAAAGGAACGAATCAAGGCCAGGACCGATTTGGATCGAATCCAAGTTTCCAATCCGGATTCGTTCCGAGGATCAAAAAGGTCGCAAAGACGTCAATTCTCGCGGACATTCATTCCTTTGGCGTTGTGTTATTCAATACAATACAATATAATGGTTTGTGAAGGTCGACGAGGAACAGCAAACGATGATAGTGTTCGTTTTAGAGCTTGGACACACGACACGGCCGGAGTTGCATGCGTTTTTATCAGTTATCAGTGATTTATGGCTTTTGGCGTCTTTGTAGGTGCCCAATTGAGGTTTGAAACAAAAACGTACTGAATTACCGAATGCGTGACCACTAACCAAAACAAAGATACTAATGTAATATCAAATCAACTGGCTACTTATCACGTTTTTATTTGTTACACAGGGCCTTTTAGGTTTTTAGTTTTACAATTGTCACCCTACCAATAGCGGCTGTAACTCTCTTTGTCTGTATTGTGATTATTGCTTCGTTCTGTTCTATTTGTCTTTTCGCCACGTACATCATTATTAACTCCGGTTGTAAAAATGAATAAAAAGCGAAGTGAGATTTGGAACCTGTTTAATGTAGTTCATGGAAATATTGCAAAATGTACATTTAATAGTGGTACATTTTCCTATATAGGTGTTGTTTCAGCATATTTAACCAGCAATTTAAAGAGGAAACATCTAACCTATACCGAAAAGCGGAGAACGCAAAAAGAGCAGTACGTTGTTCGTTCCGAGTTCGGAATGGCCGTGGACCGTGAGTGGCTAAAATGCACATTCAATTTCGATTTTGTTCCGAGGAACGAATCCAACGGACTCGTTCCACTTTCGGAATGGGATTTGAATGAACGAGACCGCAAAAGTATCGAAACTTCCCATCGCTACATGATACAAAAGCACGTCAAAAGAAAGAACGCAGTGAGGATGTCAAATGCGTTTTATGCAATAGTAACCATCCTTCAAATTATAAGGGTTGTGCAGTGTACAAAGAATTACAGAAGAAAACCTACCCACCTCTGAGAGAAAAATATACAATCGATAATAAGCCAAATAATACTGATAAAACTTCATATCATCTTCATACGCACAAGCGAGTCAAAAAACGCAGCAACAACCCTTCTGACAGTCATTCCAGTCCGCTTATCCCTTTCCACAACAATATCCAGCAAATATCGTAGCTAAAATGGTGGAGAAGATGGAAACACTACTAAATCTCCTTACAACCATGCTTAGTAAAATGTCTTAATAGACAACACCCTTAAAATTGTAGAATGGAACGCCAACAGTTTGGCTAGTTATATCCAAGAAGTTAAATACTTCCTCATACATCATAACATCGACATAATGTGTATCTTAGAAACCCACTTTACATTCAAAAATTACTTCCCAATTGTATCATATATGACATGCAGCATCCTAGCGGAAGAGCAAAAGATGGTAGTGCAATTATCATTAAAAGTAACATAAAACACTACGAACTGTCAAAATACTCTCAAGACAACCTCCAAGCTACTAATATAGTAATCGAAGACCAATCCGGTAAGATTAACGTTTATGCTGAATATTGTCCTTCAAGTTATTCAATCAACAAGGAACAATTCTTAAATTACTTCTCTACATTGGGAAATCGGTTCATATCAGTCGGCGATTATGACACAAAGCATATACATTGGATTTCTAGTCTAGTTACACCATCAGTCAGTGTCAAAACTGTTGGTGGCACTGTAAGTCTACGTCAAATTCAAGGTTAGCAGGTTAGGTTTTGCGTCAGTCTATGTCAAAACTGATGGAAAACCTGACCTGATAACCTCAAATTTGACATATACTTACAGTGCCACCAACATAAATAAATGGCGCCAAAATAATGACCACTCAAAAATGTTCGATCATTTATGAAGGCACTGTATGTTGGGCAATACTAGATTTTTCGAATCTGTTGAATTTAAAATGAGCTCTATGCTCTTTTACCCTAGTACCAAAATTACGTGTTTGCCCAATATATTTAGAATCACAAAGGGACATAAAGTCCTAAGTTTATCTTTTGAATTCCCCAAAAAATTTCAAACAGTCAAACAACTTTATAGCCTGAATCTTTATAAATTTTCTCTAGGCCCTTTGTGGCTGGGTGAAATGAAATTTTGACCCCATTAGGGTCCTTGACTTCTAAGACTGACCACAATAGTGGAATATTGAACGTGCAATTTTGTTTTTTGTTTTCTAATCAGTTTTTTTTTCTATTTGTGTATCGTTTTGATTTAAGTAAACATTGAATAAAAATTGTTTCTTTAGTTTTGACTTTTATAGCGAATGCTCATTTATAATGAACATATTTAAATTTCCCTTCAAGTTTGCTATATCCTCACTCTACCGTATACAAAAGGGGAAATTCAAATGACTGAGTAATATAACTAGGATGAGTGAGAAGAGAATGGTCAGGAAAATGTATGAGGTGAGAAAGGGAAGAGAAAGAACGAGGACAGTCAAGAAAGAGATGGAGGGATGGGGTGACAAAAACAGTTGAGTAGAGAGGAATCTAGTGAGAGGTGGTGCAAAAAATAACAGAAGACAGAAGGAAATGGCAAGAAGTGTGGAGGAAAATATATATAATACAGCGGCTTCAAATCTTTTCACCATCTTCTTCCATTCCGTTCTGTCTCTAATTTTCTCTTGCCACTCTTCCACATCCAATTGTAACAGCTCTTCCTTCACTGCCGTCAGCCATCTTCTTTTCGGTCTTCCTCTTCTCTTTTTTCCTCCGTCTCCTGCTGTCAGTACCTTTTTAGCGAGTCTATTATCGGGTATTCTTGAAACATGTCCCAACCATCTTAATCTTTGTACTTTTGCAGTTTGTGCGATATTTGGCTTTTTGTATAGCTCCATGATTTCTCTATTTGTCCTTCTTCTGCATCACAGGCCTTCTATTCGTACTCCTCCGAATATTTTCCTCAATATTTTTCTTTTCCATATATCCAGACTAGTTGTCACTTGCTTATTTACAAAACAGGTTTCGCACCAATATAGCACTGGCGGTCTTATCATCGTACCATATATCCTTAATTTTGCTCTTCTGGATAGGTGCTTTGATTTTATTAATTCTGTTAGTGCTCCTACCGAACTGCTATGTTTTGCTAACCTCTTATTTATTTCTACTTCTTCTTGGCAATTGTTAGTTAATATCACTCCCAAATACTCAAATTGTGCTACTTTCTCGAAAATAAACTCCTTGTTGTTTACTGCCTTCAGCTTAGTCTGCTTTATTTCTTGTGTGGTTGTTGTTTTCATTTCCATATATTTTGACTTATCTTCATTATCAATAAACCGTACTCTCTTGCTGTGCTCTCTAGTTTTCTAAACATTCTTTCTAACTCGTTCTTTCCTCTCTTCATCAGCACTATATCATCGGCATAGGTTATACACTGTTGTCTGTTGTTGTTAATTAGACCGTTTCTTTGTATGTCACTTTCCCTGATTATTACTTCTAAGGTCAAGTTAAACAGTGTTGTAGACAGTGGATCTCCCTGCCTTAATCCTCCCCTTACCTCAAAATCCCTTTATAAACTTCAGTCTATAACTACTTTGTTGGTAGTTTTCCATAATGTCATTTTGACTAATTTAGCCAACTTCTAGTGCACTTCTAGGTTCCTCAGGGCTTTGTAGAGTTTATTTCTTATTACAGAGTTGTATGCCTTCTTGAAATCAATAAACAGCAGGTAGAATTCTAGATTCTGTTCATATGCATTCTGTAGGAGTTGCTTCATTAGGAAAATTTGGTCTATTGTTGATCGCCTTTGTCAGGTAATTTTTATTTCTCCTTAATTCCGATAGCTACATGACCATTTGGAGCAGTTTTGGTACAAAATTGGCGAGTCCGCCTGTATATCGGGCCCATTTCGGTAATATTTTATCTTTCAATACGGCAGCTTTTCACATCAAACAAAAATCCTAACCCGTGCGTGGCTTTTGGTTTCATTTGTCAGTCTAGCTTTCGCGCAAACCTCTATGCAGTCACATTTTGCAGCTGGGTGTCCCATCACTGGTAACAACGTTCATTTTTAAGATTTTCCAAAAACACAATCATTGAGAGCGAGTGAGATGCCTATCTTCAAACTTTTAAAACATCAGTCAATCCCTCTCACACCGAGACGGCCTTATCGTCGGCGCGCAAAGTTGCTGTCTTCCTATTGGTCACACCTGGCTCGCGAGCCTGCAAGTTTGAGCGCAAGGCTCCGTTTGCGTCTGTTTTCAAGAGGTCGGCGGGCGACCGAGTTGATTACATTTGACTAATTGTGTTCTTCAAGTCAGTTCTGGACTAGCTGTGAGGGCGGGCTGTTGTTATTTTCGGGGTGCTGGTGGTGTCCGTGTCGTTGGCCTAGGCCACTCGTTAATTACAGAGGCTCGTTAACTTGTTTCAAACGCCGTCCTGGGCGCGATTCTCCCGAGTGGCCATGCCGTTGTTTGCATTTGCCAAGGGGCAGAGCACCAGTTTCGTCCCACGAGTCATGCAGGTGATCTCTTGGATGCCGCTATTTCCACCTACACCATTCCAACAGCAGTAAAGTGACAACCGACGCCTGTCGATTATAAGCAACGCTACGTCTTGAGGCTGACCCACTGAACAAGGTAGCATGCGCTGTGTTGTACCTAATATTCACGTTTAAAATTAACCATTGTGTAACAAACTTGTTTGCCGCAAGCAGGCTTTGCATTGCAATTAATGCTCGCATATCTGCCACCTGATATTTCATTCGAACTTGGTACATTCACGTACAAAACTAACCATTGTGTAACAAACTTGTTTGCCGTAAGCTGGCTTTGCGTCGCAATTAAAATTCAAATTGGCTCTTTAAGCCTGGTACACTCACGTAAAAATTTAGTAGTTGCGTATTAAACCTGTTTTGCCGCCAGCTAACATTTGAATATAATCGAATTTGACTTACCGCCCGCCCGCCGTTTAACCAAGGCGAGGTACACTCACTTACAAAAGTTAACCTGTTGTATGAGCAAACGCTTGGGGGGCTTTATCCGCTTTAGTTGTGCGTAATAGTTTTCTTTTAGCTAAGGCGTCTCCCAGTTGGGTTTCATTCCTTTTTCTTTGGATTTATTGTTGTACATGCTGACCACGTCGACACCGCTGTAAAGTTTTGGCCATGTGAGGTGGCCTAATAGATGTATTAACTGTTAATGACTTATAATTTTCCCTTGCATTGTGCCTGTTTGTTTACAAGGTGACTTAGTCACTGTGTCAAGATCGACGTAAGGTGAGGCCCGAACGTAGTGAATAAGCGTTGCAGGTAAGTTCGCGTGCTTGTTGTTGCGCTGCTGTCTCCAGAGTTAGTATTTGAGCACTTTTGGCCCCGTTTAGCTTTCAAGATTCGGTTAAGCGTGGGTTTTCCCCCTATTGGATCTTGTGGCGCCCATTTATTTTGTAACACCCTATACATATCGACACGCTTGCCCTGTGGTGTCTCGGTTTCTTTGGACCACGCCCATCTCCCTGAGCGTATTTGAGCCGCCGCCTTTAGCCTGTTTTGTAGCGATTTCCAGGGCAAGTGTGCACGCTTCCCAGACTTGTTTAGGTATATGCCACTCACTCATCTGTGTGTCGTAAAATCAATTTGACACTGTAACACCTTGTTCTGAAACCTCCCTAGCATTCGCCTAGTTCCTCTTCTTGTATTTTGCATAATCTGTTTCTTATTATTGTTGCTACTATCTTGTAGACTACATCTAGTACCGCTATCGCATTCTGTCTTATCGCCTTTCTTATGTATGGGACACAACACTGCCGTACACCAGGCATTGGGCATTTCCTCTTCTTGCCATATCCTTTGTATCAATTGGGAAATTCTTCTCTGGAGACTTTCTCCACCTTCTTTCAGAATTTCTGCAGGAATTCTATTTTCAACAGGGCTTTTATTATTTTTTAATTTTCTAACTATTTCCACTATTTCTTCTTCAGATGAGTCATCAACTAATGACTGCGTTTGTAGTCTTATCTCTTCATCATTTTCTTCTTCTTCCTTGTTTAGTTCTTCCTCTGTTTTCTGGTTTTTCTCGTTCAATAATTCTTCATAATATTGCGCCTACCTATTTAGTTTTTCTTCTTTATTTCCTACCAGTAGACCCTCCTTATTTGTACAATATTGTATTGTTCCTGTACCCGTTTTTTAACATTTTCTTGCTTCTTGCTAAAATTTCCTGATCTTTTTGATGACATAATATTCTTGTGTTTTTTGTAATTTCTTCTCCATGTATTCTCTTTTCTTTTTCTGGCATACTTGTTTTGCTGCTTTCCGCATCTTATCAAAACTGTTCTTCTTTTCCACCTAGTGTCCTTTCTATTTTTAATTTTCCCTAAACATTTTTCAGTCACTGACGAAAAGGGTACCTTAAAATCTATTCCAAACCAACCCTACACCGAAAAGGAGATGGACGGTGGAGCAAGTAAATAAGCTATGATTTCTGTTAATATATAGGATCAAATCTTATTAAAAAACGTACTAGAAAATGCATAAATATTGTACTGTACAAATTTTCAAGTCAGTCAGTTAACTTCAGTGTCATTTTTGAGGAAATTGAGGAGAAACTACCTAATGAACTAGCATTTTTGTTAAAATTATAAAAAAATTATATTAGAAAAAAAGTCGTTTGAAAGGTAAAAATGTACCTCTGCACATTTTTGGGAAGATTCTTCAGCACACTTTTATAAAATTTTCTACTTTGAGAAACCAAAGCCAAATAAATTACTGTCATTTCATTGTTTGCCATTGTTAGATTTTTGTTATTTTAAGCCTAGAAAAACATGAATTTTTTAATAATATTTTGTAATGCTTTTGTCTCCAAAGTACCTATTATTATCTATATCTTCATCAGTGTTGTTATAGACTCTTAACCAAATTAATTTTAGTAGTGCGGTAATGGATAGATATTACCGCACTCTTTTTGTATAAAGAAATAGTACATTGAACCAGAATTTATTGCTGAAGATAAAATATTGAACAATACATGTTTGCTTATGGCACATAACGAAACTCGTTTGGTTAAGATGCTCATAATCAAACTTGTATCGCTAATATCTATAACCATCTTAGCCATCTTGGCTTTCAATAATTTTAAAATATACACAAACATTAGTTTTTAGTCAAGGAGGGTTTGCTTTCAAAGAATCAGAACAACATTTGAAAGTTTTAGATACAGTTGTACTATTATTGCAGCAATTCCTGATGGGTAAGACCCCATATCTGCTATATTCTGTATATACCTACGATAGTTTAAGCACAATACGACATTGACAACAATAACTAAAAATAAAATACAACAATTAACATATTAGGCAGTGGTGCAGGAGATTTCATCATTCAAACAACACACAATTTAAATTATGAATGTTTTTTCAGGTGTAGTCAAGGCAGTTACTGAAACAGCAGATATGAGACTTCTACAGTACTGACGTCATTTACCTGTCACATAAACAACATTCATCAGCCTTCTCATGGATCGTGGGTTCACATCGCTGAAATAATCATCAGTAAGCAGCATTTTTGTGAGATCTTGTGCGCCACCAATTTTATTAAGATTAGAGCCAATGGAGCTGGCAATTGATTCGGATAACTTTAATTTTCTAGATCCTTTCCTAGCACCGAACTTTAGTTTTTCAGTACTAGACATTAGGGCACTTTCTGATGAAAGCCTTCTGCTTGAAAGCTAATAAAAGTATACATGTTACAGGTATGATACATAGTATTTACTGAAACTTACTGATCGTCCAAGCAGGCTATTCCCAGCCAAGTTTATACTATCATCTGCATCGTTCCAAGAAGCGCCGGTTACCTTGCGGTGAGACTGTGCAGTTTGTTGAGCTATCTTGACTTTGCGTAGGCCCGAATTTTGCAGATAAAATGGCAGATGAACCATGTTGCTTAGGTAGCTGTGTCCTCCAATATTGCTTTCACTAAACAGTCTTCTGCTGTTTATCTCTACAGCCTATGAAAAATTAATTCACGGTAAGTATAAAACAATACACTATTAAGTTGTCTGCAATTCTTTGATTGAAGTTATTACATATGTCAACATTGAATTATTTTTTGACAATTAGGCAACTGCATTAATACAAGGAAAATTCAAAACAAGCAAGAATAAAACACACATTTGTATATATTGCAATTACATATGAAAATAAAATTAATTACAGTAAAACACCTAACAGTTTAAACTGACCTGCTCCCATGATACCTAGGTAAACATAAAAAATATTATTATTTGAAACAAGTGACAAACACTTAAGCTTCTGTAAAAACAATCAAGTAAAAAAATTGAGAAGCACTGCTTTAGAGGGCAGTGGAATTATTTTGTCAAAAAATTTTGTTGACAGTTGTGGTAGTAAAAGTCACATTGGCATCTTATATCTGCCAGTTTAAGGTTATGTCAGGATTGTCATTTCAACAAATACAAACATTCTTGTTGAATACATAAAATGTTAGTAACAAAAAGAACTACAGCCATTCAAAATGATTTGCTGCATTTTCCATACACTGAACCACCTAGTGCTCGACATTAAACATAGGGTAAAAGTTAAGTTTATCTGTCAAAATTTTATAGGTTATATTATTAAGTAGCTTTACTCATCACTGCCACATAAATTAAATTTTTTAAAAATCTACAGCCCTCTAGAGGTTAAAAGTTTTCGATCATACGGTATACGTGTGTGTAAGTTACAAATGAGTGCGTAGCACGAGTTACATAAGCACATTTCGATCAAGCAGCAATACTGATATATCAAGAGATTAAAAAAAAATTGATCCTCAGCGGGCTGTGGAAATTCAAACGTATGAATAATATGTTGGTGGCACTGTAGGTCTATGACAAATTCGAGGTTATCGGGTTAGGTTTTCTGTCAGTTTTGACACAGACTCCTGCAAAACCTAACCTGCTAACCTCGAATTTGACATAGACTTACAGTGCCACCAACATATTATTCTTGATCTACTCTCTTTCAACATGGCCGCCATAGCTGAAATCGGCTACTCAAACATCAAAGGCGCCGCCGCAAGTGTCGCTTCTGAGTCCGTTAGGTGTTTATTCTGTGCTAATATATGATTAACATCTAGTATCCACAGAATCAAGGTGTTTTGTTTTTAGAAAATACTGAATTCTAGGATACTAGTTACATTTTAGTCATACATGTCTATTTCTGTATACAAAGCCCATTATTATTATTAGACACGCTTAATCGCTAGACCTTTAGGTCCTTTTTGCGCAAAATATATAGACCATTGGCCCTCTATCGCTTATTTATAATCTTTGTCCGTTCTTTACGGTTCAACACTTTCTGTTTCCAGTCTTTTATTTCTTTTTCCTTTAGATCTTCTGTTATAGCTTCTCTCCATGTCTCTCTTGGTCTACCTCGTTTCCGCACTCCTACATTCCTCCCCCTTTTTCATCCTTTCCAGATGCCCCAATCATTGCAGGCTTCGTATTCTTATAGCTTCCATTAATGTTGCTTCTTTATGTATTTCGTAGAGCTCGGCGTTTGTTCGTCTCTCCCATCCATTTTCTGTCTTTTTGCCGCCTAGAATGAGCCTTAGTATCCGCCTTTCCCACACTTCCATTTTATATTGATCACTTTTCTTCAGCACCCAAGTTTCGCTCCCGTACAGCACTGCAAGTTTTATTACCGTGTTATACACTCGTATTTTGAATTTTAGTGAAACGTGTTTAGACCTTAGGAACTTTGACAAAGCACCTACCCACTTGTAATTTTTGCAATTCTTCTGTCTATTTCTTCTGATTCGTGACACTTATCATTTAATAGAACTCCTAGATACACAAATTCTTTGGCCCTATTAAATTTCAGTTCTTCTCCTTGCTTCACTTGTATCCTTAGATCTTCCTGCTGTAAGTCTTCTCGCACTGCATTTATCTTCATTATTTTTGTTTTTTCTTGATTTATCGTGAGTCCATATTTTATTACTACTTCTGCAAGTCTTATATCGAGAGATCCAAAAAAAACTCATCCTCAGCTGGCTGTGAAATGCAAACGTTTGAATAACATGTTGGTAGCACTGTAAGCCTATGTCAAATTTTAGGTTAGCAGGTTAGGTTTCGCGTCAGTCTGTGTCAAAACTGACGCAAAACGTAACCTACTAACATCGAATTGACATAGACTTACAGTACTACCAACATGTTATTCAAACGTTTGAATTTCACAGCCAGCTGAGGATGAATTTTTTTTGGATCTCTCGATAGTAATTCCCTTTAGTTCCTTCTCACTTCTTGCCATAAACGCCACGTCATCTGCATACGCTATGCATCGATGTGAGTTTGAGTGTATAGTTCCTTCTCATTTTATTCTTGCCTCTCGCATAGTTTTCTGCCGGACTAGGTTGAATAACAACGATGACAATGGATCGCCCTGTCTTAGGCCCGACTTTACACTAAATTCTTCTGATAGGGTGTTTCTTCCTTTGACTTGATTCTTAGTCGATTTCATGGTCATCCTGACTAAATTTATTAGTTTATTTGGGATCCCCAAGTCAGACATGGCTGTATATAGTTTGTCCCTAATTATGCTGTCATATGCCATTTTGAAGTCTATAAATCGGATGAAAAGAGGAACTTTGTATTCATAGCAGCTTTGTGTTATTTGTTTTATTAAAAACACTTGCTGCCGGTCTTATAAAGACCACTAATCTGACGTTAACTTTAATTCGCTGTTAAAATAAACAAAAGCGCATCAAAACGTCAGTGCTTATGACATTTTATTCATTAGTAAACAAATTTTGATGCGCTTTTGTTTATTTTAACAGCGAATTAAAGTTAACGTCAGATAAGTGGCCTTTATAAGACTGGCTGTTGGTCTATAGTACTTCTGTTCTTTCTAAAACCTCTTTGATACTCACCCAGCACCTGTTCTACATATGGTTCGAGTCTTTGCTTTATTTCGGTCGCTGTTATTTTGTACCCATTGTCAAGCAGAGCAATGCCTCTATAGTTACCACATATTGATTTATCCCCTTTCTTAAAAATTGGTGTGATTAGGACTTTGCTCCACTCTGGGGGCATTTTTTCTTCCTGCCATATTTGTACTGTTATATTGTGCATCATCTGTATCAAGGCTTTTCCTCCTTTTTTTATATTTTCGGCGGTTATATCATTTTGTCCTGGACTCTTGCCATTTTTCATTGCTTGTACTATTTTTTCAATTTCTTTTTCTGATGGAGGGTTACTTTCCTCATTCTCCTCCATTCTGTTGCTTTCTATTTCCTCTTTCGTTCCGTTTTCTTCTTCCTCCTGCGTTTGGTTCAGTATTTCGGAAAAGTATTGCCTCCATATTATAAGTTGCTTCTTTTCATTTCCTATCAGGTCTCCTTCCTTGTTTTTGTAAAATACAGGCCTTGATTTTACTTCCCCTCTTTCTTCCCGTATGTTTTTGTATGCTTTCTTTATTTCGTTGTTTTCTATTACTTGTAACTGGTTTTATTTGTTTTGCGTTTCTGCATGTTTGTTCTCCTTTTTGTTTTTGTTCTTGATATGCATGGTGGCAAGCCAGTTTTTCTTCTCTCGTTTGGGCATGTAGCATTTTCATTCTCAGATTGGATGACCCCACGAGCAAATGCTCGTCTCTCAGGCGGCCGACCCGGGTTCGAATCCCGGCGAACTATAGAAGGATTTTAAAAATCGTACGCTCCCCGGCTACCACACTAACACCTGTGGTAGTCGTTAACCCCTAAATAAGGGAACTCTTCCTCATTTTCGACAGGCAAGGCTAGCCCCCTACCCGGCCTAAGGGCAAAGAGGGCTCATAGAACCACTTTGTGGTTAAAAACAGGCCACTGGCCTATAATAAGAGGAAGAAGAAAGAAGAAGATTTTTTTCTTTGCTTATTTCTTCTTTACATTCTTCATTTATCCAGGTTTCTCTTTTTTCCTTCTTTCGCATGAAAATATTTTCAGCTGTTACCGTTTTTATTATATCTTCTAGCTTTCTCCATTTCTGTTCTATCGTATCAAGTTGCGCTTCTTTTGCTTCTTCACATTTTTCTTTTATTGATTTTTCGTATTTTTCTGCTATTTCTTCCTGTTGTAGTTTTTGTACGTCGTATTTTATACCCGTTCCTTCTTTTCTTTTCGTTTTGTATCTTATTTCTTTCTTTATTTTAACACTTTTAACCCTCTATACAATCGTACGCTTGTAATCAGATGTGCGTATTGTTCCTGTATGATGACATGGTCTATTTGATTTGCGTATGTATTTCCTGGGCTCATCCATGTTGCTTTATGTATGTCTTTTCTCTTGAAAGCTGTGCTTGCTATTTTCATTTCATTTTTCATGGCGAAGGTAATCAACCTGATTCCATTATCGTTAGATTCACTGTGCTTGCTTTCCCCTCCTGTTGTTTCTTTGTATAATTCTTCCCTCCCCACCTTGGCGTTCATATCTCCCATTATTAATTTTATTACTCTCCTTGATAATCTGTGGTATGTATTCTCCAACAATTCATAGAATACTTCCTTCTCCCCATCTGTTTTAACTTCCGTTGGGGCGTGTGCGTTTATTATCGTTACATCTCTGTTTTTTCCCTTTATTGTGATATAACACCGCTTATCAGATATCGGTGTGAAGCTTTTAATTAGATTCTTTTGATTTTTCTTTATTAGAAAACCAACTCCGTATGTTCTTATGTCACTTCCGCTGGTAAAGGAGATATGGTTATCTACCTCGATTATCTCGTATTTTAGATAGGTCTTTTGAACTGCCAGAATGTCAAGTTGAAATTTTTTTGCTTCATTTACTAACATCTTGATTGCTCCTTCCTCATACACTCCTTCGAGATTCTATGTTCCTAATCTTAGTTTTTCTTGCTTTTGTTTATTACTTCGCTGTTTCTTTGGGTTGGCTTTTATATTTGGACGCCTTTCTGCAGAAAGGAACCAACCCACAAAACCAAAAAAATAGAGATATGTAGGCTATGGTTTTCGTTAAGTACATAAAATTCATCTGCAGAATAGAACCAACCCACATTGCAAACCTAGAGACATCTATTAGCCACTGAACCAAGCAACATTCAATAACAGATGGTATAGCAACCTGCAGAAAAGATCCAAGTGGGTTGGTTCTTTTCTGAAGAATATTCATAATAGGTACTTGTAAAGAGAACCAAGTGTGTTGGGTCTTTTCTGCATAATAATAATTAATCATCAAAGAGCCAAAGAGGTGTGACGTGCTACATAGTTTTGTGAGTTTTTACGCTGAAATCTGATCAAAGCATATGATATTTCGTTCATTATGGATGGGTCCAGGGGAAAACGCATACTAGCGATGGCAATAGCCAGCAGTACCCAGGTAAAATCTTATAACTGCTTTTTACGTTATGTTTTACTGTAATATAAAATTTTATTTTTAGGAAAATAGTGATCCTGAATACCATGATGGATACGATTCTGATAGAGATCCAGAATACAAATTACCGCCTGAACCACGTACATCGTCTACGCCACAGTCAGAGCTCGAGTCAGAACATGACTTAGAAGAACCTGAAGATAATGCTGTGCAAATTACTCAAACAATAAAGCACACTTTTATGTCTGGTTAGAGAATGAAGCAGGACGGGGAGCTCAAGAAATTGGCTCATGTTTAAGTAAACATATTAAAGAAAAAATAACATCAGATGTGAAAGAGCTCATTTTGTGGTCTGATTCCTGCGGAGGTCAAAACCGTAATATAAAAATGACTCTGATGATGAAAACTGTTCACGAGTCTCACCCCTCTCTTCAAAAGATTATTATGCGGTTTCTGGTCTCAGGTCAGTTTTTTGCCCATCGACTCTGACTTTTCAGATGTCGAATGTGCTTTAAAACATCAGCAACGGCTTTATCTTCCGGATGATTACATTCGGGTCATGGAAGAATGCCGCAAAAAAATAAATTCAAAGTTACACACATGAACTCCACAGATTTTAACAGCACAGTAACAATCGAAAAATTGATTAGTAACCGAAAGGTCGATATCAATAAAGAAAAAATAAGTTGGCTGAAAAGTCGCGAAATATGCATTGATAAAAGTAAGCCATTTTCAATATTCTTGAAGCAGAGTTTTGAAGATACAGTTTATGTGGAAATAGACATAAGGAAAAAGCAGTCTGGTAGACCTGTAGTAAAACTTTTTAAAGATGCTCTTCTTCCCATGTGGCCAGATCGTAAAAAGATATCGATACCAAAGCTAGAAGACATTAAATCGATATGCATCTGATACCCCAGAATTGCAAATACTTCTATACAAACCTACACGGTGAGGAGGGATTAGAAGATGATGTGGACGGTTTCACTGGATCTCCTGATTTCGAAGTAGAAGAAAATTAAATATAGTTATTACTTATTTTGTTTTTTGCTTAAAAAATATATTTGTATTTTTTCATTTAAGTAAAAAATATATTTCATCTTTAATCAAGTAGCAGTTTCCATAAATTGCAGACAGGAACCAAGCCACAAAAGCTGTTTTTTTTCTGTTATCTTTATACTCAATGTAAAAAAAAATAAGTTAACCAAATAGATAAAATACAGCTCTAAAGCTCCAGATGTCGAAAATGAACCTAAAATTAATAGAGAATTTTAAAATCATGTATATCTTTGATCGCTATTTTCTCAACTTTAACATTGAGTGGGTTGGTGCCTTTCTGTAGAAAGGCGTCCATTTACAATGTCTATCCTTTCTTTTGTTCTGTTGCTTATATCACCTATCTTAAGTTTCGACAATAGCTTTTTTAAATTACTTAATGTATATTTTATTCTTTTGTTTCTTCCCGCCTTTCTTTTTGTTCTTTTCTTAGACTTCTGGAGACTGTCTGTTAATTTCCCAATTCTTTTTTCGTTGGTCTCAACTTTCTCTACTAATGGTGCACTTATTTTTTCTAATTCACTTGCTTTTTTTCCCATTCCTCATACTTCAATTGGAGTTCGTCTAACCTCTTTGCAATTATTGCAACTTCCTCCATTTCCTTTAATCAATCTTTTACACTGGGTGACCCTTTTCCTCTACTTCCCCGTCTTTTTTAATTTCTTTACTGTCCATATAACACTGCTTTGTTTTCCGGTTGCACTTTAGATTTTATACGAACTTGGGACTGTTGTCAGTACTTCTTCGGTGAACCCTAAACTTTTGCGTGTTAGGCCACTGATAACGTTTGCAATTTCTGTGATTTCTGTTGAACCTTCCTTTTTCCGCTAATTATTCTCGTTTGTTTATAACTTGGTTGACCCTTAAACAAATTTTTATGCGCTTTTGTTTATTTTAACAGCAAATTAAGGTTAACGTCAGATTAGTGGCCTTTGTAAGACCGGCCGTTAGTGTGTGAAAGTTGAAACAGTTGGCAATTCCATCCGCAAATGGCAAAGCAATCCGCGAACGGCAAAGAAAAAGGAGCACAAAGGTGCCCCGTGTAAAATTAAATCAGAGAACTACAAAGCCATTTTGTCACAAAAACATTGATAACTTGGCAATGCCGCATGAGAAATAAAAATATTACCGAAAAAGCAAATAAAT
This sequence comes from Agriotes lineatus, assembly GCA_940337035.1. Taxonomy (NCBI): domain Eukaryota; kingdom Metazoa; phylum Arthropoda; class Insecta; order Coleoptera; family Elateridae; genus Agriotes; species Agriotes lineatus. The sequence continues at coordinate 75,570,860 of OW679196.1, read as the reverse complement.
AGCAGATAATAGTATCTGAAAATTACAGGTTCTATTAAAAAAGAAACTTGTGTGCTGGCCAGCAAATACTGAACACTGTAGAGTTGAAAATAATTTGAAGTTATGAAGTGTAAAAAGTTGTGAAGTGTATTTGGTGTACCAGTTTCAATAATGTGCCTTTGCTATCATACTTTTGGCACTTATCAGCGTTGGAAATCCACTTTCTTTCTGAACGTATCCATATGAATAAACAAAGGCACATTATTGAAACTGGTCAGCGTCAGTCGGTGCTGGTTGGCGGAAAGCTGGCAACCTGCTTTCTTTCTGTGTGTACCTTTAGACAGCAAAGATCGTTAATTTCTGTTATGTATATCCAACTTGCAAAAAGTATCTTATACCTACATTTTTATTAGCAAAAAATTAAAACATTTTCTCTCAGGATTAACGATACAAACGGTGCAATAAATCAAAACATTTCACTAGCCAAGATTGATTAGAAGTATGAAAAGTAGGTACTACAATTAATTAGCAATCAAATTACAATAATCTAAAACAAATATCCTTTTTACTTATAAAGTATGCAAAACAAAATTTGATTCTAAAGTGAGAAATATATAAAGCAACAATAAACAAATGCAAAATATAAAAAACAGTTAAGAATTAAAAATTATAATAATCTAAACAAACCTTGGCAATCACATGTGGATCAATAGCGAGTATAATTATAAACGGGCTATTTGCATCAGAAAAGAGTATATGAACTGCATCCAAAACCAATAGGACTTTGTCCTGCTCACAGCTATCGAGCCCATCAACAACTATGACGAGCCTGGTTTGCTGAGAACTCAAGCTGTCCAAGCACTTCACCATTTCCTTCATTAAATTGACCTGCAATAAAAACATTTAACTCAAATTCGGCACACGCTCACATTAACATACTTCACGTCTCAATGCCTGAAGAAAGCCTTCTGATTTCAGAGTGTCTAGCTTAGCAATGGACCGCTGCAATTGCCTGCGCTGAGAGAAAAATAGAGAGGCAAACATTCTGTTCCACGTGTACAGGTTGGCCACTGCTGCAACGCCCAGCATTAAGGCTGATGCTATCATGACTATGCGCAGGATCAGATGTTCCATTTCGGTAGGGCTACAATATAAACTTAAGAAGTGAAATGTTAGTGTTTTGTTGTGTATGTAACTAACCCTTCTTCCCCATGAGAATATAGGTGGATTAGGAAGACGGTTAAGGCACAGGTTCCAAATAATAGACAAGTGAAAGCTACTTCAAATATCACAACGTAGGGTAAACAACATAACTTTCTCCATTTCCAAGAAGATGACTTCACTGAAAACATAAATTACATTACATTTTGTTCCACATTTTCTGGATTAAAGCTGGTGTAATATTTGCTATGAAATTATGCAAGCTTGCACATTATTTTAAATAATAATTTTTTGTATCGTCCCTATACGATTTAAAGTTGACCAGTGCATTAATGTTTAAATTAAGAAGAAATTTGCTATGGTCGTCAAGAAAACTTATTAATATAAATTTGTAGTAGTAACCAGAATGTTTCAGTCTTTGAAATTATGGGGGCACTATTGTAACAAATAATCTTCTTCTTCTTCTTCGGTCCTTTGCGCTCCACTGGGGAGCATAGGGCGTCAGTGAGATTTCATTGACAGTTATTGTAGCAGAAGGTTGTCAGCCTCGTGCTATTTACACTCCACTGCACTACACTTAAATTAAACCCGTGGGTTAAGTTAATCATCCTCCACTTTACAAATTAGTTCAACAAACTGTTTCCACTTCTTTTTTATTTTTTGCAATATTTTTTACTTGGTTCCAGGTTAGGTTTTGTGTTGATGTTCCTTATTTACCATCCTCTTCCATGTTAAATTTGGTCTTCCTTGCTTTCTTTTACCTTTTATAGTAAATTCAAGTGCTTGTCTAGTAACATCTGCAACCGGTTTTCTTAACGTGTTACCAATCCATTTAAATCTTCTACGTTTTATTATTTTCTTGGCCGGATCTTGCTTCGTAGTTTCCCATAATTCAACATTAGTGATCCGAGCTGGCCAGTATATTTTAAGTATTCTTCACAAGGATTTGTTTGTAAAGGTTTGTATATCTTTTAGTTGTGCTTCGCTTAATGCCCATGTTTCACATCCATACAGCAGCACGCTCATTACATTTGCATTAAAGATTCTTAGTTTGGTGTTTTTTGATAGTTCATTTAAACTCCATACCTTTCGCAACATATTAAATGAATTTTGGGCTTTATATATTCTTGAATTAACGTCTTTGTGACATCTCCCTTGTTCGTCACGACACTTCCTAGGTATATAAAATTTTCTACATTCTTTATGCTGCTTCCTCCTAAAATTATTTCTCTGTTGTCTATAGCATTAGTTTTCAGTACTTTGGTTTTTTTCGGTGTTAATTTCCAAACCAACTTTCCTGCTTATAGTCTTTAATAAGTTTAACTTTTCCTGTAAATGTTTTCTATTTTTTGTAAACAAGCATACCTCGTCGGCATATTCTAGGTCTTCTAGTTTTTGACCAAATTTCCATTGCAGACCTCTCCTGTTATCTATTACTTGCCTCATTACCCAGTCGATAATTATAAGAAACAGCAAAGGTGATAATATGCAGCCTTGTTTAACTCCATTTTCTATAGTTAGCTTTCTTGATATGCTGCCATTGTGTTTAATCCGTGTATATACTTCGCGCAGCGAACAAATAGAGTGGCTTATGCAACCCAAATGGCATATTGTAAAGCTGACTGGATCAGTATTTTAATAATAATTACTAAAGAATTAGAGATGGCGGTCCTTATAATTAGATCTAATTTCAGCTGACATTAAATAATTTTTTGAGGTTATGATATAACTAGAAACTTCGACTAACTTCCAAAACATGGCATTTGTACACTTGTAATATGTAGGCATGTGACCTGGCTCTAGCTAAATCTCATTATTACCTACATATTACAAGTGCACAAATGGCATGCTTTCTAAGTTGGTCAAAATTTTTATTTGTATCATAACCTCAAAAAATTATTTAATGTCAGCTGAAATTAGGTCTAATTATAGGGACCGCCATCTCTGATTCTTTAGTATTTATTATTAAATTACTGATTCCGTCAGCTTTGTAACATGTCATTTGGGTTGTGTAAGCCACTACACGCTGCGCGAAGTATAGCAGTTTAATTAGTCGGACAAATTTCGCGGGTAAACCATAATTTCTGAGAATTTTCCACATTTTAGTTCTGTCTACTTTATCAAAAGCCTTTCTGAAATCCACAAATCCTACGTAAACTTCCTTTTGCCATTCATTTGCTTCATCCAGGATTATTCTTAATGTAGCAATGTGATCTATACAGGATCTTCTAGCTCTAAATAAAGCTTGATTTACTCTAAGTAAACCGTCGCACTCTACTTTTCTTCTTTCTAGTATTATTCTAGTTAATATTTTGCTTGTGGCGTTTAATATCGTAATTGCCCTCCAGTTGTAGCACACTTTCCTGTCTCCTTTTTTTGGCAACTTTCTGATCAATTCTTCAGTCCACTCTAATGGTATTCTCTCTTCCTCCCATATTTTATTCAGCAAACAGTGCAATATTTGAATACTGCTTTCAGCACCTGCCCATCTCTCCTGGAATGCTATCTAACCCCGCTGCCTTATCGTTTTTCAGCTGCTTAACCGCCAACTCAATTTCTTCTTTCGAAATTACATTCATATTTAAATCTAACTCTGGTGCCGATTCTATTTTTGGTCTGCCTCATTATTCTTGTCCTCTTCGTTCTCCTGTTTTGCATATATTTTATTAAAATACTCTAGTCATCTATTTATTATCTGTTCATCTGTTTTCAGTATACAGCCGTTTTTGTCCTTTATATGTGTCGTCGCTACTCCTCTTCTTCCTGCCATTTTTCGTGTTATATTATACAATGTTTTCATATTGTTAAACTCCTGCTGCTTTCTCGGCTTGTGTTAATAATTCTTCTTGTTCTTTTATTCTATCTCTTCTTGCACTCTTTTTTATTTGTTTGTCTTTAGCATTATACAGTTGTTGTAGTTCTTCTTTCTTCACTTGTGATTGCTCACTTAATATTTTGCGTCTAATTTTGTTTCTTTCTTCAATTAATTCCCATGTATACCTCGTCATCCATACTTTTCTATGTCTTTTCCTTGTTCCTATAATTTCTTCTGCTGCTTCTTTCATAATGTCTCTATAGGTTCCCCATAGGTGTTCGATGTCCATATCTTGTATGTTATCACTACCTTCTAGTTTTACTTTTAATGATGCCTCAAACTTTCTTCGGGTTTCCTCATCTTTAAGACTCTGGGTATTATACTTCTGTCTTCTATAATTTGTCTCCTGTCTTGCTCTAAGTTTGACTTTGAACTTTGCCCTGACAAGGCATGGTCTGAACCGACGTCTGCACCTTGCATTGCTCGTACATCCATTAAAGAGCTCTTATATCTTTTATCAATAGCGATATGATCAATTTGATTTTTTGTTTTGCTTCCTGGACTTGTCCATGTTATTTTGTGTATTTCTTTATGAGGGAAGATACTTCCTCCTATAACTAAGTTGTTTGTTGTACAAAAGTCTAAGAATAGTTTTCCGTTCTCGTTAGCTTCACCAATTCCTTCTTTGCCCATTATGTGTTCTCTACCGGAATTATCTCTTCCTATTTTGGCATTCATATCCCCCATTAATATTATAATATCCTTTTTGCACTTTATCCTGGTCTGGTCGAATATTTTTTGAAGTTGTTCATAAAATGTGTCCTTCACTTCCTGAGTTTCTGTGTTTGTCAGTGCATATATGTTTATAATTATAATATTGATGAATTTTGCTCTGAACCTTGCAGTTATCATCCTCTCAGATATGAGAGAATACGTTTTACTTTGTGAACTACCTTCTTTTACTTTACTGTTAATCTCTAAAAATCCTGTTTTTCAACTCTGAATTTATCACCTGAATTAATCACAGAATAACACAGTACCTCATACATTCTATCTGTGATATAATAATTAATTAACAAAAATTACACTAGGCGTGGATGCCTCGTCTGCGTTGAACAATTACTTAAACAATCAAAGCAGACGACCGGTGGATTAATATCTTGGATCGACTGTCCATCGATCTTGGCGTCTTTTTAGACAATCGTAAATTCGCCTTGATTTACTCGTGTTCGCACTTCATGAATTTTCACTGTATAATCCATTTATCTTGCTCTAACCTCATTTTGCCGTTTCCAGTCCATCTTGTTTCACTTAAATCCTACTATGTCCATTCTATAGTTATCCATTTCTTTTATTATTTGATTTGTTTTTCCAGCTGCATACATGGTCCTTATATTCCAACATCCGAAAAATTTGGTAACTTGTATTTATTTCTTTTTTATTTAATTTTCTATGATCATTTGTCCTTGATTCGTAGCGGTCGTCATCTGGTTTGTGTCCATTGGGCTTGTTCATTAATCATTTTTTGAACCACTTGAAGTATCTTCCCTCATAAAGAAATACACGTCAACTGACGCAAAACTTATCCTGCGAACATTGAATTTGACAAAGACTTACAGTGCCACCAACACGAACAGTGCCAACCTAAGAAAAAAAAATCACAACCATTTATGATCACCGGTATATGTTCAGGTTTTCGTTCAAAGTTTTCTCATCTCTTGCTATTAGAACTATATCATCCCCACATACAGAATTTCTGATATTTTTGTAGCTTTTTTATAAGGGGCTGAATTTACATCTCTGTCTAACGTCTTTTGTTGTTTCGAACATCTCTTGCTTGACTCTTACGTAGTTTTTGGTTTGTTTGTACAAGGCTTTTGCTCTTTGTATCCACTTTTCCTTTATTTCCCGTTCTTCTAATATCTTCCATATGTCTTTTCTTTCTATTTTGTCAAAGGCCTTTTCTAGGTCGATAAAACATAAATGTATCTCCCCATCTTCTTTGATTGCCTTTTCTGTTATTTGCCGTAATATGAAGTTTGCATCCGTCACTCCTCTGTTTGTTCTAAAGCCCTGTTGTGAATCTTCCAACTTTTCTCTTATTCTCTTCTCAAGCACCCTCACGTAGAGTTTGCTTACTGTGCTTAGTAAGGTAATCCTCCTGTAGTTATTGCAATCTTTCCGGTCTCCTTTTTTGTGTATCAGTGTTATTATCCCTACTTGCCAGTCTTCCAGTGCTTCTCCCGTGTTCATTATTTGTTCATAATTATTTTTAGTATTTCCATTATTTGATCTTTACGTGCTTTTATTATATCTGGTCGTATCCTGGTGCCTTACCTACTTTCCGTTCCGCTTTATAGCTTCTTGTATTTCTTCTGTTGTTATGTCATCCTCTTGGGGTTGGTTTATTACCCTAGTTTTGTCTTTTACTATTTCTTTTGTGTTGACTTCCGCCGATGTTATATCCGTTCCTTCCTAGTAGCTCTTTGAAGTATTGTCTCCACCTCTCCTTGATTTCTTCTTCGTTTGTGAGTAGTTCTTCATCTAGATTTTTTTATATTCATGAGCATGTTGGTCTTATCCTTTCTCGCATTTCTAATGGCCCCAAAGAATAGTTTTTGGTTCTCCTTAATGCCTTTTCATTTATTTTGCCAAAATCTGCCCAGGACTTTTGTTTTTCTTCCTTGACTAATCTTTTAACTTCTTTTCTTTCTTTTCTGTATTTTTCATAGTGCGTCTTTTATGTTCTCTGACCACCAGTGCCTTCTTTTGCTTTGCGAGTTTGTTATTCTTGTTGTTCCGCATGTTTCCTCTGCTGCTGTTAGTATGCTTGTTTTAAAGTTTGTCCACATTGTCTCTTGTGTGTTTATATTTTTCATTTTTTGTTCCAGTGTTTCCTGGTACTTCAATATGTACTGTGGCATCCTTAGTTTATAGTCTCTAATCTTTTTGTTTATGTTCTTCCTTTTGCTTCTTTCTTCTGTTGTGATGTTTCTACTTTCCCATTTCATCGCCACTAGACCGTGGTCGCTTCCTATCTCGAACCCTCTTTGGACTCTTACATCTTTAATTTTTCTCCTCATATTTTTACTTACTAAAAAGTAGTCTATAATTGATCTTTCATTACTACTCTTTACCTCCCTTGTGAATTTATGTACGTCTTTATGTTGGAAGTGTGTATTGGTAATTATTAACTTGTTTTCTACACAGTAATTTAGTAATCTTGACGTTTTCTTCATATTTTCCTAAGCATCCCCTCGACTCCTTTATTTTCATTTCCTACTTTTAATTTAATTGCAATGTTATCAAGACCTATGTAATTCAGCTTAGCAAGAATTAGTTGATGATTAAATTCTTTGCTAAAATCTAACAAAGCAGAAATAGTAACCTGGCCTTGATCTCAAGCATTAATGAATGACTTCGTCAATAACTGACAATAAGGCTGATGAGGCGCTGTGACGTTATCTAAACCCAGACTGGACCGAAGGTATAAATGTGACTAATTGTCAACTACAATGACCACAATTACCTCAAACTTTATATTTTAAAGATAACAATTGCAGCTGGCTAACGAATGCATATAAACCATCGCATCAATGTTTTTTTGTTACTATAAGATCTGACACAAATGACATCTCATCCGACCCTCTAGTATGGAAATGACAAACTATACCAGACATTTTTTTGAGTTTCCTATAAGCAACGAGGAATGAAAACTTTTTGGAGATGAACGAAATCAGGTATTTTTGAGTTTCACATTGAGTTTTTTATATCTTAAGCAACGTAATCGGCAGTTTTTTTGAGATGGGACAATCAGTGCTCTTGAATTTATATTTCTTTCTGTCTCCAGTATATTTTATAATATAAATTTCTGGTCCTCTACTGGCAAAATCATGAACTATACACAATGTATAGTTTCCCATAAGCAAGTTTATGAAACAGACAAAATTGAGTGCGCTTTCTATTTAAAAAAAAAATTTCCAGCATATTTTACGATTAATTTTTATGTAAATACAAAGTAGTGGTGCTTCGTCCTCATGTGACATACGATTAAAGTAAAAACTGAGAATAAATGCATACCTGCTTTGGGCTTGAATGCTCTGTATAAACGAGTTGCAAATGTTCCATAATCCTTCTCAATGGCATCATAAAGCGATCCCACCATTTGGACTACAGAATTTTCACCAGCCATCGTACTACTGACTCTAGTTTGATCAGTAAAGTAGAACCTAAACAATAAATATTTATATATAGTGCCACATCATAAAAGTTTTATTTAGAAAGTATATACCGTATTGGCTGAGCAGAAATAATGTCACTCCCAGACGATCCAGGAGGATGACAAAACATAATTTGCAGGTTTAGTTTCAAGCTATTCATTCGTCTCGTTAGATTAACATTAAAATTATACGGCCAGTCCCAATCATACCTTGAATTACTAACAATTAGAGTACATACATTTAAATAATGGGCTTTTATACCTTTTACTTGCAAACCATACCAACGCAAGAGAAATATATATTACAGTGAACACACATGTTCCAACAGATAAACCTATAATCCAATTCTGAGTTGATAAACCTACTACAGTACCAACGACAATTCCTATATGCAATATAACAAGAAATAAAAGGCTTGTGAATTGGAAAATAGGATCCACCCATTCACGAGCAAAATTCTTCATTTCATCTAAAAATTTACCAACATTGATTTTTGTTATTGTTTTAATGTCCAACTTACCCCTAAGTTTATTTAATAAAAACGATTTGCCACTACCCCACTTTGCGTAAAGTCCCACAGTAATTGGCATGGAAAGAGACGGTTCACTTAGTATATCTGCTAAAGCACTGCTATATAAATCATAGCCTAACATATTTTCATTATCCTCGTTAGTATTTAACCGTCCTAAAAGTTTGAAACCGTAGTGAATATCGACTCGATATTTTCTGTTGCTACTTACTTGCTCCAAATATTTGGCCGAGAATGGTTTTTTGATGGTTTATGTCTATGTTGTAGGGAGTTTCTCCCGAACGGTTAGGTCGATATAACAATTGACTATGTTTAGGGTTACGCAATAATATTTCCACAATAGCCTTGGAGCGTGCTCGCATGGCTATGTGAAGTGCAGTGTCTCCCTTTTTGTCAGCAGCTGAGACTTTGGACTTTTTATCCAAAAGTAGCTGCACTATTTCGGCGTTACGTGATCGCACGGCTTTGAGCAGAGGTGTATCTCCATCCTAAATTATAAATCACACATTAATTATTAATAAGCTTTAACGCTGAATGATCCAAACATAAAAATTGAGAGCTGTTGGTACGCTATCAGAAAGCCCAATAAATAAAATTTCTATTTTACAATCAACACACTTTTTGCATGCAAAACAACTACCTAGTTTAATATTTTCCATTATACGGAGTATTTCATAAAATATATAACTTCATATCTTAAAAATCTTTATGTACGATCGATCAATAATAAGCGCCCTCGGGCGAAAATATCTACATTTTCCACTAATCTATTATTTGTTTATATCTGTATTACAAGGTATATAAATCAGTCCATAACGCCTCTCGAGAGGGCATAATGAGAAGAGTTATCATTACGCCCTAGGGCATTATGGACTGCTCTGCAAGCTTTACAAGTTATTTGCGTATTCAAAGTGGAAAATAGAACGTCGTACACACCACGAGCATTACTTGATGTTCATAGCCTTCGGGCGACTTATAAACCCTCAGCCCAGAGGCTCTTAGGCTTGCAAACTTGTCGCCTTCGAAAGGGCATAAACATCTTCATACTTCATTTTCGCCCGCTAAATGACGTCAGCAAAAGTACTAGTCAGCTAAAATAATTGTAAGAATTGCCCTGTGTTCATTTCACAATGTTTTATATGTATAACCTGAATCTTCCCCTATATGATTTCGATGATTTCGATCGTACATAAAGTTTTGTACGCACTCAGGCATAACCAGCGTCTTTGGCCCTTGTCGTGTTATAGCCCTCGGTGCTCCACACCTCTTGCTATTACTTTCACGCCGTGGGCCAAAACCGCCTGTTCTACGCCTTTGATACATAAATAACTATTAAAAAGGGAAAATGTTACTATATTACATGATTATAGATACCTTGGTAGCCACTTCCAGATCAGGATTAGCATTAAGAAGCATTTTAACGACAGATATATTGCCCTTTTCCACAGCCATATACAACGCAGTTTTCCTATCTTTTCCACAAATGTCTACATCAGCATATTTCTTCAGAAGTGCTTCGACAACTCCCCTATGTCCTCCCTTAACTGCATGTATCAAGTTTGTATCTCCTGCCCTGTCCTAAAATCACTCCCCGCATTAATGTAAGCTTGCGAAACAAAAAAAGAATAAATTATCTTATACCTGGACATTTATATAAGCACTGGCACTCATCAAAGCTGTTGCAATATCATAATACCCCTCTTTGCATGCTATCGTTAGGGCACTGCATCCATCCTTATCCAGAGCATTTACATTGGGTTTGTATTCAAGCAGCAAGTTCACCACATCTACATGATTGCCCTGTGTTGCTACGAGCAAGGCCGTCCAGGAGTACATTCCAGCAGTGTCCACATTAGCACCTGCAAGTTGCCAATTCACATATCAAAGTATTTATGGATAATTCGTGCATACCTGCTCGAAGCAATGAATCAACAATCTCCGTATAACCTTTCCTACAGGCCCAAACAAGAGCTGTTGTTCCATATTTATCCCCGACGTTTACTTTAGCACCGTGACTAATGAGGGACTGTACGATGCGGGTGTAACCACGACCAGCTGCCCAAAGCAGAGATGGGATGTGATAGTTGCCGTTAGCATTTACGTCTGCACCCCGATCTAACAGAAGTGACACTACATCTGTTCGACCTTTGTAAGTTGCCCACATAAGTGCAGTCCATCCTCCCTTTAATGGTAATAACACGTGAAAATTATTGATTAACAGTTTATTTTTATAATAAAGATTTGTAGATGATAATATACTGAAACCATGTGTAAGGAAATACATAATATTTCTACTCATAGTACAAAATTTATTTTTATTGATTTTTGAGGCTTTCACGGCCATTGTCATTAAGTAACAAATGACTTCCGGGATTGGACCATGTCATGATTGAGATCGAAGAACTCAACGTTTCGCCACTTTCGTAAGGGGCTTCATCAGGAGGAAAAAAGGCAAAAGAGCACGGTAACTCAACGTGTTAACCACGCCAGAGGCAAAACTCTTTGCAAGGGAAGGGACAGAAGAGCACGGTAAATCAACGTGTGAACCACGTCAGAGGCGAAACTAACGGTTCTGTTAACACCCCCCATTTTCGTTATGCTTTGCACACTAACCAATATTTGTGTACCGTATGTGTTTGAAGAACAATAGACCTATTTGTAAAACACTTCCGCTGTATTTTTCTTTGTGTTGCATGTTAAGTTTCAGTGTAAACAATCTGTAATGTCGTCGCCCAATTGGCGGCTGGTGTAAAATTGATGTAAAGCGGATCCTGAATGAATTTGTGAGCGTCAAGGTAGGTTCGAGCGCTCCAGCTGCCGGTTCCAAGGAGTCCCAAGGTTGCACCCATACTTTACCCCGTTTGGCTTTCGGGTTTAGTGCCAAGTGTAAAGTTAAAAGGTAGATCACTTGCTTTCCGGTTCCTCAGTGAGTTTACCTGTGCATTCTCATTTATTGTGATGGAATCGTGGTGGCGCTCAATCTACTTAGATCTGTTTACCGTTCATTAGGCCGTTGCCCTTGTGTTATTTCGTGTTGGACCACCCCTCGCTCCACTGCAGCTTACTCAGAACTCGTGTTATGGGCTGGGCAGCAGTCCTATGTGAGTTACATTCCCGATTTTGTGAGATATTGTACGTGCCAGTTGTCTAGATTTTTCGTGGCTTTTCGTAAATACCGTTATGAGCTGGCGCGTTGTTATAAATGTTGTTTTAACCCGTAACACATTGCTTGAATAATTCATATCTTTCTCAATTAAAAAGGGATCAATATTGTACATATTATTTAATATGAGTAGAAAATAGTATATTGTGCAACTAGTTATGAAAGTCATACTTTTTTCATAAATTTGTAGCAAATGAATAAAAGATAAGTTGTTTTCATACATGTGGTACACGTTATTTTTTTGCAAAGTGAACCCTTGTACCTTGAAATTTGGCCGAAAAGAACTTCAGAATTTACAATTCACATTTTCAATAAAATAGTTAAAAAAGTGTTACTATCTTTACAATTTTACGTTAAAAAAGTAATATCGGGTGTTCATAAACAGTAGTCATCCCAGTTGCTTTAAAAAACAAAATGTTATATCTTTGATTAATTTGTGCAACACAATGAAACGTCATTGAGTACTGTCATAGCGCATTTTTTCTCAATTTTAATAGACATACGTTTCTGAAGTCAAAACCTACTGGGATGACGACTGTTTATGAACACCCGTTATTTATCTTACACTAGTGGCTTTTAATGTACTACTAAAAACAGCTATTATTCATACCTACACACTGATGCTTGATAAGATCGACTAAAAGCAAAATAAACAAAAACGTTAAAGAGTAAATACGAATTGTATAGTATTTTTTAAAATGAAAATCATTTTTCTAGTCCCATGCAAAAAAGTACTTTTTTGCCATCTATTTCAGGGTATAAAATAATCATAAATGCAACTAATTTTAATCATTCCATTAGAAGCTATTTTCTTGTGATCATAAAAGAAATAGTGTACGCAACATGTGTGGAAAATCATTACTGAGCGAGTATCACTTTCTGCCGTTGCAATGTGAACAACTACTGTTATTGTTTTCAAAATAATATACAGTAAACACTTACCATATCTCTATGGTCGATCTCTGCACCATGCTCTAGTAGTTCATGGCAAACATCTGCATATCCCTCTTTGGCAGCACACAAGAGTGCACTCCAGGAGTCACAATCTTCAGCATTTGGATCTGCACCATGCGACAGAAATTCTCTGACAAATGCTATCTTGCCTTTGGAGGCTGCCAGTATAAGTGCAGTGGTGCCATTCTGAAACAATAAATCAAATACTACCACAAATATAACTGTAAGGTATGACTTACATCATCTTTGTCATCCACCTGCACTTGCTTGTTCTCCAGGAACGACTGTAACCCTTGGAAATTATCTTCATTTATATATCCCGCTAAGGAACGAAAGCATAGAGACACCATTGAATCTGACTGATGCAGTGTCTAAAACAAAATCTATCTTAGTTATATTTCGCAATATAAACAGAAATCCACACCTGTCACTTTGAATGCTGTTAAAAAAAATTAAACACACACATTAAAAAAATTAAATGCCCTACAGTACTAATAATTGCTATTAGATTAATCCATTAATAAACTAACTGTTAGTTACAAACAACAAAACACTATTTAGCTCAATGTTAGTGCTAATTAGGTAAATGAGCGCAGCATTATCAATGGAACAACTAACATTATGCGAATGCCTTCGAAAACCGAGGCCAAAGTGAAATCTTCGATTATTTTCTCCTTCGGGAGTGGTTAATGTGAATGATGGGAGGTGCAAATGTGTTAGGGAGCCTCTCCATGGTGTGTCAGGTATGTGCAGATTCAAAAATGACAGACGCCGCTGCCGACGGGGTGCATCCAGCACAGCGATGCTGTGTCGTGCTTTGGTTTTTGGTGTCGGTAAATCCATGAAGCTGTGGTTGTTAAAGTTTAACGTTAAAAAACAATAGAATTGCTCTGTCGGAAGAGTGACACAATACACTTTATGCACTAAATTTAAGCGTTGTTGTTCGTTTGCGGTCTACTCTATAAATACCTGTTCAGATTTAACTACTATGATCCACTAATAATAGACAATCGTAATTATTATAAGTAGGCCATTACCTTTTAGTTTCGAAATCTAATATGCAGTTTAATAACTGCAAAAGAGTCAAAAAAATAATAAAGTAGTCACCTGTTCATTTAACTATGCAGTCAAGAATTGGCTATCAGTTTGTGCTCCGTTAAGAGGATCAGGCTATTAAAGTAAGTTTTTATATCTTATATTTTTTATATCTTACAATCAGTAACGTCAAAGTTTTTTGTCTCAAAAGGAATTTAAAAAGCGTGTATCAGATAAGTGTTAATTTTACATTTCTATTTCTATAACAATTCAATTCAACTTATGGAAATTTCCTCATTTTTAATGATTTTGACAGGTGCCTATCTATACAAGATGGAAATTTACCAGAACTTTCCAGAAAATCAGCATTGCATTGGTGGTTGATTCATAAATCAGTTTTCATAACATTTTCTACATTTACTAGTTCTGAAACAGATATTTATAAGTAGATTTTTCTGTATAATAATGTAAAAATATGTAAATGGCTAGGGAGTAGAATAAATAAATGAAAACCAACTCACATATTTACACTTACACACAATTAAATAAAAATAAACAAAAAACGTTTTATATTTTCAAATTATTTAGAAAATAATAAATATATGTACATTTACTGAAGCAATTATTAAGGAATAATTTTATAATTCTCGTATTCTAAATAGTTTTTCCTCTCACCATATCTTATTTACTTTGCGGAATTTTTAATACAGAGACAAAAAACTGGGCTATATCAGTATTCCTTCATTTTTTTCCAAGAGTTCACCACATTATCTTGATGCTGTTTATAAACACTATACATAAAATAAACAAATAGGACAAACATGCTCTACTACAGCGTTATAAATGTGAAAAAAAAACTATGGGAAGAACGAGCCAACTCAGGGGAGAAACGTGTTGCTTTCTAAGCAATTTCATTAGAGTCTAGGACTTTGAATTACACTGGTTAATTTGCATCAGAAGAGATAGCTAAGAGCTGTAGAAACGATACAGTAAATTTATTTTGCACAAATATGACAGCTGGAAGTCCAATACAAAGTATATACAGCAAGCGCTCGATAACATAAACACTGGATAATGAAAACATCACGCTAATGTAAACACAAAATTCATCCTATAGGATCAAACAGAACGTCCGATAACGTAAACAACCTGTACAGTTCGATATAGTAAACAGTTCTTGGCGACGGTTAGTCGCCGATTTATGTAGGGGATTCCCCTCTGCAACACAGATTAGTCGCTGATTTATGTAGGGGATCCCCTCTGCAACACAGCTGAGTCGATCGGATGGGTGTTTATGATGCGTTTGCATTTCATTTTAGTCATTGTTGAACATATGCGCATATTTATTCAGAATAAAATAGCAGCTCATTTTTCTTCTCATTAAAAATGTGTTATTAAACGTTTCTTTTAATAATTTGTTTATTAATAAAATCACACTTGCTAATGTACACATTTCGACAATGGTTTGAATTAGTTCACGTTATCGAGCGTCTGCTGTATATACCTGTTAAGTGTGCAATTTTGGTCCGATGGTAATAGTTATTTACGTGGCAAGCTTGGTACAGTAGCCTTTATGGGCGAGCCGGATAATTTGCAGGGAGAGCGACGGAGGAGCGAGCCCTGTAATCCGGTGAGTCTAATAAAGGCTAATTGCAAGAGAGCCGCGTACGTTTTATTTCCTCTTGCTGAACATCCCAAAAATTAATATTAGTGATTAATGAAAGATGTGATTATTAGAAAACAAGGTGCTTGTAAAGTCGCCAGGGCAACATTTTACAGGCACCGTGTCTGTAAAGACTCGTTTACCAAGTCAGTTCCAACGACAGTAAACAACCTTTTAACAAGTCAAGAGGAAATAATAGTTATTTATGTATTAAGGGCGTAATCAATAGTTATAGCACGAGGGAATGTTTAAAGCTCGACACAAAGCGGAGAGCTTTAAATTTCCCGAGAGCTATAATCGTGATTAGGCACGTGGTACATACAACGTTTTATTTCATTTTAGTCCTCAAAATAGACAAAATTCAAGGATTTAGTATTTTGGCTACAGATTACTGCGCCGTCGTTGTGCTGGCGCTGTGCATTTCTGGTGTGCGATGGTTTCTATGCAGATTGTTGGTGTTGCTATACTACATTGTTGGTGCTTGTTATACTGCTTAGCAACTTTATAGGCCTTAGGGCTATAAAAGCCATTTTACGCCCTCTATCGAGGGCCAATAAACAAGATTATGGTTACAAAATGAAATCAAATGTATTTACTCTCAACTGCTTATGCAGTATACAATTGTATAGAACTTTATAGCCCACGTGGAGAAAATTTTTGTAACTTAGTGAAGATGGACGTGCAACAACTTGTGCCCATTATATATAAAATATTAATAAGAGCAAAAACTGAAAAAATATACTCAATTTACCATAACTAAACCAGGTATTCTATGTAGATCCGAACTAGGAAAATGTTCTACGGTTAATATGAGAGAGTTTGAAATTGAAAGTGCTTAACAATTTTGTGACTTTATTCGCATGAATGCACTACAGGTTTAATGTACAATAGAGTTATATGAACCAACAATTGGAAAAAGAAATACGAAAATGAGTGTTATCACAGATTTTCTTGTTTCTCAATTTTAAAATTTCTTCTTCCATTTAGGAGGATATTATTCTCATCAAAATAGATGAGGGGGCAAAAGATGCCTTAATGAAAATGCACCTTCAACAAAAGCAGCTTAATATTTATTTTTGCACGTTAGAACTATTTTACCTAGTTACCGTGTTTGTTGCCAAATCAGTAAGTTATGTTTACTGGTTACTAAAGTAAACAGAACGGTGAGTAATTTACTTACGGTTCTAGAACGGTAAGTAAAAATTCGAGGTTAGCAGGTTTGAGTCAGTTTTGACACAGACTGACGCAAAACCTAACCTTTAACCCTGAATTTGACATAGACTTACAGCGCCATCAACATATTATTCTTGAACTACTCTCTTTCAATATATATACTATATATATTTCGTAGGAATTTTATATTGGTACATTTACAATATAAATTCTTAATCACAATACAATATGGCCGCCATAGCTGAAGTCGGCTACTCGGCGCCGCCACGAGTGCCGCTTCTGAGTCCGTTAGGTGTTTATTCTGTTTACTGACGTTTGAAGAAAAATACATTTCTTATCGTGCAAAATACGTCATAAGCATTACGAACGTTAAGGAATTACCAATCTCAGACAATAATTGGAGTCATCGTTTAGCTCCTCCTACAAACAATTGTCTTCGATCGGTAAAATATCCTTACCGTTCTTAGTACTTAATATACTATTGTGAATTTTCTCCAGAGCTGAAAAACTACTTATTGGATCACATTTAAACTTGATGTGATATTTCATTAATTTTCTCAAAGCCTCACGTAACTGAAATTACAGCCATGTGTAGGGGGCGCTAGCTACACCGGTATTTTAATATGTTTAACAGACGAGCAGAAAATATTTAGTCTTCTAAAGAAAACTATTAAAAATAATACCAGGTCCAAAAATAGAAAATGATGGGTAATATGAACAGAATGAATTGCAAAAAAGAAAATAAATGAGTGGGAAAGATACTATAACATACATAAAAGCTCAATGAATGAAATGGTAGGACTCATAATAAGAAGAAAACAAACAGAGCCTATAAAAGCGATTACAAAAGAAGACCAACGATATGATGACAAGACGAGATAGAAGATAATTACAACATGAATGTATGGAACTGGAGTAAAAAGGCAAAAAACAGGAAAATGAAAGGGATAGTAAAACCACTAAAGGCCTGTACATGTGGATGTAATTTCAGATATGCAAGGCTTTGAAAAAATTACTGGAACCACCATGCCATGTCAAGTTTCAATTTGATCGAAAATGTAGTTTTTTTTGTTACGAAGATAATCCAAAAATAAGTATTTAATTTCTTGGGTGCACAACTTCTTAAGCTGCATTTTATACTAAGGTATATTCGGCTGTATCTACCTATTTTGATGAGAGTGGTATCTGTAAAAAAGGTAGCCAAATCCACTCTGGACTTAGCACTTTTTTATAGTTTGTAGAACCAGGTTAATTCCTTGACAGGAATTGAAGCTTAATTCGTTGTTATAAGAGATAATGTGAGATGGTCAGGCCAAACCACCTTGTTACTGACAATTGTAGCCTTTGTCAACCACCATCAATAAATATACGATCATTGCTAAAGGTATATTAAATTTAAAATCACAATACAGAACTATATATACAGGTAATGTGTGTCGTGTTTTCACGACCTATTAGTAAAATTACATTAGTCTGCGTTTAAGATAGCGTAATTGTATACACTTTGTTTGTCATCTCACCCACTAGCCGCGCAAACTGCACCGCTTGTAAAAGGCGCTTGCTGCTTGCCTCGTAATATGACCTACTACGGTTGATAAACTGCAGCATCTGTTTGTAAACACAGAATTGGCACGCTTTTGATAGTGTTGTAACTCGCTTGCATGTCTTCCTTTGTATTTGCCCAATTTTACTTTGTTTTACACTCTTAATGCTAAATCCATGTTTAAACGAAGTTTGAACAGTATCTATCTTTCTGGACGGTGTCCCATTCTCTGCATTATGCACACCAAATTGAACTGCAACCTCCTGCCATATTTTATTTATTTTCTCAATTGTTTTACTCCTTATTTTTCGTATCCCTTAAAATAGAAAGTTGGTCATATGCTGTAATACCTTTTTTGGCCAGTCATAATTATTTATTTTTCTACTAATGACTTTTTGCGTTAGAGAATTGTCACAATTTCAAGCTTGTTCATATTGCGGGAGTCGCTATTCTGTGAAATTACTGCATGTCCATTTGAGAGCAGATTCTCAACCCGTTAACTGTCCGATAGCTTGCTCGAGCTCTGTGATAGTAGTTGTTTTCAAAAGTGTGCCGATTTGAGAGAATATTCCTCTCAAATCAACAGATACCTCAATAAGCTGAACATATTACAACCACCATTAAATTCAAGTGTTTTCTCCTGATCGAATTTATGTTTTATACTTTTGTTGGCTCTTGAGTTTTGAGATTATGCTCAACTTTTGATCCTAATGGAACTAAAAACAATGGGTGTTGCTCATTCATCCGATGATACGATAAACACGTCATCGACATAGACTTCATTCAACAAAGAAGCCGAACTACCTTCAAATGTCTTTCTAAAATATTGCCGGAACAAATATGCAAAATAATAAACAGTTATTGCATTTAAAAGAGTTGATGTCTGTAGTACCAGTTATGCAAGTGTATTAATACTTTATTATATTTTTACTGCCTTATCTATGCGAAGATGGGCCAAAAATCTGGGTTGGCACTTTCTACCTGGATACATTTTATAGATTTATTAATATGTCTTAATTAGTTACATCAGTAAGGTTTCAGAAAGCAAATATAAAAACTTGATTTATCAATCACACAAAGGAAACATCACTTCTTGTCATTACAGCAAAAATTAGAATGTCAAACAACATTAATCACTTCAGTCATGGAAATTGGTTCCAACCAATCCACATTGATCATCAGTATTTCCCGTCTCTAATCTTAATATACAGGGTCTCTAGCTTGTACCAAATCGATAATTGCGAGTCGCTATATTGTCAGTATGATACAAGATCCTGTTAGCCAATGTCCTAAATTTAAAAGATGATGATTGGTGCAAAATTCAAAGAATTATATTCTCACTATAATGAATTCCTAAAGCAAAATTTTAGGAATTTTACATTAAAAACATGTGAAGAAAAAATCATATAGATATCACTGCAGCAAAGGTTCATTTCCACCCTAGATATACAGTGAGAGTTATTTCAAACCGAACATAGGGAAAAATAACAATTGGGTCTCTAGGTGACAATAGTGGTGACCTAAAGACCCTTAAGGGTCTCTATGGATACCTATGTTTGATTTGAAAAACTCAAAGTTTTTGCATTGTGTGTGTGGGTTTGAAATGTTCGGTGTGAAAATGGAGATAAGTCTGCTTGTAACTATATAAATAACATGAACATAGACGGAAATCACGCACAGTAACGAGTTCCGGAAATCTTGCACGGTGGTTTCCAGAAATCACCATGGCTAGAAGAGTTTCTGTGAAATTAAGATTTTATTGGTGGATAGGTAAAAAATCTTCCAATTCTGATTGGTCTAAATATACAGAGTGATTCATAACGTAGATAGGAGGCTGAAAGGGCAGCTAAAGGAGAGCAAATTGAAGTTTTTCTCCTTATAAACTTCAGACCAAAACCCAATAACAAAGTTACAGCAAGTTAAAGTTAACTCTCGCAATACCAAGCTTTCTTTGGTAGTGTGCAGTACCAAGCGGGGGCATTTTCTACCCAATTTTTTTGTGATAAAACAGCTTTAATAAATTAAGAGAACAGTAACATTTTAAGATATATTTTTCGGACTTTTTCCACTGTCTAGGGTATAAATCACACAACGTTTCGGGAGTTTTGATCTACTCGCGTCTTCAGGTGTTCCTGGTTAGTCCTGAGAAGGACTGATATTGTACGTTTTTCAACGTAAATTTGTGCCTCCCCCGGGGTTTGAACCGCCCTGGTGGCCTAGTGGTTAGAGTGGCAGAGTAGTAATCACAGCGATCAGCGGTCCCGGGTACAAACCCCGGGGGAGGCATAAATTTACGTTAAAAAACGTACAATATCAGTCCTTCTCAGGACTAACCAGGAACACCTGAAGACGGGAGTAGATCAAAACTCCCGAAACGTTGTGTGATTTACACCCTAGACAGTGGAAAAAGTCCGAAAAACATATCATAATAGGCCACTGCCAAAAAATTACATTCAGAGAGTAACATTTTAATATTTACCTGCTTGTATAAACATTTTTCAATAACAAAAACACCAAAACAGGTAATACAATGAGACCAATTTATTGTCATTTCGTAATTTATTTAGTAATTTCACAGGCCGAAAGCGCCCAGCATGTAGGCAACACTACTAGCATATCGAATTTAAGGTTCCAGCGGCCTGCAGTGTTCTGCTTAAACACAGTTTCCTATGCAATCTGCAATTCTTTCTGCCGAGGGCATTAATTGTCGCTAGATGGCGATACAGTTTGGCGTCGTTTCTGTTTTTCCCAAAATGTCAGTAAGGTGTTAAACACTGTTCGTCTGGCCGGAACGGAATATGGAATCATCGTGTCCTGTGAACATGGCTGAGATGGATTAATGGATTGCAGAAATTGATCGTATGTAGCATAAGCGATTTGGCCACATTTTCGGCCCTAAGCCATGAAAATCTAAAATTGTTGGTCGAGCACATTTTTGGTGTGAGTTTAGGCAGGATTTTCTGCCTCCAAGCTACGGGCTAAAGGGTGTCCAATTAAGGCAGAGGCCTACAGCAGTGCCGAGTGATGTGCACCTTAGTCTCCGTTTGTTCCCGCTGGGCACTGCAACTTTTAAGCCGATCCTAGGAAGCCTCCTGTACTGGCAGTAGCTGCTGGGAACTAACACCACTTTCACCTTGTGTTGGATGGGGTTTGAACTTAACGGCCATTTGTTATGATGATCTAATAATTGACATGCTATGGAATTCCTAACGGCGTTGCCCCGTTTGTTATTTTAATTTAGTAGTTCATATATGGCTTAAACCTTGAAACGGCTTCACCACTGTTGTAGTTAATTGTAATTCGGGTGTGTTAAATGAATTGTCAGTTTTAAGCTGAGTTAGTTCAGTTATCATTAACGTAGCTCTTCATGCTAATAAATTAGCTGAGCGAAGAGTAAATCCACGTACGTTTGTTCCATAACTATCGCCTTAGTAATTAAGTTTGCTGGAGGGAAAGCTACCCCAGCAGTTTATTTGGTATACCACTACGACATACAGATATCTGAATGTGTGAGTACTCACGAGGGCCAATTTAACACATTATAGGTGAAACGCAGTACCGCCGAGTCATTCACTGAGTATTCAGGATGTTACTATATTACCTGTTTTGGCCAACTTACAGTTTAAAGTGATTTTGGAAATTAGCTTTTACACGTCCTCAGCACAGGCTGCGTTTTCTGACGCACACTGTCTTAGGTTTTGTTCGATTAAGTTTGTGATATTTAGATATGTGATATATTTATTTGTGATAGTAGCAGATAACAACATAAACTAACCATTGTTTTCAGTGCTCACTAAATCTTCAGTTATCCAGTTAATACCTACTCCCAATCTTTAATTTACAATAGCAAAGTTTTCTTTAGAGATAGCTATGGCAAGCAGCATGTTGCTGAATTCTACCTTTCAAACGGTATGCGATTTGACCCCCCTTCCTATTTAAAAAAAATCAAGTTAGCTGTGCAGCTCCCGACCTTGTCAGTTAAAAAAATAACAAAACTGTGGAAATAATAGAAGGCTTAGTAAACAGCATGCACATTAAATTTTATCGATTTAGCTTGAATAGTCTTGAAATAACAAGGCCGGTTCCATACATTTGGTACGCACTGCATATAAAAATAGTGTTATAGTAGGTACGTTTGTCTACTCACTATCTTCTGATCTATCATTACACGTGTTACAAACGATTATCTTCTGGGAATATTTACCAACTACATATTTTTGACAGTCAGAACAAATGATTGTTGTTTTGCTCACCTTGACATCTATATTCTTCCATGAAATGTCGTGGCAGCAATAGTGATATTCAAATCTAAGCTCGGGTTCCTTGCTTGTGAGACAAATAATTTTTTATTAGAAAACATACTCGAGGTACCCTTTCAGTCTCCGCCGTACATTATGTACAACCCTGTATAATATGCGATTTTTAGTAAAATCCATAACAGAGTAGAAAGCTTTTAAGTGTCTAAAAATTGTTCCTGTACTAAGTAAATGAGCATTGTGAAAATAAATTTGAAACAAGCCAAATATATATTAATTTTGAAATGGTAACTTCATCTACACTTCAAAATTTGAAATTCTTATAAACATTTGATGTAATTTGCTTTATTCCATGTAGTTCCAAAATAAAATAATTCTAAACTACTACATGAGCAATCAGTTTAAATGTCAAACAGTAATAAGAGCAATAAGATACATCCGCAACCTTTTTAAAAATCAATTATAAATGCAAATAGAATACAAAATTCCATACGCATCGCAGTAATTTACCTGCATAATGTGGAACTTTCTGGTAGCCTTGAACATTTTGAAAACTTAGTAATCGCATACCACACCACGCAACACTTCTAGCCGCACTGATCGTGCAGCTAAAAAACTACATTAACCTTCCTTTATCGGACCACCACATTAACTTGGTTAAAATATAGTCTAATTTAAAGCGGCTGTTGGATGTCACACTAATTAGCTGTAATAAACGCCTTCAGTTCTAAACAAATAGATTAAAATTGTTTGGCGATGGATCATAAAAGCCACTATTATTTTCTTAATGGTAACACAATAAAGCGGTTCCAATAAAGCTATTTACACTGGCTGCTGTTGCATCATCGCTTTTCTGTTCCCAGGCACAATTAAAGCTGGAAATCAGCTCAACACTGTACACAGGCATTGTTTCAAATGTGAATTTATTTTCTAGTTAGTCATAAAAAGATAAAAATAAATATTGCATAATGAATATGCACAACCGAGGATGTAGTTAAAATATGACGTAATTATTTCGTCGTTAAAAATACTATTTATTTATATGTATATACAAATTGGAAATTACAATAGTCAAAGTATGATGATGAAGATTATCAAATTTATGAATGCAACACATGCAAATGTACTTCAGTAAATATTACAAATTGGGAATACAATTGAAATTATAATAGCTTCGACTATATTTGATTTGGATAACAATCACCCATTGTGATTACTATCAAAAAGTACCTGTTCAAAATAAGAATGCTTATAAAATTAGATAATAAATTTTATAGGCGATTACAAAAGCAAAAAATAATATGCATTAAGCTGCTGAGAATGTGTTATTTGCTACTCTGTTTGAAGAGCAATATATACAGGGCGGCCGTTTTTCGACCTCAAGCATGAGGATCTCGGTTATCTTAACATCACAAACAAAAGTTGGCCATCACGATGCCTAGCGCCGATCTAGTAAAAACGCAATTCTTACCCCATTTAATTGAACTTTTAAAATCATACAGTTTTTATTGTAAAATTTTTGCTCAAAATTGAATAATTTGTGAGCTGTGAGGCAAAAACGAAATCGTATGTTTTAGATTTTTTAGAATTAACTCGAATATCATTGATTTCCTCTAAAATCTGCCGATGTATTTTAAATACTACCTTAAATACGCAACTTTGCACTAATTTAATAGACTTCGTAAGATAACCGAGATCCCCATTCGAAAAACGGATACACTGTATACCGGGTGTCAACGAATTTATTAGACAAGTCATAACTTCTAGAGTATTAGGTGTATCAAAATGATATTTGGTATAGGTAAATGGTATAGGGAGAGGAAAGTTTTCGCATATTTTTCACTTTCTGGTCACTTCCGGTTTCACCGGAAATGGCTCCCGTTTCGAATTTTTAAATAGAACACCCTGTATATTTTTGCATATTTGGATTTCTGAGACAATTTTGGATCAGCATGTGACATTTTAAAAACTTATCCATGGCACACTTGACAAAAGTAAATAAATTATTATCTAGTATTTTGCTTAGAAATATTTAACTTATGAGCTTATTTTTAATCCAATCGCAAATAAATTAGTATCGTTAGATTCGCCAAAAAATTCTCTTTTCGGAAAGTGCTTGTCAAAAAAGGGTCGCCATTTGAACAAAAATAGTTAGACAAGAAAACGTGCTTTTGCCAACTTGTCTTATTCCTATCTATCATACTAATCACTCAAACTTTGCGATTGTAATTTTCTGACATCACCTGAGGTCTTTAGATTAGTTTGCGTCTGATCATGGCCACCTAGATGCCATATTAAAACTGGCTGGTAAATAAAGGCTTAAAACAAGAAGCGACGTATAATTTTTAATAGCCCAGAAGATAAATCGTAACAATATGCAGTGTTTCCAAAATGTGTACATATTTGTTACTGGCAAATGCCCAAGTATCTATTTGTTTATTTAATCAGAGTGTAAAAACTCGAGACCCTAAATTTTCTTAAATCGGCAACACACAATGCCATGTATTGATCAGATTGCTATAAATTTCAAAATTTAAACAAAATAACAAAGGTCAAGTGTTGTGTTGCGATAGACATGTACCGAGTGACCATAAATGTCTGTGACACTTTAAGAACTGATGAAGTCAAGTACCTAACCTAAATATGAAATGTCATTTATATCATCACAACTGACATTTCTAGTTGTCAAAATGATTACAGATTTCTATAATTTATTATCATAATTGAAATAAGATTAAAAAGTGCATGTGAGTTATCGATATTATTTCGACGCCTGCTCCTTAAGACACATTAATTTAGTCTTCATAATCTGTTAAAACGGTGTTCTCAATGTAGGGGCAGAAAACGCCTATACTGTGGCATTTCACATTTAAAAATGAAAATGAGTTGAAATTTCTATTCGAATTTTTCAGTAATACAAAAAAAACATATGGTACCCAGTTTCGAACTCATGACCTAAAGCTCAGCAGCACAACTCTGAACCATTACATCACCATGCTCCGTAGTTACGTGGCTGTTTAATGGCCATTACTGAAATGAATACAAATCAAAAAACATACACAGAGAAACAACCAATCACGCTCAAAAGCTTTTTAGTTCTTTGCATTAATATTCCACTGGCGCAGAAATCATCCTGATAGATTATGTCGTTCTCGAGATAGCATGTTTACATCCATCATAAACACCTTCACTAAACTGCATTTTCCATCGTTTCTTTATCGCCAAAGCTGCCTTCACAAAAGCCATGCAGTTTCATGAGACCTTTCATATAATTTTGGTTTGGTTGCAATTGATTGAGTGGTTGCAGCAAAAATTGCAAATTAGAAAAAATGGTCAGGCCAGAAAGTAACACTTCGTAGATTGTGCCGAAGTAATATAGCGCTATTCAACATTTATAAGTAGCTAATTACATGGGCGCTGGGATTACAGATATTTATGGCCACACAGTACTATTATTAAGTATACATTTAAGGTTATCTTATTAAATCAAGTTTAATATACAAAAACTAATGAAGTAGGTGTTCAAACTGTCTTTCCCTTTCACTTTTGCTTCCACGCATCAAGCCTCTGACATAAGTTATTATTTCTAGCGCAATAAAACGGTAAGATTCAAATATCCTTTTGCAGCAGAGATGTTCTTATCTCTAATGGAGATTTCATAGATATCATTTATTAGACAAAACGTTGACTTTTAAGGATGAAAGTATTTTGGTGAATAGCACACCAATGAAAGAATATACCTAAACAAAAGATCCTCGTTACTTTAGTAACAAAATACTTTTACCAGTTACATACAGAAGCAATATGAAAGCTTGGATGGCCATCAAACTGTATGAAGAATGGTTTTATAGGTTAGAAAAACAATCTACAAAGAAAGACGTAAAATGGGATGCCTTTATTTAGGAAGCGCTGAAGGGTCAGAGTAGCATGATGTTTTTAAGACGATTAGTAGTTGCAATGCAACACAACTAACAGACGCGCAATTGTTAGTCGTGTTGTATCGTGACTAGCAGACGTGCAACTGTTAGTCGTGTTGTATCGCGACTAACAGACGCGCAACTGACAGTTGACGGATGACAGTTGACAGATGACAGAAGACAGTTGACAGATGACAGGTGACAAATGACAAATTGCAGTTGACAGATGACAGAAGACAGATGGCAGTTGACAAGTAACAAATGACAGTTGACAGATAGCAAATGACAAATAACAGATGACAATTGACAGACGACAGATGAAAGTTGACAATTGACAGATAACGGTTGACAAATAACAGTTGACAGATGACAGTTGACACATGACAGTTGAAAGCTGAGAGATGACAGATAACAGTTGACATTTGTCACCTGTCATCTGTCACGTGCGTCTTCCACATGTCATCTGTCATCTATCAACTGTCATCTATTATTTGTGTTCTGTCACCTGGCATCTGTCAACTGTCAGTTGCGCGTCTGTTAGTTGCGATACAACACGACTAACAGTTGCGCGTCAGCTAGTCGCGATACAACATGACTAACGATTGCGCGTCTGTTAGTCGCGTTGCATCACATCTACTAATCGTCTTAAAAACATCACGCTACTCTGGCCCTTCAGCACTTCCGCACTTTATAAATGAACAAGCAAACGGCGCGCTATGCGCACGTGTGAAATAGGATACGCGATAAGCTCCGAGCCGAGCGCCAAGATAAGAAAAACAAAACCTAAACAAATATAAACATCTGTGAAGCTGGAACGTGCCACGGACTCACGGACACACGGACACACATTAAGGAAAATTATATTATAGATTTAAAGCATGGAACACTATAAAAAGAAACCGTGAAAATTGTATTACAAAATCTGGCTTTTAAAAACAAGTCAAAACCAAGAACAAAAATAATGATACTCCATTGTCAGAATTGAAGACCACTTTACTATTTACTATACTGTTTACTATTCTCCATTCAATTTCCCACAAAAAAGATACTCTTGATTTAACTCGCTAAGAGGTCTCCTCGTCGAGATTTTTGAGTTTTTGTACTATTCTTGTAGGGAAGTATTGAATTTATTAATAAAATATCACCAAACAATTTTTTTTAAATACA
This sequence comes from Agriotes lineatus, assembly GCA_940337035.1. Lineage (NCBI taxonomy): Eukaryota > Metazoa > Arthropoda > Insecta > Coleoptera > Elateridae > Agriotes > Agriotes lineatus. The sequence goes on along the minus strand of OW679196.1, from coordinate 75,543,285 downwards.
GGGCATAAAAATTGATTCTCCGCCTCTGGATTATTACAATGTCACAAAATTAAGTATAGTAATTGGTCAGTAGGAGTACGTACAGCAATCATCACAAAACCTTTCAAAAAGTTGCACTTCGCACAGCATTGAAATTAGGTCTGAAGAAACCGGTACACTCAGTTACAAAATACAGACAATGAGAATGAGAAGACGCATTGAATGTTGCTTACAAGTCCAAGAGGGCCATTTTAATCAACTCTTGTAACTTTAATAACAATTGTAATTAAGCATCATTGAATAACTAATTTTTTGGTTCATTGAATAAACTGATTTTCAGTACTTACACTGGCATTCATTAACTAGCTTAGTAGTGTGCTCGGAAATCAAGTATTTTTGGGTGCATTTTTAAGAAATAAAGCAATAGTATCAGGTGATCAACAAGATTTCACGTTTAGAGAACTGTTACATGGCTTGGCTATACACACGGTGTAAACGGAAATATCGTACATAGGGAAAATGCAATGTTAAAAATTAGAAAGAATCAACTCTAGCTTTGACCAAGATAAAACATTATTATGAGTGTTTTGTTGGCATCACTGTACAAATATTATTTGTTTTTTCGTTTAGCCGAATTTATCTTTAAAATATTATTAGTTCTGAGCAAGTATGTTTCATAAAATGAATAACTATTTATAAAAGTTTTCCTTTTTTCAAATTTATTTTATATAACAAAGCTTAGTTAACGTTGGCATGGTAAAACAAATACGGTTGCTATGTTACATGACCACAGATACAGTCAATCCTTCGTAATTTTTAACATTGCCTTTTCCCTATGGACGACATTTCCGTGTACACCTTGTATATACATACATAATCTTTCTATACCGTTTACACAGTGTCAGGGTGCCAGACGCACCGAGCCGCTAAGGGTATGTGCATTTTATTAAATTCGGCAGAGTTACTTGAGGTAGTAGAGCCTGTCTAAGCTAGTGTTCTACGCCCGCTCTCCTGATGTTCACCCACCCAAGTACTGACCAAGCAGACTGGAGTTTAACTTTTGCAAGTGCCATGAGATATGCAACGCCACTCATACTCCGAGAATTTAGAAAAATGATTAGGAAGAATGAAGAACAACCTAATGAGGCAGACAGAAATGGAAATCACGAAGAAAGATGGCGAGAATACAAGAAAAAACTACACGACACAGGAGAAAAACTGCTGGGAAAGGAGAGGAGAGCAAAAGATGAATGGATCTCCGACGAAACATGGGCACTCATAAATGAGAGGAGAGATATGAAGAGTAGAGTAAATGCAGCCACCGGAAGCGAAACCAAGAGACAACTAGCTCAACAACTACATGATATCGACAAACAAGTTAAAAGAACAGCAAGAAGGGACAAAAGAAGATGGGTGGACAGATTAACGGAACAAGCCCAGGAGGCAATGCAAAGGAAGAATTTAAAAGAAGTCTACAGAATAACTAAAAAAATAGCAAAAAGACCCCAATATACCAACAAACCAATGAAAGACGACACTGGAAATATTATCACCTCAGAAAGAGAACAAATCAGAATCTGGGAGGAACACTTCTCTAGTCTACTCAGCACACTTGAAGAGAAGGAGACACAACCGCAGGGAGTAGCACACCCTCTTCTGAGAATTAACACAAACCCTCCAACCAGTCATGAAATTATAGCAGCAATATCCAAACTGCGAGAAGGGCGAGCGACGGGTCCAGACAACATACCGGCTGAATTCCTGAAAGCAGACTCACAATACACTGTAAAAGTAATACAACCAATACTTAAATACATTTGGGAGGAGGAAACGATTCCTACAGATTGGAAAGAAGGCACGATAATCAAGCTTCCAAAGAAGGGTGATCTGTCTAAGTGCAATAACTGGAGAGGCATTACACTCCTCAACATGATTAACAAAATTATAGCTCAAATCATAAATACAAGGATGATGGAACATGTGGAAAAGAACCTCAGAAATGAACAGGCAGGCTTTAGGCCAAACAGATCTTGCATTGATCACATTAACAGCTTGAGAATAATAATAGAACAATGCATAGAGTGGAGATCCCCACTATACATTGTGTTCATTGACTTTAAACGCGCTTTTGACTCTCTAGACCACAAAGCACTTTGGCAGATACTGGAATTAGTCGGAACCCCACCTAAAATAATAGCCCTAATAAAAAATCTCTATAAAGATGCACGATGCAGCGTACTTCACAGAGGAAAGAGTACAAAAACATTTCCAGTCCTTAAAGGCGTTAAACAAGGTTGCCCCCTGTCCCCACTACTCTTTAATATAGCATTAGATTGGATTATGAACAAAACAAACCACCAACAACGAGGAATCACATGGGGACTGCAGCAGCAACTGTTAGATTTAGACTACGCAGATGATATATGTATTGTGGCGCACACTTTTAATGACATACAATCACGCCTTGATCAGTTGGTTGAACACGCCCAAATAGTAGGTCTAGACATAAATATTACAAAAACTAAATCCCTAAGAATCAACAGCAACAACCAACGCAGGTTCATCATCCACAATACACCAGTCGAAGATGTTCAACAGTTCACTTACTTAGGCAGCGTAATAACTAGCACAGGGGGCACGGAAGAAGACATAGAAAGTCGTATTGGGAAGGCCAGAGGAGCCTTCGCCATGCTAAAAGAGATATGGAACAGCCCGCATCTATCCAGAAACAACAAAATAAGAGTGTTTAACTCTAACGTAAAATCCGTCTTATTGTATGGATGTGAAACATGGAAAGCCTCAGCAACCACAACCTCGAGACTACAGGTATTCGTCAACAGATGCCTTCGCAAAATATTAAAAATTAAATGGTCAGATCGTGTAACAAATGAAGAAGTATGGAGGCGCTCAAAACAAACCCAACTATGCCACGAGATCAGGCTAAGAAAATGGAACTGGATCGGGCACGCTCTACGAAGGAACCCTGACAATATCGCGAGAGCGGCACTAGACTGGAACCCCCAAGGTAGCAGAGGGAGAGGGAGGCCTAAAACAACGTGGCGAAGGACAATCCTACAAGAAATAAAAAACACAGGACGATCGTGGCTGGAAGTAAAACAAATAGCCCAAAATAGAACGCGATGGCGAGCATTTGTCGAGGCCCTATGCTCCAACTCGGGAGCTTGAGGAAATATATATATATACTCAGCTGTACTACCGGCTGTACCCTGTACATATTATTGCAAAATTATTCCATTACAAATTAAACGTGAGTACTGCGTGCAGCAGATGCATCAATTTATCTTATTTGAGGTTAATGTGCACCAAAGAATTTTGTTGCTGTTGTCAAATTGTAGGATCATGACAAGGCCATATTGCACACTATAAATTTGCCACGAGCTAGGTAGAAACATATACTGCTGATTTGACAGTGCAGATACCAAGTAAATGAATTATACTCACATGTTAGTTCTTACAATTTGCGCAAAGCAATTAGATTTGCTGATGAAACAACAGTGTTGCATCAACAAGAGTTAGAAATCTGTCAAATGGTATTCAACATGTTTTATTTGTATGTCATATGTCATTGGATAGGTGACTACAATTAGCGACCTCTAGAAGATGGACCAAGATGGCTGTGGCTGAGCCTCTTATCATTATTTACTCTATGGGCCTATGCTCTGGTATAAATTTGTATTAACCGTGCTCATAATAACCATACATATTCCTATTTGAAGTTTAGTGAAGCTAATAATAAATACAGACAGATCAATAAAAAAACCAATTAGGGTAGGCTGTGATATGTGCTATACGTTTGGCAGTACTGAAGTGTATTGTCAGTCTATGTCAAATTCGAGATTAGTAGGTTAGGTTTTGTTTGTTGTTTGACACAGACTGACGTAAAACTTAACCTGCAAATCTCGAATTTGACATAGACTGACAATGCACTTCAGTACTGCCAAATGTATAACACATATCACAGCCTACCGGTTTTTTTATTGATCTGTTGTTATCACGTCATCGCTAAAAAGTTGGCATCAAATAGGAAACATTTTTATTTAGTTTTTTGGAAAATTAAGCCCAGGCAATCAGAGGTGGACGAAAAAAATTACAAATAGGCCAAACAAAAGTTGTCACATGACTTCCATTATCTGTCAAATTTTACATTTTATAAAATAATTGCAAAAAATGCATTTACTAGCCAAGATATGGAAAATGTTACAAAAAAAAAAGTTGTTTAAAATGTGATATTTTTATCTTCGTACAAAGTTTTGAAGAACAAATCTTGAATTTTTAGATGTAAACTGAATGAAAAATATAATTTAGACAACTCTAAAAGAACATTTATAGGATTTTTGTGAACGTAGTTTATTAACAGGAGTAGATTGGAGTTTTTAAAAGCCATTTAAATAGATATTATCACTGAAAAATGTTTCTCCTAAAATGATGAGCATTAAACGCCTTGCATCAAAAACGTAAAAACTATGCAAACATATTCCTTTACAGTAAATAATAAACAATCTAGGGGAATGATTAATATTTTCTATTGTTTTTTCCAATTTTAAATCTTTAAAGTTTTCACCTAAGAAAATCTTAATTTTGAAATTTAGTCTTGGTGTGTGAAATTTGAAAAATATTCGAAAAATTGAAAAATTCCGTTTTTGCGGAAGTTAAAGAAAACAGTTGTTTTCTGGCCGTTAGATTGTTGAGTTAGCTAAAACTAAAACACGATAAAAAACTATTATTAAAATCTTGCTCAATTTTCGAAAAATAGCACTTTTTAGATTTTGAAAATTTCTAAAAACGCCATTTTCCAACTAACTAAAAATCACTTGGTATATCTGATAGGGTCTAAATAGGTTTTTAGATAAGCAGAAATTATTGGCGTAAAAAGTTTTTTGAAGAATTAGGAATTACAATTTTTTCTATTTGATGCTTTTGGTGGTCACTGTATACTTAAAAATATCTCTACAGATTATCGTCAGGCACACTGAAATGTTCCAAGATATTACAAAAAAGTAGTATTAAAATAAACCATTTTTCGTCTGCAAAATGTTTACATTTGCCCTTTAACACTGTTTTTATAACGGTATAAGTAATAGATGATCATATCTCAAAATAAAAAAAACAATAATTACACTTTTCACAAAAAACATTCAAAACTGAAATAAAAAGATCTAAACAGAATTTTACTTGGTGGCCCATCAGTCGTCTACCACTAGAAACTTGAATAAGTGTTTTGTTTGTCAATTGATTTTATTTATCTGCTAACTTTACAAAGTAAGAGTTTGATGCGGTATAATATCAGTGAGGGTGTTTGGACTTGATTTCTTCAAGAGTGAAAACCGCAATGCAGTAATGGTTACTGATGCCAGATATCGAAAAATGTTGGATAATTCTGTTTGTTTAGCTCTGAGGACCCTTCAGGGATTTGGTGTCAACAGGATGGCAAGAGCCACGATGCAGCTCTTGGAATAAATGTGTGGAGAGCGAGTAATTTCAGAAAATGCGGCTTTCAACTGGCCTCCACATTCGCCCAATTTAACGGCTTCGGGCTACCTAAAGAACCGTGTTTATGCCAATAAACTCTGATCTATCCATTAGCTAAAGCCAAATGCACTCACCGAGGTTATGCAAAGTGCAGTGAAAGGAAAGGAAACAAAGATCATTTGTAAGATGTTATCATTCACTATAGACCAAATAAATTCCCTCAGGTTCTAGTTTAATGCAAAAAAAGTAATTAAAAAAATTGAGACAAAAACATTATACAGTCTGTTCTACAAAAAAGGCCCCGCCTTCTAGCAACTTTATTATTTATTTTAGACCCAATAAACCTGAGTTCAAATCAAATGACACATAAAACCTACATTTTAACACAATCAAAAATTTTTTATCTTCAATTGTTTGAGAGTGGTGACGTCACATGCAATTTTTTTAAATGACAGTGTATAAATGTTTTTACATTTTCTGGTAGAGGTTTTTTTTCTCTTTTCAACAATATAAATATTTCATGCACTTGCATAAGAAAATTTTCGTGAAAAATTACAAAAACTTTTTCACAGTGGGAGGCCATGATACCTATAAACAAAAGCGTAACACAGAAAAACAAAATAAATAGTAGACAAACGCTTTCACTGTCAGATTTCAGAATAATCTAAAGTTTTTATTGTTTTGTTTTTCTGAGTTACACTTTTGTTTATAGTTTTATATCGTGGCCTCCCACCGATACAAAAGTTTTTTAATTTTTCTTGAAAATTTTCTTATGTAAGGGCATAAAATATTTATATTGTTGAAAAGAGAAAAAAACCTTTACCAGAAAATGCAAAAAAAATATATACAGTGTCATTTAAAAAAATTGCATGTGACGTCACCACTCTGAAACAATTGAAGATAAAATTTTTTTATAGTGTTAAAATGTAGATTTTTATGTGCCATTTGATTTGATATAAGGTTTATTGGGTCTAAAATAAATAATAAAGTAGCTAGAAGGCGAGGCCTTTTTTGAAGAACAGACTATAACTTCTAAATGGTAGCGCGACTTCTTGGCCACCCAGTACGATTGCCATACTACATACTTGTTTGAACCAACTAATTAAGAAATTTAAAGTTTCTTTGTGGTATTACGTTATCCATTTTGTTTTTTTTTTTGGGAATATTTGCTATATTAAAAAATTAAAAATATTAATGCAGCATAATGTATATATTTTGGTATGTTGATTATAGAATAAACTTTGTTTCTGAACCATCGTGTATTTATATTTATAATTTTTTAGCAGAGCTGGACTAATCTTCTGAAAATGAATTTGATTTAGACATCTGAATCCTCAAAGATTATTCGAAACATGAATACCAGGTTACGATCCTTTTTACTTCCTTTTACAATAAAGGAAGTATTGGATTCACCCCAAAAATTCGAAATTGAGTTTTCAACAGATCTTCACGTTTCAGAGTCCCCTGATCCCAAAAAACATATTTTTTTTCATTGGTCTGTGTGTCTGTCTGTCTGTCTGTCTGTGAACAGAATATCTCAAAAACGAAAAGAGGTATGGGGTTGAAACTTCATATATAAGTTTTGTGTACTATGCAGATGCGACAGCAAGCTTTTGAAGAAAATCGCATAACCGGAAGTAGGTGTTACTCTTGTGATTTTTCAGTTTTTTTCGATTTTTTCAAAAACGGCTCAAACGATTTTTTTTAAACTTTACACTTTTATTACATTTTTAATGTGTATTGTTGTGAGATAGGTGATTTTCCAGTTGAATACTTCTAAAATGGGTTTCTTTTGTTTTTTTTTTCTATTTTTTTATTAACTCCTATTTTAAATAGAACACCCGGTATATTATTACATTTTTCAATTCAACTTAGAATTCTAGAGATAATTTGTCTCTTCAACTAATTCTCTATTTTTTACCGTTTTTGTAGAATTTCTAATTTTTACTTCCTTTTACGATAAAGGAAGTATTGGATTCACCCCAAAAATTCGAAATTGAGTTTTCAACAGATCTTCACGTTTCAGAGTCCCCTGATCCCAAAAAACATTTTTTTCATTGGTCTGTGTGTCTGTCTGTCTGTCTGTGAACAGAATATCTCAAAAACGAAAAGAGGTATGGGGTTGAAACTTCATATATAAGTTTTGTGTACTATGCAGATGCGACAGCAAGCTTTTGAAGAAAATCGCATAACCGGAAGTAGGTGTTTACTCTTGTGATTTTTCAGTTTTTTTCGATTTTTTCAAAAACGGCTCTAACGATTTTTTTCAAACTTCACATTTTTATTACATTTTTAATGTGCATTGATGTGAGATAGGCGATTTTCCAGTTGAATACTTCTAAAGTGGGTTTCTTTTGTTTTTTTTTCTATTTTTTTTATTAACTCCCATTTGAAATACAACACCCGGTATATCATTACATTTTTTAATTCAGCTTAAAATTCTAGAGAAAATTTATCTCTTCAACTAACGCTCTATTTTGTACCGTTTTCGTAGAATTTGTAATTTTTTGAAAAATTTTGACAAATGCTTAAAAATAAAAAATCAAATGTTTGGCTGATTATAAGATCACTGTAAAAGGAAGTTGTGTGAGTGTATCACACCAGATTTTTATGTAGATAGAAAAATTATTCAAATCCTCAGTTTAACTTCAGAATTATGGTTACAACATAAAGGTACAGTTATTATTTTTTTTCGTTGACCGCTTGTTAATTTCAATATTAATGAATTATTTTTCCTAAAAAAGGATGGATTAATATACGTCATTAATACACTGTTTTTGATTAATACACTCTTTTTCATTAATTAACTGTTTTTTTAAAAAAGGATGGATTAATAGATCTATTAATACACTGTTTTTGATTAATACACTCTTTTTCATTAATTAACTGTTTTTGTGATTTTGACGTTTTGATGATATTTTGCATGGAGGTTAGTTGTATTAATCAAATTTTTCGCCACAAAAAGAAATTTTGCGGTCAACGAAAAAATTTTGTAATCAACTCGTTTGTTAATGGGCGATTAATAATCTCAACTATTAAAGGCACTCACTCGCTATCGCTCGTTCGTGCTTTAAACAGTTTCGATTATTAATCGCCTTCATTAACACACTTGTTGGTTAAATAACTATTAAATTTTATTATTATGGTGATTAGACTATACTTCGCGCAGCGAACAAATAGAGTGGCTTATGCAACCCAAATGACTTATTGCAAAGCTGACTGGATAAGTATTTTAATAAAAATTACAAAAGAATCAGAGATGGCAATCCTTTTAATTAGATCTAGACATTAAATACTTTTTTGAGGTTATGATACAAATAGAAATGTCGCCAACTTAAAAAGCATGCCATTTTTGCACTTGTAATACGTAGGCATGAGATTTAGCAAGTGCCAGGTGCACAAATGATATACATTTTAAGTTGGACAAAGTTTCTATTTGTATCATAAACTCACAAAATTATTTAAGGTCAGTTGAAATTAGATCTAATTATAAGGACCACCATCTCTGTTTCTTTAGTAATTATTATAAAAACACTGAGCCAGTCAACTTTATAATATGCCATTTGGTTGCATAAGCCGCTACATTTGTTCACTGTGCCAAGTAGTGTTTGTATTATGTATTGATTAATTTATTGAAAAAAAAATGAATAAATTACACTTTATTGTATAGTTAGAGTCTACAATGTACAATATATATATAGTTAAAAAATAAAAAGAATGCTAACAGTAATCGGATTAAAAAATGTCTTTTCTCGTTAGCTTTTGATAAGAGCAAAACTTGCTTTTCGAGAAAGATGTTGTTCCGTTTACCTTCGCATTCCCTACTCCTAACAACATAAAGAAAACAACCACAACTCCTGCGCAAAAGTATCCAAAGCAAAGACAGATTTTAATCATAAAAAAAGGATTCAAATCACTAAAAATGATTGGAGTATTTCAATAGCTTCTACGAATCAACAAAAGGGATTCGAATATTGAGCGATTCGAATCATACCCAGCTGTTTTTTAACAGTGCGAAATACCAATTAAAAAATCTGGTGTGATGCACGCACATAACTTCCTTTTACAGTGATCTTATATTTAGCCAAAATTTTATTTTTAATTTTTAAGCATTTCTCAAAAATTTTAAAAAAATACAAATTCTACAGAAACCGTACAAAAACGTTAGTTGAAGAGACAAATTTTCTCTAAAATTTCAAGCTGAATTAAAAAATGTAATAATATACAGGGTGTTCTATTTAAAATAGAGGTATTCAACTTGAAAATCACCTGTCACATCCATACACATTAAAAATGTAATCAAAATCTAAAGTTTGAAAAAATCGAAAAAAACTGAAAAATTGCAAGAGTAAACACCTACTTCCTGTTATGCGATTTTCTTCAAAAGCTTGCTGTCGCATCTAGATAGTACACAAAACTTATATACAGGGTGTCCCAGACTTCACTCCCCAGGTCTATAACTTTGTTATTTTTAAAAATAATTATATTAAGCTATAGTATATTTCTTAAATGGGAGCAAATTGTCTAAAAGACAGCCAAACAAATTTTACAAAATCTGCACTTGTATAACGGTAGCGTTATTCAACTTCCATATACCCAAAAACAGCATTTCGCCCACGTGTGATATACGACGTTTTATCTTATAGTAGCAATTCTTGTGCCTAAATAGTTTGCAAAGTCAAAATATGTCCTGAAATAAAATTATAATTAGTCACCTATGATTTGTGATATACGTTTGACAGTACTGAAGTGTATTCGCAGTACTGAAGTGTATTGTCAGTCTATGTCAAATTCGAGGTTCGTAGGTTAGGTTTTGTTTGTTATTTGACACAGACTGACGCAAAAATTAACCTGAAAATTACTAATTTGACATAGCTTGACAGTGCTGCCAACAATGCAATAGTATAAATAATGAAAACTCACTTGTGAATAAAACTACATTTTAGTCACTGAAGACAGTTGTATAATGTATGGTAATAGGCGCTACTGAAAGATAAAAAGTATTATTAGAAAAATTGAGAAAAAGTATAGCGTCTCATTTGAAAAAAAGTTTAATACCGTTACACAAGTGCAGATTTTGTAAAATTTCTTTGGCTGTGTTATAAACAATTTGGTCCCATTTAAGAATATATATATATAGTTGATATAGTTATTTTAAAAAATAACAAAGTTATAGGCCTGGGGAGTGAAGTCTGGGACACCCTGTATATGTAAGTTTCAACACCATACCTCTTTTCGTTTTTGAGATATTCTGTTCACAGGCACACAGACAGACAGACACAAAGACACGCAGACACACAGACAGACAGATCAATGAACAAAAACATGTTTTTTGGGTTCAGGGGACTCTAAAACGTGCAGATTTGTTGAAAACTCAATTTCGAATTTTTGGGGTATGAATCCAATATGTACTTCCTTTATTGTAAAAAGAAGTAAAAAGTGTGAATAAGAAAGAAATTACATGTATTGCTGCATATGTAATTTTGAAAACACGATAGATCTATGTTATTGATTATATTTTTTGCACTTCCGAGACTAAAGCTCATTTAATCCCTAGGGACGAAAGTAAAAATGATACCGTAACTATGGTAAATTTATGTACACACGATGTTAGTAGGTTAGGTTTTGTTTGTCATTTGACACACACTGACGCAAAACTTAACCTGCAAATCTCGAATTGACATATACTGACAATACACTTCAGTAGTGCCAGCTGATTCAGACTATCCAGGACCTGCTGCAATTCAGTTTTTAATAAATTGTAATTGTCAGTTTCCAAATTGACAGATTCCAAATTTTGGAAATGTTTGATGATTATGTTCCCAAAATTGCAAAAAATAGCGTATATACCTTGTGACTAAAGTGCCTAAATCCCTTGAGTGGTTGTTGCCCTCGGGCTTCGCTCTCGAGACAACAAACTCCACTCGCGGGATTAAATGGTGCACTTTAGTCCCTCATGATATAATATACTATTATTTCACTGCATTTTTCGCCATTTATTAAAATCAATCTAATTTTAATTTTAATCCAATGACAAATAGCAGTTGATGTCTCAGGCACGTGGTAAAATTAAATATGTTAGAATATATAGATAACAGAGAACATCGACCTGAGAAAGCTTAGTTAAAATTTTATTTAAATCCCTACAGATGGCGCACAACTGATCTCACTAAATTAATTTATTTTTGTGGGAAATTTAAAATTTTCACAAATTCTATAAAACTTGAATCAAATGCTATCCCCGACAAAAATTGGACAAAGGGCTGTATTCAGTATTTTCCTGCACATTAAAGTCAAGTTATAAAATACCCAGCTAATAATGTTGGTCAACAGTCGTGACGTTGGTCACATGCTGTTTACAAACGCATTCAACTAAATTAATGCACAGCGGCTAAAAGTAAATTACCTGTGAGGACCGAACTGCGGTTTTAATGAATTCGTAATAGGGCAAAAGGGACCCATAGTTTCTCGGCGGGGCGAAAATCAGGGGGACGCGATCGGGGGTTTTCCTTCGCTGAGAGGAGTCGCTGCCACTGCTGCTCTTAATGGACATATCGCACGTTAAATACTGTCTAATTGTTCACACAATTTGCGACGGAATCGATCGTCGACCGTAGGAAACGTCCGTTTTCTCTGCATTTCGCTGAACTCCGATAGTTCGATCGTCGCGACCAGTGACTTTTTGTTTACGGAATTACAGTTTATCGGGATCAAAACATGTGCCAGTTACTGATTTGCGTACGAACGACGTTTGCTGCAATTTCGTGGCATCTCTTCGGGTTCACGGACGGAGGAATCACAGACGGCTGTTTTAATGGGATTTATCGCTTTCACTTTATCGGAATTCCTTATCGATTTTTGAACTAACAATAATCAAACACGGTTGCCGGGTTTCAAGTCAGGTACTTTAAGATATGAGATTACGCTTGATATCAACCAATCACGATCTCTGCAATTTTTTTTTTTGAATTTTATTTATTATTTTATTTGTATTGTATATATTATCGGAAACCCATTTTACCTTGCGGTGTAGAGGCCGGTGCTTTTATACGCTTTTTATCCGCCGATAACACCTTTAAATGTAATAGGAGACAAACCATATATGTATAAGTCGCAGGTGAATTAATAGGGTACAAAGTCCATAGTCACGGAAAAATACCTGACTGAATTAAGATAAGCGCTCCGGCTCACGCTCTAATAGCCTATATGAACTACGAAGGTAGAAAGAGGGCAGTATAACTATACAAATGCTGTAGTAGTTCGTACTACGAAGGACCACTCGCAAAATAGGATCGAATCTAAGTTCACATAAATAGAAATATTTTGTTCACTGTTGTACTCGGCGGTACTTTTATTGAATGCTTAACCTAAAAGATGAATTGTGGAGATACTTTTCCATTTAGTGGAATTTCCAAAATTACAAACGTTTATTTATATACAACAAATCTAAAAATATCAACAACAGACATGTTTTGTTTGGATAGCTGCAGCAGTTTTAAAGATAATCGGCAGCAAAGGTCAGAAGATAATTAACGAATTAATAAAGGGATCAAGTCCGTGCACATGTCAATGAATTGAACATTATGCGCGCTTAACTGAAATTATTTATGTTTTTGTTTCGCCTAACCTCTACCATATTTGAGTTCGTTCGATGCTACAATGCGGGCCGGGAATGCTGAGCTCTGATTGGTCCGCGCTGCGCTGCGCGTAGTTATATTCATACAATTCACCTTAAGTCGTTTCTGAATAGGATGAAAATAGACATTTCTTAACAGCAAAACAGGTTAAATCGTATCTATTTATCTAGAACTAGATAGATTGATAGATAGATATTTGTTTGTGCTAATATGCAACAAGTACACTTACACAAGTAAAAAAAAATATAATAATTAAAAGATTACAATAAAATTAAAACTAATAAGAATCATCCGTTCAAACGCCATTCAAGAAGGACACGAAGTTGGCGAGACCGCGGACCAATCAGAGCCTGGTATTCCCAGCCCGCGCTGTGGCATCGAGCGAACTCAAATATGCCTATCGTTGCCCCCCTGGAACCGGTTTCGCACTACTTCAGAGGGCGCGAGCGTCACTTATGCTAACCTTAACTAAGCGTAATTGGAACGCCCAGCCCGGGAGTCGAACTCTCTCCCGCTCCGTATAGCTGTGGCATCGTCTGCGGGGGCAGACGGCGCTAGCGCATCGAGCCCCCAAATTATTTGTGTTAGCCACTTGCGTAGTTAATTGCGCAAGGCCCCAGCTGCCAGATGGACATAGGTTCAAATCAAATCGAGATTTTTCTCAGAGCGGCGACGAATTTGAATTTATTAGCTTTAAATTAGATTGCGAATGAATTAATTATTTCCGTTCTCTATCATAGGTTATCACTATAAAAACATGTCAATTGCGGCTTCTTTACTCGAATCAACTATATCAAAAATTGTAAGTGTTTTTGAAATTACGCCAAAACAAAAACGATGATCAGATTTCGATTGAGATATTATACCGGGATATCTAGAAAGACTGACGGAAAAAAAAACTTTCTTCCGCGCAGGTTATCAATATCTACGTCAAGTTTCTGCAGTAAAGTTAGCTGTTTATCAGCTGTCAGCCGAATAGGTATTGTTCTGTGGCTGTAAGTTTCAGCTTGTTTGTATTTTGTAAATTTAAAATTTCCGTTCATTTCAATATTTTTCGCTATTTTTAACAGCAGTTTTTTCAAAACTAACCTTAGCATCCACGTTTGTGACAAAAGTTCAATTCTTCCTTTTTATTAATTTTATTTAAAGGTTTTACCAAATGTTTCTATTTTAGGTTAGAACTGTCAATTGTAATGATGCCATTTTCATTTGAGGACAAATTCCTTTTACAATCGTATCTTCAAAATGGAAATAAAGATGAAAATGGGAGGTGGGTTCGCTCAATAATGCCGTGTGCTGACGAATTCTGGAAAAGATTTCCCGAAGCAGAACTGGATCATGAAGTTTTATGCAGTTACATCCACAGAGTTGTTGATCGCTTTCAAAATACAGGAAGAGTTATCCGAGAGAAGACACCCAGAATCGATTGCACACATTGGACGAATTAAAAGAAGCGATAGAAGATGCTGTGCAACGAATAACCGAAGAACAGCTGTATGGAGTATTTTAAAGCATGAAAAGAAGAGTAGATTCGTGTACTATAGCCAATGGTGGTGCACATTTTGAGCATCAATTGTGATATATTTAAAACTAGTTATTTATTATAAATGAATAAATCAATTTACTACACTACTTTTGTTTGACTTGAAGTTAGCTACTATAGTTCAGACCCAATCGGTGCAAGGCGGCACATCTTTACTAAAAGCATATTTTATGAGAGCGGCCACATCAATCATTTTTGATCTCCCGGTACATGTTTTGCACTTTTTGTGGTTAATTTCTGACAAATATTTTTATTTAGGCCACGCAACATATTCATTATGTACAAAAAAAGAAGTATTCATTAGTGTTCGTAGAAATTATGAAATAGTATAATACATACCGAGGTGCAAAGTGTTTCATTCCTGTCGAGAGATTAAGTAGTTAACCGAGACGCGAAGCGTCGAGGTCAACTATATTTCGAGACAAAAATGAAACTGTTCAACATGGTATGTATACTATTTTATTCACAACAATTATTATTATATTACTAGCAGTCCAGTGAGACAAATGTCTCATTTAATAAAACAAAAAAGACCGTTTTGCAAATAGAACGCGTATTAAATAAAAACTGTACCCAGACCTGGAAGGTGTCAAAGTGGTTGCCTAACCGATCGACGTTTTAAGGCGCAGAGGGTCGCAGCTCCGTTTGGCTGCTGAAACATTTTTATTTAATACGCGTTCTATTTGAAAAACGGTCTTTTTTGTGATTTCTCGAAAACCGGAAGTGTCACGTGACTGAAATTCTGTTCCTGAGCTGACATGACCATTCCAAACATATAACTTTAATAACTTTTTTCTCTATCTCTTACGGTTTGGCTGCTGAAACAGCGTCCCGGACAGACAAAACGGCGTCCCAGACAGACAAAACTGCGTCCCAGACAGACACGTCTATTAGATAAAGGGTGATTCGACAGGGTCAGCGGTCGGCAATTGATTACTTTCCAACCGCTGCTACGGCAACCACTTTTCCGACAGGTTGGAAAGTTTAAAAGTTGGTAATAGCTCATTTACCAACTTTTTAAAAGTCAGTAATCACCTTGTGAATAAACAAACTCACTATCTTGATGAATCACTACGAAAATTATCCGGCGTGTAATAAAATTTTCCATTATTTCCGCCCCACGTTCTTAATCAACGACAAATTAATCTCAAATAAACAATTATGTAGATTCTATACAACGTACACTTACCAGATGAAGATTTAAGAAAAGTAAAACAGAAATGACACGTCTTTTTCGGTTCGAAGCGATGGTCAAACATTTCCAGTGCCGCAAAAACGAATTTCAGGGGAGTAAATGGGAAAGATTTCCAAGAGGTAGGAATGGACTAGGCACTAGGCATACCTGTTTACAGTTCTATAAGCTGCATTACATCTAAAATTATTATTATTTAAATGTATGAATCTGGCACACTTTTTGTATCCAGTTGGTTATTTTCTCTTAGATATTGTTTCATGATTTCTTTGCCGTTTCATAGTTATTTTTATGTGAAAAGTTTGCCCTTGGCGATGTTTCGTTCTCGGTTTACAATTTCAATCTCTTATTTATTTGTTCTTAAACTTCTCTTTCATATTTTACTAGTTATTTTAACTGCTATATATTGACTTCACACAGTGATGCACTTTTAACCACCGTTTTGTAACGCCCCGTTTCAATTTCATTTCAATAGCGGGTTATTGCGATTGGCACCTTCTTTCGGACCACCTTATATCTAAATATTGTAGCAAAATAACTCAGGTTTATTGCAGCAAGTGTCTGCCTTTAGAGATGAACACCCGCAGCTTTTCTTGTGGCAGAATGTTTGCATTTCATTCGATTCCGAGTAGGCCGCTTGAAAACAGTGAAATCGCTCGATTAGTATTGATTTTTCACGAAGCACGCTTTGCGGATCTAATTGTTGGAGTAGGCTCAAGCCGTTCTTATTTGTAAACAAACGAATGCCGCTAGCGCGTTGGTTCTTCGCAAACTGGCGCAAACAGCTTGGTAAGAATGCTCATCTAATTTATCTTTGCGTACTAATTTCGATATTTAAGCTGGCTCCCCTGCGCCTTTCAATAAACGAAAACCGCCGCGGCGATGTTTTCTGCACAATCGGCCGTGTACAGCGTTGGTAAGAATGCTTGTTCTAGCTCAATTTCGCATACTATTTCAATATTTAAGCCGGCTTCAAGACGCTATCATGAGGCCTATTCAGTCTCCCGATTTTGCTTCTACACGTTAGCCAGGAACTCCAGAATACCCTGCCGCCTCTTGTTGCTGTTCGCTGTCTTCCTAAAGACGCGTTTTCACGGGTCGATTGAAGTCGAACCATCATTGAATCGAAAACAAATCGAACTCAAATTGAATGTGTAAACCAATTTTCGATTTGGTCGTTCGGCGAAGTTTTCGATTCAATCATAGAGACACGCTCTACTTTAGTCGTACGACTTTTGCCGAAAGTACGACGAATGACTGTAATTGAACGTGTAAACAAATTGGTAACCAAGTTGTAGAGGCAAGAATCAACTAGTCCATGTAGATGCCACGTAGTGCTGTGTGATGAAAAACACGTGTTGATTTGTTTCATTTAATAGAATTTTATTAATGGAAAAAATCATTTAACATGGCAGATAAATGGACAGATGCTGATATAAGTAAATTCTTATAAATCGTCCATTCTCAGATAACTTGATAGTTCTCTGGATCGTTTAGAACTATAACTTTTTCAAAAGCTAATTTGATGCATCAAGGGCACCTCTCCTGATAATCCAATTTCTTAATATTTCCTCTCGGACTGCACAGCATACTATTTGCACTCCCACATTTATTATTTCACTTGACGCCCTATTAAATTTTAACTATTGCTTCAATGCGATTGCCTGGTGTAATCCTTTCTCCATGTTCGATCTAGTTGAACGACCCAAGCCGTTCGACTCCAATCGACCCGCGAAACCGCGGCTTAACAGTGGCGACCTTGGGATCCTAAGAATTATGCAGCCAATTCGGGCTTAGAAGTCTTCTTGGATGAGATGCAATGCACCAGGATCTCCCCTGCCGATCGCTGGATAATAGCAACGAACTAAACTGTAAGTACATGCACTTCTCAGCGTTTCTTTGATCGACAAAGGCAATTGCCGCAACTATATCAGTTCTTACTAAGGCATTAGAAATTCAAACTAAGCGTGTTTCATTGCTCTTTTATTCAATCAACTATTAGCGCTAAAGAGCGAAAATCTATGCGTTTCCAAATCGCTGAAATAAACATGTGCCTGGTAACTCAATAAGCCGCGTCTTTGGGCGTAGTGCACATATATCAATTGCGATATCACACGTGGTTATCCAGAAGTTGTACTCCAAGCTATATTTAGCTATTTGTGATTTAAATACTTGGGAGTTTGTTCCTATTCATGGTTTATTTAATTGATAGGCAATTATCCTACAAACCTAAAGTGTTGTCACTTAGCCTTAACGGTTTATGTATATAATTCATGTGTTGCTGCGATTTTTGGGTTGGATTAAATGCACGTATTGCGGTACACTTGTATATTGGTTATACGTATTAGTTATACTATACTACATTCGTTCGTTCATAATGTAACTGCATATGTGAGATGGATTCTAGCTGTGTTAAAAGTTTCGATAGGTTGCAAATGGCCGTCAGTAATAACTATACTCATAGAATCTCAATAAAAATCACTACGAATCCAAAAATTCCAGAAAATTTGAGATTTCAAGGAGTGAAAATGAGTTCTCTGGCGAACTTTTCATATTTAAGATAAATGGGCACGTAGATATTTAGCTCATTTAATTAATATGTTTGTTTTTGTTAATTTCGTTATAAATATCAGTGTAATTTTTGGTTCGTACAATTTGCTGGTGTAAATATACTTTTTATCGCAAATTCTTGTTTGTACAGCCCCTAAAGTCAATGGGCATAACAATATTGAGCTTTCACACTGTATGAAAAGCTTATAATTAAGATGTTATCGAAGTAACCTGGATACCTTTCGTTACTTCTGGAAAATATTATTAACTAACATAAATGTGAAGAAAAAACAATCGCACAATTACGTATCCAATTTAAGATCACTAAATCATGTTAGCGTAGCTAACGTGATTTGGTGACCTTAATGCAATCCATATTAATGGTCTACAATAAATACTATTTACATACTGAAATGAAAGTTGTAGAAAGTTCAGTGTTTTTTAATATAGGGAGTGGATTCACGTAACGTCCGGTTTTGTTTCCGAAGTTATCATTTTAAGATATATTTACAAATTTTACAATACACGAACACGTCATTTTTTGAGATGGTTAGTGACAGTCCTACTATTCTGGGTTAATGGAAACTCATTTTCAGCGAATGATTTCAAGGATCAATCTGAAGATGTGTCATTACCATTTTATCTCACGTTATATATTTTTCTATAATAAACTATGTCACACAAAAGGGCGTTTTTTTAAAGAAAATATTTGCCTTTTCCGATTTGACAACATTGCTATAAAAGTACAATACGCTATTATTCAGCCACAAAACATTCTATCATTATTAATCTCAAAATAATATCTGAATTTAACAATTCATTACAAAAATATGCAAGGCCATTAATCATTGTTGTTTCAATATTACCTCGGTTTTTTTGTTTTGCTTCTGCTCCCTCCATAGATAAGCGTTAGCGTACATTTGTTCGGCACGCAAAAAAGGTTTGCTGTAGCTCTGTACATTTCGGGAGTGCATTTTTCCATTTCCTTTATGCATCGGCACTGTCAGATAATCTAATTTAACCGTTCACCGCGCCTGTGTAAAATTTTACGACACAAGTCAATCGCAAAGTAAACAATTTTCAAAATATAGACCCGGGCCACTTAGCGCTTTTAGCTCTGTGCTGTTAAGGTAAACAAGCTTATTTAACTAAATATTTGAGTAAAAACCGTCAGAACAATTTTCCGTAATCTCAACTATGCGCGTAAAGCTTTCCTGAAATTATCTTATCAGTTAAAATTACTAATAACAAAGATAATCTAGAGTTACAGTGACTGCATCTAGACATAAAAGGAAAATCATGTACAAGCATACAGATTTTATCTTTTCTGGTTTATCGATGGAAATCTTATTTATTAGTAACAAGTTTCCAGTGTAGTTACGACATAATATAAAGGTAAACAAATTACACTATACACGTTTAACGATAAAATTGCTGAGAACGCCTCGATTGTGCAAAAACCAGTTTTACAGGTTACAAATTAAAAACTCAGGAGAAATAGAAAATTGCGTCATCAAACAAAGTTGAGCTGTGTACAACCGGCTTACCAATAGCAACATTCTATTCTCATTTAGCGCTCATTTGTGGGAGTTGTTTTACTGAATCGTTAAATGGACACTAACCTATAGTTTTCGTAATGAAATTTCAATATCACCAGATTATATGTCATCTTAACCAAGCAGTGTTGTCAATTAATTTCAAAATTATGGCACAGGTGTTTTTGTTAATTCTAGGTTATGTTGCCTTTATGCATATTTGAAACTTCATTTTAATTTATACAATTACACAACATACTTAAGACGTTAAAATGAGTACATTTATTAAAAAATCACTAGTAAATTGATGTATCCGACACTTTAAAAAATAAAAAAACGTCAATGTCATTGAGGAACAGGTATCCTCATAACTGGCAACCAAGGCCAGCATGGCAACCATATTATTTCAAAAATAAAGTACTTTTATTTTCTATAGTAACTGCCAGTGTTACAATGTTGGTAGATATGTGATTAAAACGCTAGGAAATTTTTATACCTCGTGTTGGTAGATTTTTTTCAAAATTATGGTTATGTGTCAATTTTGAATGTGAAAGTTTCTTAATTTGAACTCTTGACAAATTTCTTTTTTTAACATGGAATCATCATCAATAAAATCGGATAAAAAAATTAAATCAAGAAATATTTTAAATGCAAAAATGAAGCAAGCGGTATTAAATTGCCAAGATCAATTTCTGGAAATGAATCCACAAACGCCTAAAATGGAATTGTTAACAAGACTTTCTAAAACCTTTCCATTAAAACATGTAGGTAGATCCTTTTAAGTTCTAATTTAAAGCCACAATTTTTTCTAGATTTCACAAGTTATTTATAATATTTTTGAAAATAAAGAGCAATTGAAAGACTCTAAAACGGGCAGAAAGAAACATGGCTTATGGTTTAATAATCATTTTTAAGAGAGGAATTGGCCACGGAAATGTTTAAAAGATTGAAACAGGGACCAAATTTTGCATTACAAGATTTAGTTAGAGATTTGAAAAATACCGTGGAATATGCTGGGTCAAGATCACTACTATACAAGATAATTTTGGATATGGGCTTTAAATTTAAAAGAGTAAATACAAGAAAAATATTATGCAAACGAAAATATGTAGCTACAGCTAAAATTACGTTCTTACGCAAATATTTACAATATTTAAATTCTGGGGAAGACATCACTTTTATATTTTTGGATGAGACATGAATTTACAAAAACGGTTCTCAAATTCGGCGATGTGTAAAGGAAGATGATAAAAGAATGCAAAATTTCAAAGTTAAAAGTGAAGGTGATATATTTACGGTATTGCACGCTGGTTATAAGGGTGGGTTTTTGGAGGTATGTGAAATTCTCTTTGCCAGTAAAAATAATGATGCCGATTACCACAAGACCATGGATGTGTACAAATTTAAAAATTGGATTGTAAAGCAGTTAATTCCGGCTTTAAATAAATTAAATAAAAAGTGTGTTGCAGTAATGGACAATGCACCATATCATTCCGTTTTATTAGAAAAAAACCCAACAAAAAGTTCAAAAAAATCAATTTTGGTAAATTATTTAGCAAAACATATAAATTTAAGTAAATCTGAATTAAATCGCCAGACTAAGACAAAACTTTGGGAACGAATTGAGCCAATTATTAAGAAAAATGATAAAAAGTATGTTGTTGAAAACATTCTTTTGCAGCATAGCTACGAAGCACTAAGACTTCCGCCCTATCACTGCCAGTATAATGCCATAGAAATGGCATGGGCATTTTGCAAAACGCATTATAATAAACACATTAATGACGCAAAATTCTCCTTTAAAGAGGAGATACAAGTGGTTTGGAAACATTCTCTGTCAAAATTGTGTTAATCATATAGAGAAGTTAATTTCTGACGACTGGAAAAAGCATATGGGCGATACGCCAATAGAAAACATTCCTCCATTTAATCTCTCTTGCAGAAGACTTCTGACGACGAGCAATTTTTATCAGAAGAATCTTAGTCTGAAAATGAAATGGATATGAAAGAATGTACATAATATACAAGTATGTCAATAATTGTTGCACTACTTACTCTGCATTTTCTATTATTACATTTCCTAAAATTGTCAAAATAATTTATAATTCCTTCAATTTGTCGATTAATTACGATTACCTTTAATTTTGCAAACGTTCATTATGTTTATTTTCAAATATTGTAAGTTTAATAATTAATAAATTTGCAATATTTTATCCACTATTATGACATATCTGTCAAAATGACAATCATTTTTTAGTAGAAAAAAAGAACTAAAAATCTATGTACCAACATTATTAAAACTAGGGACCCTGCAGGAATGCAACTTATCCCCTAGAAAGTTGACCTTGAAAATTATTATAGAAAATAAAAGTACTTCACATATTTTTAACTATGAAAAAATATCGTGTTATTATATTGGTACTATTATGACGTCATAAATCAGATGACACTGACATTTCTCTACAAGAACATTCTTCACCCATTTTAACTTGACGATGCTTCTCTTCGAAGCAGTCCGTGACGTTTAAAATAAGAGTTTGGGCTTGCTGGTTATAGCTCGGCATTTTTAAAGATCTTGGACAAACGTCACACTGACACGATTACAGTGTTTGTCACAATGGCCAATTTGAATGTTCAAAAATGACACTGACAGCAGCTATTTGACCTAGAGCAAACAAGCCCTTGTTAAAATGGCCAATTTGATAGAATCAAGGTGAAATAGCCCCTGTCGGTGTCAAAAGCATATGATGGCAGTACTTGTGTCTACAGACAGGGATAGAATGCCTTAGGCACAGGTATTGCCATCACATGTTTTTGACACTGACAAGAGCTATTTGACCTTGAGCAAACAGTATTTGTTACAATGGCCAATTTGAATGTTCAAAAATGACACTGACAGTAGCTATTTGACCTTGAGCAAACAAGCCCTTGTTACAATGGGCAATTTGATGTAATCAAGGTCAAATATCCCCTATCGGTGTCAAAAACATACGATGGTAGTACTTGTATCTACAGACAGGGATAGAATGCCTTAGGCACAGGTATTGCCATCACATGCTTTTTGACACTGACAAGAGCTATTTGATCTTGAGCAAACAGTGTTTGTCACAATGGCCAATTTGAATGTTCAAAAATGACACTGACAGCAGCTATTTGACCTTGAGCAAACAAGCCCTTGTTACAATGGCCAATTTGATGGACTCAAGGTCGAATAGCCCCTGTCAGTGTCAAAAACATATGATGGCAGTACTTGTATCTACAGATAGGGATAGAATGCGTTAGGCACAGGTATTGCCATCACATGCTTTTTGACGCTGACAAGAGCTATTTGATCTTGAGCAAACAGTGTTTGTCACAATGGCAAATTTGAATGGTCAAAAAAGACACTGACAGCAGCTATTTGACCCTGAGCAAACCAGCCCTTGTTACAATTGCCAATTTGATGTAATCAAGGTCAAATAGCCAGTGTGAGTGTCAAAAACATATGATGAAAGTACTTGTGCCTACAGACAGGGACAGAATGCCTTAGGCACAGGTACTGCCATGACATGTTTTTGACACTGACGGGGACTATTTCACCTTGAGCAAACAGTGTTTGTCACAATAGCCAATTTGAATTTTTAAAAATAACACTGACAGCAGCTATTTGACCTTGAGCAAATAAGCCCTTGTTACAATGGTCAACTTGATGGAATCAAAGTCAAATAACCCCTGTCAATGTCAAAAACATGATCGCAGTACTTGTGTCTACAGACAGGGATAGAATGCCTTAGACACAGGTATTGTCATCACGTTTTTGACACTGACAACAGCTATTTGACCTTGAGAAAAACAGTGCTTGTCACAACGGATAGTTTGATGGTCAAATAGTCCCTGTCAGTGTCAAAAACATAGGATGGCAGTACCTATGTCTACAGAGACGGAATGACTGAGGCACAGGTACTGCTATCACATGTTTTTGACACTGATAGAGGCTATTTGACCTTGAGAAAATAGTGCTTTCACAACGGGCAATCTGACCCTGAGTCTATCAAATTGCCAAGGTGAAATAGCCCCTGTCCAGTGTCATTTTTGAAAATTTAAATTGACCATTGTGACAAGCACTGTTTGTTCACGGTTTAAATAGTCGCTGACAGTGTCAAAAACATGTGATGGCAGTACCCGTGTCTGCAGGCAGAGATAGAATGCCGTAAGTACAGGTACTGCCATCATATATTTTGAACACTGATACGGGCTATTTGACGTTGAGTAAATAGTGCTTGTCACAATGAGCAATTTGATGTACTACTCAAGATCAAATAGCCCCTGTCAGTATCAAAAACATATGATGGCAGTACTGTTAATGACGTCAAAAAAGTAACTATTCCGTACAAAAGTATATGTTACCCGACAAGATTTGAAGTAACAGATATTAACTTGGAAAAGTATTCGTTACATTTTTAAAACAGTTACGCCCGTATTCATAGTCGTTCGCCAGCGGATCGCCGGCGACTCGCCGGAGTTTTGTTATGAATAGTATGTTGGCGGCACTGTACGTCTATGTCAAATTCGAGGTTAGCAGGTTAGATTTTGTGTCAGTTTCTGTCAAAACTGACTGAAAACCTAACCTGATCACCTCGAATTTGACATAGACGTACAGTGCCGCCAACATACTATTCATAACGAAACTCCGACGAGTCGCCGGCGATCCGCTGGCGAACGACTATGAATACGGGTGTTACTGTAGTCATTGAGTGAACAAGTCTTGTTTACTCAACGCTGTAGTATTTGGAGTATTTGGTTTAACTTTTCTTTTTATTTTATCGCCATCTTACAGTGCGAAGCTTAAGTTTGTGATTGTGTTTAAAATTCGAATGCTGTCTGAAAAGTAGGGGTTTCATGAAAATATTTTTACGCACATTCGAACAGCGATTGGCGTTCTTAGCTAGGACTTTTTGAATGCTGTAAAATAAAATGGGTAATTTCGCGAAGAAATGCTTTTCTGAATTTTATCGTTTGTAGATGTCACTACGCTTACATATCCATCGCATGTTACGTTGTTAATTGTGTTGTAACATGGTTATTTATTGTTAAATTTTCACTTATTATCATGTTCAGATCGTTTGCTATTTTGTTGACAAAGATTTGGTGGTGGAAGGTTTTTGTTAGATACCAAAAGTTTTGCATAAACTATTGAAATAGTTACTAATTATTGAATTGATTAACACGACTTAATCAGTGGGTTCTATTTTAAATTACTGCTTTGTATTAGGAGTTGCTTATATAAAATAAAATACACAAATTCTTCTTATTAAAGTACAGTTTTACCGCAGCAAAGTTTAGGAATAAGTATAATGGGTTGCCTATTCTATTCAATTATTTATGTTCATAAATAAGTGCATATCAACTAGTTGTTTGGAGTCATTTTTGTGATGTCTTATCTTATGCTTTTAGTTTATCACGATTTATACATTGATTGTACTTCAGAGTACTCAAGCTATTCGTTTCAGTACTATCACAATTTCCTTTGCTATAAGAAACACAAATATTGTAAAAATACTGAAATAATTAGTAATTAGAATGGTAAATCAGTTTTCAAGACTTCCAAAAAAGATCAGTGGTATCAAGTGTTGGAAAACTGGAAAGAAGAGCTACTTAATTTTCAAGATACATGTACAATAAGCATAATTCATACTGAACATTTCAATCACGATTTTCTTACTAACTTTAAGTTACATCTATTCAGGTTTCAAATTAATTTTGCGATGTGCGATTTTCACCATTAACCCCTATTTCAGCATCTTTCGAGCGACTTCAGAACCCAATATTTTAATATATGATTTTGTGTTTGCAAAACTAACGGATACGTTTTTCTATGTATGCATTATATTCCTTAAATTTCTAAGAAATGTTTAGACTGTCAAACAGTCTTTGCACAGATTCTTAGAATGTTCAGAACAGCCAATTCTCTTGAATTTACTATACATTTACGAGGTCAATGTGTTATATTGGTAAGGGCAAAACGCTAAAAATGTTACACTTATTCTCCCTTACAACCTAACATGTAGATGCGACTGCACGCTTACAGTAAGCAACTGTTTTCGCGGCTGCAAATTGACAATCTGCATAATACTTTCAGAACACATTCTAAAGTACTGGAGGAATAGCTAGTCACATTTAGATAACTTATTAAATAAAAAAGTTACAATAGGTTCAACACCTAGAGCTTCGCGGCTCTGCGATAGCACTTAAGGGTTAAGCAACTCTTACTAAAATTCTAAAAAAAGCAAAGTTGATCTTATAGTCTACTTAAATGAGAAGAAACAAAGATGTGTTTAGATAAGATTAAAGACTTGGAACTAAGAATTCTTGTGTGAATCCAAATTCTACTTGGCTTAGACAGTAAAAAATTGTGAGTTTTTGATTTGCACTGTTTTTCTTAAACTTAGATAATTGAAATTACAATAAAAATATTACTTTATTAGGCCACTCTTTAGAGATACTTTCAAGCCTGACTAGATTGTTTCTATAACTTTGTTATTCTGAAAAAATAATGTGTAAGCAGAACGCACGTATTTAAATAGATATTCCCAATAAAGACAATCAATATCTTGGTACTTAGAAGATTATACACTAATTTGGAAGCATATGGTTTATAGTTCATTGGCTTTTAATGGCGTTGCTCTTGCTACGTTGTAAAAAAGTATAATAGTTATGTTTGAAACAAGATGAGCATTTGTTTGCCCATGTGTTAGAACATTCAACAGAATTTAAGCATTTATTCATAAAGCGTATGCAGCTTTTTTTGCTAAAACTTTAACTGATTCAAATAACACATGCCAAGGTATTTTTCAGAACACGCTTACGTCCAGATGCCAATTTAAGCATTCGTTAGTTACAATCACAAATTCGTTTTATAAAGATAACTACGATAATTATGAAAGTCTATTAAAATGTTTATTAATGAAAAGATCATGGACACCTAGTCATTAAGGATTACTAAACGGCGATATGTTGCGATGCTTCTTGTATTAATGAAACAAAAATAAATTGCCAGTTTTGGAGTAAAGAAAGAACAACAGTTAAAGTAAATCTAAATACAGTATATACCTATGACTCACTTAATATTTCTAGGTTAATATATTTTTGCTTCAGTTTGTCAATTTTAATAAATTCCTCTTTATAGTTATAAAGGTCTAAGTATTTATGTAACTTAAGACAATAAAAATCAATCTGTTTAATAACAAACATAATAACCATAATGCAAACATGCATTGCTTTTAATACAAACAATTATAAAACTATTAAGTTGTATTTATTATCTTCTAAAAAAATATTTAACTTGGTTTTAAATTTCTACGAGTAAATACTCGATAATCTTTAATTAAGCATATCCAGTTCTAATGTAGGAGCAACGTAACACTGCCATCGCCAGTGTTATAGATATTAGTTATATTGTATATCGGTGTTATATCATGCTGATTGAATGTGGTTTCAACGAATAGTTTTTTATTTTAAATTTTAAAAACCTGTCATTGTAGTTCGAATCATTGTCCGATAAGAAATACTGCCACAATACTAAATTCTAAGCTAAAACATTAATATTACATTTAGAAAGTGCTTGTCTTACACAAAATCAACGAATCTAATCTCCATCAAGTGGAAATTAAAACAAATCACTGGGTGAAGGTTATGTCTACTTACTTGAGATCAGATTTTATCGCTGTAGCACTATCAAGTCAATATTTATCACACTATAAAGCACGTCAGTATCTGATGTGCTACTTTACGGTTCTTACTATTTACAACAAAATACATTTTCGCCACTTTTAATTATTGTCTGCATTAACAGCTGATTGAAGTTAAATCTTCTAAAAAGAAAATATGACGTTATAGGTAACTGCAGTCATCGAACAATTTATTTCGCTTATTTTGTATAGGTGGCAGCAGATTAGTATGCAGAGTCGTACTTACTATTTTTAGTATAATGCTCTACGATAATGTTTTAGTTATTTATAATTGACACTGAATAATCAGGTAATGAAAGGCAATGAAACAATAGTATATTACACAACGAGAGCTGTAGGAAGCATATTACACGCGAGTTGGAAAAGTTACGCACAAGCCGCGTAGCGGCGCGTGTGTAATTCCACGAGCGTGTAATTGCTCTATAGCTCGAGTTGCGTACTATACTTTTTCTACGATCACACTCATTTCGTTAAACGAAAAAGAAATATTTTATTAACTGTCAAACTATCTGTCACACCATCTTAAAAATTAGGCGGCTGCAGTCACATCCCTACACCGCTTCGTACAAACAACAGAAGCTAACTGTAACGTAATAAAAAAAATTACGTGTTAGTCATTACGTAACACTGTTTGTAACAACGAATTTACTAATCAAGTAAACAGTGCTTAATGAGCAATTTACTAATAAAGGAGTAGAAAAAGAATTTTTTCTACTCCTTTATTAGTAAATTGCTCATTAAGCACTGTTTACTTGATTAGTAAATTCGTTGTTACAAACAGTGTTACGTAATGACTAACACGTAATTTTTTTTATTACGTTACAGTTAGTTTCTGTTGTTTGTACGAAGCGGTGTAGGGATGTGACTGCAGCCGCCTAATTTTTAAGATGGTGTGACAGATGATTTGACAGTTAATAAAATATTTCTTTTTCGTTTAACGAAATGAGTGTGATCGTAGAAAAAGTATAGTACGCAACTCGAGCTATAGAGCAATTACACGCTCGTGGAATTACACACGCGCCGCTACGCGGCTTGTGCGTAACTTTTCCAACTCGCGTGTAATATGCTTCCTACAGCTCTCGTTGTGTAATATACTATTAAAATACTTGTGTTTATTTTTTTTTTATTTCAGCACTGAAACAGAATAGTCAATAACTGGTTACTGATTGGCAACTCTTGCAGTTTTATTATCATTATTCAATTAGTAATTACACTAAATGATTATATATTTTCTACATTTTTCTTTGCACACCAGATTCAGGTTTTTAAATATTGAATAATAATTCATATTGATTTTACAAAAATATAGTTCCAATCAATGGTTTAAAAACCTGTACCTTAACAATTGATTGTATGTAATATTAAATATAAAAATCTTGAAGTAAAATTTAATTACTTCTAGAGCTTTGTAACATTTCTAAAAATAATTTACGACATGTTAACTAAATATAAACAGCATAGTTCCATCTGGGTTATAAGACAGAGTAGAGTATTGCCTGCAATACGTTTATTACAGCAGTCTTGTTTATCAATATACTTGTTATGTAGATGAAATAGTGTTTTTAAATGATTTTCTATAGTATAGGGTTCAGTTTTATATTGTGAGAGTTATTAATAGAAGCCGATACAATTATACTTACTCTTTCTTTTTCACCAATTTGCCCTAAAATTAGTTTACTACATTTTTGTAATAAACAATATTTGTAAAGTTACAATCTTTTTTAGATTATACAAACAATTTGATATTGTAGATAATTGTTGACCATCAAATAATGTATGTTATGTATAAGGTATATGGCATTTATAACTATAGGTTTCGTGCTAGCAATTCACAATATACCTACCAATAATTTTAATTATTTTATTGTAATTATTTCAGGCGGCATTTAAACATTGTAGTACATAACAATAAGTTTTATATTTTAATATTTTTTATTTTTTATTTACATTTTCAAATCCAATTAACTTTATTTATTTATTTTACAAAGTATTATACAAAAATATACAATTTGAATCGAAGGTTCAAAACCTGATTCTTAACAATTTGTTCATTATAAGCTTAATCATAAGAATCTTAGAATACTACCTGAGCATATACAAAATGACACTTAAACAGTCTGTATGTTTATACACAATTATTTTAGTAATAGGCTAAGTAAATTTAAAGAGTGTAGTACCATCGAGGAGTAAATACGAAAAAATTGCGTACAACACAATTATTAAAACATTTTTATTTACAGCCATTGTTTCTAAATGTCACTTTCTGGAGTACTGTCATTTCAATTACTGTATTAAAAGTACTAATATGGTAGGGCCGAGGTATGAGTCGATGCACTTATGAATTCAATGTTTGTTCACCAATATCTTGGTTAAAGTACTAGTATTCTTTAGAATTATATTCTGCAAAATTTTGAATATGAAAAATTCCAGAAAATGAAAACATTAATAACTTGCATTGCGAATAAATAAAGAAAAGTTAAAAAATTTTGATTAACTTAGGATCTGTTGCGTAGATAAAAAATATGATGAATTGAAGTTTGAAAATTATTTAAAATTGCGATACCTATTACAAATTGTGTAAATATGTATCACAGTCATTTACGTAACCATATCTTATGCGAACTTTTAACTTAATTTTTTTTCTGTTTTATAAACTATATTTTCACACTATAGTAATAAAGTATTTTTGAATTGTTATATGTACTAAGAATTAGACATTATCGCTGCTATACTAAAATCTGTTAATTTTTTAGGTTTTTCAATTTTAATCGGATTTGCCAAATTTTGAGTTAATGGAGATGCAGTATAAGGGCTACTATGCCTACTTCTGTGATAAGGAAGGTACATATTTGGAGAAAATCCATATGGAGGAGTATTGTACATATTTGACAAATATTGATACTGAAGATAAGAGGTATAGGGTGAATAACAAAATTGATAATTAGAAACCGAAGGATGAGCAAGCCTTTCCTCTAACAGTGTATTCGTTACAGGTGGAGGTGTCACTGGTGGTAAAGATGGCGAGGATGAAGTAGTGTCGTCGGACGAATCAAATTCAACTTTACTGCACACGTTTTCATGATCTTCGTAATTATCCTGCTTCTCACGTTTTCGCTTAGATTTAGCTTGACCATCTTCTCGAAATCCTTTGGCGAAGGGGTTGTTGTCGATCTTTAATTTCGTTATTTCTTCATTCTGAAAGTCAAGAAATAATTATTATTATATGCATATGTATATGTTTGTATATTTCAATATAGTAGTTTACACATCAATACATTTAATTGGAATAGATCAGTGGTGATATACATATATTTTCAACTGTATTTTCACTTGCTTTCTAATTGCACCTACATACGAGTATATTAATTAAAACAAAAGAAGTTTTAATTTGCAGATGCTATCCATTCATTATTTTAGGACTCTTAAGTTGATGAGTCTCTTCAAATTTCTACTAAGTGAAAATTATATCTTGATAGTAGTGTCCTAAGTGGGAAGATTTTATATAATGTTGCAGTAATTCCCTGTTACTATTTTAAACTTGTATTTTAAGAAATGAAAGAGTTAGTTGAAGGATTTTGGAAATAGTAATTTCTATTCTTAAGAAACAACATGAAAAAATTAACAAATTAAAAAGAAATTATATATCTAAAAAAATATTAAGATATTTAAATATACAGAGTGGTCTAGAAATAACAAATGAAACAAATATTATTATGAAAGCAAGTTGTAGAATAGCTGAAATACTAAAATAGTATTTGTCAAATAAATATGTTTGTAGACACCTATCTTAAAAATGATTTACCATTTTTCTTCAATACTTTTGTATGAACGAATTAGCTAACATATTTTTAATTAGTATTCATAAACAACGTGTGTTCCAAAATTTGTGTTATGGAGTAGATGCTGGAGTGAGTTGCTAATATTTCTAAAGTTATTGCTGAATAATCAAGGAGAACTTGATTTGAACTGAATTGAAATTACGTGCAAAATAAGTTTCAGGGCAAGCAGGAACGATCTCCTAATTATGAAAATATGTATATTTCCAAAATTTTGGGTCATCATACGTCAAATTCGAGGTAAGTAGGTTAGGTTTTGCGCCAGTCTGTGTCAAAAGTGATGCAAAACCTAACCTACTAACATCAAATTTGACATAGACTTACAGTCTTGCCAATTTCAAGTAAAATTTTAGATTGCATTATGGGAAATTCAAAGCATACTAGATGTAATTCATTTTAAGACACCCCGTATTTTGATCTTCTTTGCGTAATATACAGTGTCCGCCAAAAAGTCGGCATAGTGTGGAAAAATTATATTTAAAAAAAAAACGTTTTACGTCAATAATTTGTGCTTGCCTAAAAACCTATTTAGCCCCTATCATATACACCGAGTGATTTTTATTTGTTTAGAAAATGGAGTTTTTCGAAATTATCAAAATCTAAAAAGTGTATTTTTCGAAAATTAAGTAAGATTTCAACGAGATTTTTTTAGATTATGTAATTTTTAGCTAACTGAACAATCTCAAGGCCAGAAAACATCTATTTTTTAAACTTTAGCTAAAAATTAATTATTCATAATTTCACATACAGAGATTTTTTATTATCCAATTACATGTTCTAAAAAATCTCATTTAGACAACTGTAAAAGAACATTTACAGTATTTTTGTAGCATTAATTGATTAACAGTGCTAGATTAGAATTTCTTGAAGCCATTTAAATAGATATTAATTAGAATTGAAAAATATTTCTCCTAAAAAGCGCCTTGTATAAAAATCGTAAGAATTATGTAAAAATACTACTTTTCAGTAAATAATAAAAAATCTAAAGAATTAATTAACATTTTATATTATTTTTTCCAATTATAAATCTTTAGTCTTCACATAAAAAAATTTCAATTTTAATATTAAGTCTTGATATGTGAAGTTTTAAAAAAATATTTAAAAAATTTAAAAATTAAGTTTTAGATAAAGTTAAAAAATAGGTGTTTTCTGGCCTTGAAATTGTTCAGTTACCTAAAAATAACACACTCTAAATAAAATCTCATAGAAATCTTACTTAATTTCCGAAAAATAGCACTTTTAGGATTATGACAATTTCGAAAAACTCCATTTTCTAAAAAGGTAAAAATCACTCGGTATATATGATAGGGGCTAAATAGTTTTTTAGACAAGCACAAATTATTGTGTAAAAAGTTTTTTTGAAAAATCAAAAATCAAAAATTTTCCCACATTATGCCGACTTTTTGACGGACACTATATAAATCTCAACAATATTTTCTAAGACACGAAATTGCCGTTCAGGAATTAAAGGTTCTGCACACTTTCGACTACATTGCTTGTAATAGTAGCATTTTATTTTATTATCCAATACTGTATAAACAGTACCTATAAGGGGTTACAGACTATACGGATGTGGCCATAATTATACCGGGTGTCCATTCTCAAAGTCGAACATAGGCCATTAACGTTATTGCATTCACTAGTTCTTCATTGAAATAATTCATTTTTCTGTATAGTTCATTCAAATTCAAGATAGAGCAAAATCTGCAACCCAAGTTACAAATATCAGCGGTCAGTTGATTACTAATTTGATTTTATTAAAATTTAGATCAGAGAGATATGGCTTTGTTGCCGTCTTGTCAAAATAAAATTCGAGGTTAGCAGGTTAGGTTTTGCGTCAATTTTGACACGAACTGACGCAAAACCTAACCTGCTAACCTCGAATTGGATTTTGACACTCATCAAGACAGCAAAAAAGCCATATCTCTCTGATCTAAATTTTAATAAAATCATATTAGTAATCAACTTACTGCTGATATTTGTAATTTGGGTTGCAGATTTTGCTCTATCTTGAATTTGAATGAACTATAGATAATTTTCACAGACATAACATAAATACCTGATTTACGCCAACTAATTACCAATTTTTTTGACAAATGCTATCAAACTTAAAAAGCAAGGCATAGCATATTTGAAAAGTTTTTTTAAAGTTTTAAATTAGTATTTTAAAATAAAAATGGCATTTTGAATATTATTATTGATATCACTTGATGCGTAGTAATTTTATCTTTCTATTGATACCATTACCTTCCCTGTAAGTTGAACTGGCGAGCAGGAATCCGCAAAAACGTTCAATACAATGTTAATCGCCTATGTTCGACTTTGAGAACGGACACCCGGTATATATAAACAATAGTAAAAAAACCGAATGCTTCACTGACACCTATTAACATTTGCTAAATATTACATTTCAAAATCTCTGGGCGGCAGTGCTGGTAGGTAATGGAAGAGAAAGCCAGTCTACGCCAACAATTATTTGCTTCTTGTCTGCCGAAACACGATAACTTAGTAGGGAACTTAGCGCCGGCGCCAGGTGCTTTTGGCAAACTTCGGCCGACAACACATTAGAAATAATTGCTTGTTTGCGGATTTCGTTAATTTTAGGATGTGACAACAGACGCTGCTTGCTTTCCGTCTCGAACCTGCATTTCGTCTCGCATTCCAAAATTTCAATCTTTTCAAATTTTTACCGTAGTAATGCGTCTTACCTGATAAGCTGTAACGGCAATAAACTGAGTTTCCGGAAAAGAAATGGTCATCTTGGGGGCCCAAGGAAAATTCGTTAAACGGGTTTGAGTGATAATGATTTGGGGTTGATATTTGTGCATCGACATCAGTATCATGTGTCCTGCGGGTGCAACAGCGGTGTTTGTAAGCTTAACCCTGCCAAAAAACAAAAAAAAAATAGTATACTGACCATTAATGAGGTGTATTAATGAACGAACGACTTTCGTGGTCAGACCGTGTCATTGTTGAAGTAGAAGAATTTTTCACCCGCTTCATCAGAATTATAAACAAAAAGGACGGTAACTTAACATAATAGCCACGCCAACTTTGACGTCAACAATGACACGGTCAAGTCCCGGAAGTCGAAGACCATGGCTGTGAAAGTCTTTGAAATCGTAGTGGTTATATTACCTTCCAAAAGAAACCATTTGCGACATCCAATGTTCCCCGGTTGCTGGGGAGTCCGGATGTTCATAAACGCGTTGAGCGTGTTGTGCTTCCCCGGAACCTGCCGGAACCCAACCTGACTTCGATGAGTACTTAAAACGACAGTTTGGATTGGGAACAAATTCTATATACACGTAATAATGGGCTCCCGGCTCCAGGCCGCTGATTTGTACTCCTACCGGCGGAAACATTCGTCTGTAATAAAAAACCATTATTAGCATTTTCTTCAAATTTAAAGATAAATTCAGTGGCCTTTGATCTTTCTTTTAAGTTTAGTGGAAAAATTAGCCACGAAAAAACGTATTTCTTAATCAAATTAGAAATATTTGGTTTCAAAACATATTTGTGAGTGAATCCCCTTATTCCTAGAGTGGCAATGCAATTGGGAAATTTATTCAAGCACAGATTTAAGTTTCATGAAATACCTCAATTTTGTCTAACAGCTCTAACCTATGAAAATGTCAAACGTCATTTTGACATTTTTCTAACTAGATGTTTTACACTGATAAATTTAACTAAATTACGGACTACTGCAAGTCCTATAGAAATGAACGCAACTATATAATTTAGCCACCATGTTTTCTCCTCCCGGTAAGCTGTTACATGTTTTTCTTTCGCATTTTGTATAATAATGTGCTATTTTACTAAATTCAAAATCGTTTAATAAAGTAGCACTTTGGTCCATAGAAATGTCTCTTTACTATATGGTAATGTCACTGTCAAATTCGAGGTTATCAGGTTAGGGATTGCATCAGCCTGTGTCAAAATTGACGGAAAACCTAACCTGATCTCGTAACCTCGAATTTGATATAGACTTACAGTGCCACCAACATATTATTCAGACGTTTGAATTTCCACAGCCGCCACTTATGGACTTTTTTAATGAACATGTGGTATAATGCTTTTTGCAAAATGCAAAAAATAGTATACACACTTCGTAAGAAAAGAAGTTTTACTAAACTTGTATAGCTTTTTAAATTATTCGCTCGCTTCGCTCGCTCGAACTCCACCAAGCTGTATTCGTATAGTAAAACTCTACTTTTCTAAACTTGTGTAATATACTACCATGAGATTAAAAAAACTGATTCTGAGCAGGCCTTGATATGTGTTATACGTTTGGCAGTACTGAAGTGTATTGTCAATCTATGTCAAATTCGAGATTAAAAGGTTAGGTTTTGTTTGTTGTTTGACACAGATTGACGTAAAACTTAACCTGCAAATCTCGAATTTGACATAGACTGACAATACACTTCAATACCGCCAAACGTATAACACATATCAAGGCCTGCTCAGAATCATTTTTTGTTATCTCATGGTATTATTAAGCAGCATGCACGAAATGTGATAGAAATCAAACTGTGACATGAAAAATCTATGACATTGTTTACAGCTGCTTTACTTTACTGACATAGTCACATTGTTGCAATTTTAATATTAAAATGCCAAAAATTATACGAAATTACAGTCAACCATTTAACTGGCACCAGTCCAAACCTTCAAAAATCACAAATTAAAAACAACATAATGCAATTTTGTTATGTTAAGTTATTTGGCATGCGTACCAATAGAAATGTCACTTTAACATAGCCTGCTCGAAAAAGGAAGCATTTTGAAAGAATTTATATTACATATTTTATAAAGATCACTAAAAGCCTTTACCTGTTATTCCGTAATTTACAATAAATTTCCATCGGATATAAAAAATTAGCATAACTTTGTAAATAATGTTAAATCTTTATTGATAGATAAAATGTATAATAATGATAATTGTTAAATAATTAAATGACTACCTATGTTTAAAAATAGTTGATGACGTACGTTATTGATTGTATCTTAATTTTATCGGCATGTGTAGATACATCATCTATAAATAAAACAGTTTATCGAACACCTCCTAGTTATAAGGCTATTACTATATCGATTTTAGACCTATAAAGTGGTTCATAGCCCACTAGTGAGGTAAAAACCATAACCCACTCGTGAGATAAAAGCTATGTCACTCACTACTGCATTGTTGGTAGGACTGTCCAGCTATGTCAAATTCGGGATTTGCAGGTTAAGTTTTGCGTCAGTTTGTGTCAAATAACAAACAAAACCTAACTTATTAACCTTGAATTTGACATAGACTGACAATACACTTTAGTACTGCCAAACGAATAACACGAATCACAGGCGATTTTAGTTATAAATGTATTTGATCTCTTAGTACTTTTCAATTTGTCACTATGACTTTTCATGGCTGTCAATAGAATTATTGAGTTGTTGGATAAAATTTTGTATGGTACGCGTGTGTTATTACAAATAATCCACTCGAGAAAGACCCCTCTCGGACTGACGGCTCGAGGGCTCAACTTTTTTCTTGTGGATTATTTGTTATATAACACACTTGTACCATAAATATCTATTAATTGATTGCTGAAAGAATTCGCAACAGAAAAACTCCAATGAATACTAAATACTAATAACAGCAAGCAATCAATATGACAATAGTGGTTTATAATAGTATGTGAAAATGTAACTATTGATGAATATTAGTAAATGTTTCATAGCAGCACGCATTTTTAGAAAAATGAAATAAACCTTATTTTGATCTTTGAAACCATTTCGTGGCGTGATATAATTCATTCTGTTTATTGGGTATTTCAAAACCATACGAAATTAAAATGATT
Source organism: Agriotes lineatus (assembly GCA_940337035.1). Lineage (NCBI taxonomy): Eukaryota > Metazoa > Arthropoda > Insecta > Coleoptera > Elateridae > Agriotes > Agriotes lineatus. The sequence goes on along the minus strand of OW679196.1, from coordinate 75,505,953 downwards.
AAAAATCGTTCATAGCGAAGACAGATTATTTCCTGAAAGTTCGATTTTTAATCATTTTAATTTTGACCCAATAAACAAAAAGAACACGTATATTATATGTAATATAAAAATAATTTATTTAGGTAATACAAAATTTGTATTTATAATTCGTATCAATATTTTACAAAGATTACAGGGGGCAGAATAAAGTAAATCACTTTGGGGAAATTGATTGAGATAAATTATTAGAAAAATCCCTGGGTAGTTTACATGTGTCAGTAGGAATATAACAAGAGCTTGGCACATTTCTGAAAATATCTGGAAACATGTTCTGCAGCTATTTTTAATAAAAACATGCCAACCGAAAAAAATCCGACTCCGAACGAATCCGTCCTTTCAATTAAACAAGAAGTCTTGTTTGGGAGGGAGGGGGAAGATGCCTATAAGAGGGCTTAAATACTAGCAATAACTTTGTTCTACAGATTTTTTATTAAAGACCAGAGTTTTGGTAAAAGGGCAAAACACACCACCATACCACCATGTTAATTAGTTCTTATAAGTATTACCGAATTATTATTTTCTTATTATTAAAACAACACGGCGTAGATGATTACATTGTTTATGGCACGTACATATAAACCTTATTCGCTCATGAATATAACTGATTAGCAGTGTAGTACACTCTGGTCACCAAATCTAACTTACCACGAAAATTATTGAACAAAACCTTTTTAGCATTTTTCCAAATTTCTTAATAACTTACTCATAATCATTTTTACAAATGTAGACAGCCTAATTGGAGAATCCGGTGGGGGAGCGCCAATCTGTGGTTAACATCATTGGTATACTAGCTTCTTAGCATTTTTTTTTATTATTTTTCAAATATCCAAACGTTTTTTTAACTTCTCCAGCTACAGAATTATTTTCTATTTGTTAGAGGTATGTGCCATCAGGCAAGAGGAAACTAATTCGTCTACAAATTATACCCCCGCAAAGGAACAAATTGGGCAAAATTTCCGGCTGCGGTGTGGCTTATGCAAAGAAATCTGTCAGGTCGGGGTTGTTTATATCACGGTGTTATTACAACTTGGGGTAGGTCAGGACAGGAAGCAAGTGTTTTGTTTAGCACTCGTCTTGCCACCGTTTAATATTTACACTTATGTTTTGCACTGGAGCCTACATATGGCTTTTGTCGTAGGAGTGTTTATTGAGGTTAGGCCCTTGGCAAGAATTTGTAAATATAGAACCGAAAATTGATGAAGTGAGCATGTATTTTTCTAGGCTAATATTATGCAGCCCTTAAGAGTAACGCAAGTAAAACAAAAGACTCGACAGTGCGTAATTTGAAATTTGAGATTACTTGTTTTTGTTCATGTCGATATTGTAAATACAGTGAGCGCCAAAAAGCATTGGTCAGTTTCAATACCTAATAAAAACCGATACACTTCACCTATGGAATCAATGATAATTTCTTCATAAATCGGAAACTTGGGAGTTTTGTTTCAATGTTTGACATCCTCCGAAAGTGACAGTTTGGTGTGCTGTTTCACCGTCAAAGATTGTCGGGGCTCATTTTTTCGAAAAAATTGGTGAAACGGTAACGGTTACATCTCAAAGACATTACATGCTTTAAAGATCTTTTTATTGCAAATAGAGGAGGAGATAGTAAATGAATATTGGTTTCAACAGAAGGTGCTACAAATTACACCGCAAGAATTAATACGAATCTCCTACGACAATCGTTTCCAAATAAACTGATTTCTTGCTATGGTGACCTTCATTAGCCCTCGAGATCGCAGGACATAACCAC